>CM066036.1:716184117-716549083 GCA_033557465.1 Ichthyophis bannanicus | reverse complement strand
AGTGTGTTGCCGGCACACCACACATGACAAGCTGTTAGGTGCATTGAGGGTCAAGGACAAAAATGTTACCAGGACCTACCGCAGTTCTAACCCAAAGCCAAGTATGACCAGCTGGGTGCAGCAAGCGACACTAAACCCCCTCCCCCTACTGTGGCCCACCACATGAACATACACACACACCAAGGTAGCAAACTACAACCAGGATACACATCTGCACCGGTGGATAGTTCCAAACACCACAATCAGCACGGTATCACAGAATATTGTTAACTAAACCTGATGGTCCATGTCCAAATCCATGTCCCAATGTTACTCAACGTGTGTACAACCCCCTAACGGATGTCAAGCTCGGAGAACAGTTCCTCTGTCTGCTTGCATGTGAAGTTCAATATCCACAACTGAGGCGCACATACGAGGAAAAACGGACGCACTATTCTGAGAGATGTTACCGACAAACATACCAATATATGCATGATGTCCATGATATATTTGGAAATACTCACCCAGCAATATACAGTCACCATACTGTCCACTCCTCAAATTGCTGAAATAGTGATGAGCGATGGCAGGGCATATAGGGAGTCGTGGGTGGACCCTGCCCAAACCTTGGGACCGACATTCAGAATATGCAGATTAGCATCACATACAACCTGAACATTCAGGGAATGGTAGTGTTTGCGGTTGCGGAAACACCACCTCCCTGTCTAACTCGGGCGGGACCAGGGCAACATGTGTGCAATCAAAAGCTCCATCCCGTTGTGGTATCCCGGCTAAACGCCGCAAAGGCTTGGTTCAGGGTCCCCCACTGTTGCCTATTGTGGGGAAGGCTTATGTAATTCCCACCGGTCTGACCATGCAAGCACAGTACCTGGTGAAGACAGCAGTCGAGAAAGGTGGGGCGGCTCCTAGGCACCCACTGCGGCCACAGACTGACTGGAAACAAAGCCAGAGGCAAAAAAAAATGTAAGGACAGCAAGGCGCTTGAACTCTAAACCAACCACACACCCCAACCCACCACCGGTTATGGCATGGGACCGGTCAGTCAGGGGCTCCAGGTCAGGTCTTAGATCCTCATAGAGCCCCTAATTAGCCCTTGTGCTTAGTCGGTAAAGGGAGAAGACCTGGTCCTCACGCATTGCCCTGGAGCTGGGCCCTGGGCCTGTAGAGGCGGGTCTGCCGAGCCTGAACCTCGGCACGCCGTCTGAGCCGTCTACGCACAGCACATCTCTGTGCCGCCTCCACAGGAGCAGGTCTGAATTGCTGCGGGTCCACACCCATGCCCTGTGCCACAGCCACATGGACACCATATCCCCTGTCCAGCAACCGCAGCATCGCCCACGTCTTAGGGCACATGCAACAACATATATCTCCGCCATCAATCCCTACACTGTGGTCACACACACACACACACACACACACCCACACTCCTGAAACACTGGACACCTTACAAAACAATACGACACTAGCCACACAAGACCAGACACTACAGACAACACAACAAAGAACACTACAATGAGCACTACAATCACTACATACCACAATACAACACTACAAACGCTACAGAAACCACTACAATCAGCAGTACATGCACTACAAGCACAAACAGACAACAGCAAAACACTACATACACAACAAACAACACTAGTAACAACACCTGCTCTCAGCTCTCTCTATATCCCAAACAACACTCGCCGCGCCCTACAAAACAACCCTCAATGTGGCCAAATGTTCGGCATCATTTTTATATAGGTAAATGGATGTCCGTAGAGTGCGCATGCGCCGTTGTGCGACTTCGCCGCTTGTGCGCGGCGCCCCTGTACAACAGTTTGCGCATGTGCAATCCGTTACGCATGGGCGTTTGCCTGTGCGCGCCGCACACGTTCAAATGATAGCGCATGTGCGTGTGGATGTGTGCGAGGCGCATGTGCAATTTGATGCTTATGTTTGTTGGTTTGTGCACGGCGCCCATGTGCATCTCGTTATGCCTGTCCGGATGCGTTGCCTGTGCGTGACGATGCACACACAAACGCACATGCGCAAAGAGTTGCACATGCGTGCCTCGCACACAACCAAACCCACCCAACGAACTCCTATGCTTAAGTGCAGTTACGCACCGCGCACAAGCAGCACCGTCGCACAATGTCGCATGCGCAATGTAACCAACGTGCAAAAACAAATATAAAAACACTACACGCCTGGAAAACGTTGAGGGTTGTTGGAGGACGTATAGTTTTGTGAGAGATAGGTTGTGGAGGAATAGGTTGGTGAGGGTTCATAGTAGGAGGTGTGTTCTATCTGTTAGCCAAATAGTTTGTTGTTGTCATTTGTCTCTGTACTGTTGGGTGTATTGTTCCGTTTACTGTGTTGGTTTATTGCTATTGAGTATATAGCTGTGTGTCTGTGTTGTACGTGGTGTAGGAGAGGCAGAAGGGATGATGTGCGGTGAGGAGGGGAGTGGGGAGCGGACATGTGAGAGGAGGGTGATGGATGAGCAGAGTGAAAGGGATAGAGAGAGGGATAGAGAGGGGGACAGAGAGAGGGAGAGGGGGAGGGATAGAGAGAGGGATAGAGAGAGGGAGAGAGAGAGGGGGAGAGGGTGGGATAGAGAGAGGGAGAGAGAGAGGGGGAGAGGGAGGGATAGAGAGAGGTATAGGGGGAGGGCGAGTTTGGGAGAGGGTGAGGGTGAGGAGGTGGGCCCACCAGTGCCACTGGGGCCAGGACCTGCAGGCCCTATGGAGGGTGAGCCATCAGCAAGGGGCCAGCCTGCTCCCAGCAGACACACTGGGAAAAGGAAGAGGGTCCCTGTGCCTGAAAGCCTGAGAAGGAGGGCCACACGGTTCACAGATGGGGAGAACCACAACCTCCTATCCATGGTGCTAGAGCAATACGAGGTTCTCTTTGGCAGGCTGAGCACACGGACATCAACAGCAGGGCGGAATGCGGCGTGGGAGGAGGTAAGCAGAAGCGTGGCTGAGGCAGGGGGACACCCGCGGGACATAGAGAGCCTCAAAAAGAGGTTCTCCGACATCAAAAGAGGTGTGCGCCAGCACATGTGTGAGGACGAACAGCATGCACGTGGCACAGGTGGCGGCGGCCCCCTACCAACCATGCTCAGCCCCCTGGAGCAGCAGCTTGCACAGAGACTCGGTCCTGTCTACACATATGGGCTGCCTACGGCCCTGGACACCGCACACACACAGGCAGGTATGTATGCTACGCATATCCATTACGACTCATGACCCCCATGGGATCACCATTGTGTAGATAGTTATGTGAGTGCAGTTGGGATTGTCTGCTATCTGCCGAGACGCATCTACAGGTACAAGCAGGAATGAGCCATCACATATGTGACTGTCAGTACCGACAGAGCCTGCACGGGAATGCTGCCCAGCTAACGATCATAACGTATTTGGCAACATCCCTTGCGCCTGCGCGCTGAACTGCCTCCTTCTCCAGAGCCTCCCTTCAGTGTTTGAGGCCTCCATGGAGCCCGAAGGACGTCCTCCTGTCACCGCAGAAACCTTTGTGTGAAAATGATGTCAACACCTATCTCCCTTGTTATCGTGTGTGTGCGGCTGTATGTGCCACCGACACAGGTACCCCTGGGGGTGTATGTCCAGAATCGTGATAAACATTTTCCGCATCCTCATGTCCCAACCTCTTGGGGCACAAGGCCTCTGCATCATGGAGCCAACGTCACTGAGGGGATGCTATGACTGTGGAAACAACGTTTCCTGCTTAAACTCCATTTACTGTTGTCCAACCAGTATAGGTCATGACCATTTCCCGCCTGCATTGCCTTGTCCAAACACGGTGCTGGAAGCATGACGTCCTCAGGTCTCCCTCGATAACATTTGTCCCATGCCACATGGGGTACAAGCTGTCCCCACTCTACAGGATCAGGTAACCCACACAACATCTCTGAGGACTAGTTAATGCTTGCGTGGTACGCCTCATGGCCAGCATGGGGATGGCTCCGTCCGTACCCTCAAACAAACATTGCCCTCACATAGGCTGCGGGAGCCACCTGGCCCCAAAGCATCAAAGGGGTTGCAGTTTGTTCCAGGGCCTCACCCCTCACAGAACATACCACAGCCATGCTTGCCGTAGATATCCGCTCCGAGCAGTACCGATATCGTGTCACTAGCAACGGTATGTAGTGCCTCTCCCTCCCCCGACGCATGTCATTGCATGTCCTTGTTACCGTCCAAAACAATGTATAACACTCAGACCGGGTTCTGTGTGTTGGCATTGCTGATACCGATGTCCGTACCATCAACGCATACTTCGATCGAGTCACCCTCTTAGATGCCTACTCCATGACCGATATGTACTCCTGAGGATTGGGTCACGATGTGTTTTGAAACTGCACATTGTTGTTTCAGGATACGCACGTCTACGGAGACTTGCTATGCCACGCCAGTTGTCCTGGTGCCGCTTCAGCAGCCACCGATGACAACATCAAGGGCTGTACTATTGATACCCAGTGTGGAGTTGATACCCGGAGTGATCAATGCAGTACCTCCTGCATTGTCTCCTGATCGCAAGTGCCTCCACACCACCACTAGGTGTTGTGTTCATAATCAGTCTGCACCCTCTGGTGCTGAGGCTGCTACTGCAAACCTACCTTTGCCATGGATGTTTTCCCTTGGATGACCTTCGTCTCAGACATTCCACCTTGACATGGCAACCTATCTGGCTATTCCCATCCCTGACCTTCCGCTTACCACTGGCGCCACTGCAGGAACGGACAACCTAACGTCTCTTATAAATCCTTCTTCGCAGGTCTGCCTCCTGGAAATGTGGATATCACCTTGGAGGGCTCCTCCTCCCCCTGCCTCAGCAACTGATGCTCTGTATGAGGTGGCACCCTCTCCAGGATCTCATAATACCCGACCCCCCACCATTCCTTGGTAGTGGAATCAGCAATGCGGAAGGTCAGACGTTAAACGGAGCAGTCATCCTGTCTGCCAGGTCGTGCTTCTAAAGCACATGATGCTTTTGGACGTCACAATGTCCAAACGTCTATGCTGCCATCCCGGATGATATCCCATATGTGTTATATGAGTCACGCCCTCCAGGAGGTCACACAACACCTGTCCCGTTTGAGGCCCTTCGTGGCAGAGTCAAAGGTAGCTGACTACTCATAACTTCTAAGTCCTAGGCATGGTATATCATAATTCTCTCACGTGCTTATGTTGACCCTTGTGGGTCTGTAGGCATATCCACTGGTACTCCCATTGTAGCACGTTGCAAGGGTTGGCTCGAGGTTGCAGGTCTGAATAGATGGCCTCAACCTACTGTGGCACAATCACCATGTACTGGAGAAAGCCTCATCAACAAGGAGGTTGTACGTCAGTTTGCCCACTGTTCATCTGACGTCCCTAGGGCTACAGGCCATTCCAATCCACCATCAGTGTCAGGGGGTAGGAAATGTCCCACCTGACCCTCTTTCTTTTGGAAATGAGGAGTTGTCAGGTCACCTGCCCATCATGCAGATGTAGCACAGCGAGGAACACCTCAGCATGGTCTGATGTTTACAAAGTCTAGGCAGCCGCAGCATTCACACAAATCATAGGTGTCGGGGAACTGTAACATACAGTTAGTGTATTCTCATAGGTGCCGCACTGGTGTTCCCCAGGAGACTACACTGCATACCCTTTCTCATGAGGTTAAGATGTCGGGATATCCTTGTTTCTGGGTTATAGATCTGTCTTCCTCTCATCACTGAGAGGAGGGGGTACAACTATCCCATAATAGTGTCTGTCACAACATGAGCACTGTGCCATCAGCTGACGTCCCCTATGGGTACGTCACCCCTCCGTTACCTACATTCCACACCCTCTCATCCAGGACTTTCGTAGGCTGAGGGTTACCTTACTAAGATGCTCCTTAGCCTCCTTTTCAGGGTATTGCTTGTCCTGCCATGAACATATGTGCTGGATAACTCAGTAGACAGGGACAGGACCATCCCCTGTCCTTTGTTCCATTGCCCATGTCCGCCACCCATCTATTTCTACAGCTGCTGTGCCTGCAGGAGGCACAGTGATTGCCTTGCAGACACATCCCACATGTTCCAGTTTCTCTATCTCACAGTTCCTGTTCAACCGTAGTAGTGGTTCCAAGCTAGTCCATGGTTATTTTCACTCATTGTAGGCTGAACACCTCTTATCTCTGGACAACTCCTTCCAGGGGATATGGCACTGTATCTGCTTACAGACAGTTCATTCAAATTCAACCTCCATATGCTCTCTGCACTCTCAGAGAGCTCATCCACTATGAGGGCCCTGATATAGAGCGAACACCATCCTCATAGGGCGACGCTATATGGCTAGACAAGGTTTATGACCCCATCAGAGGTCTGTGTGGGTTTACTGCAACCTCTGGTTTTGTATTGTATAGAGGGTGGAACGTTCATGCATGACTATCCACGGCTACTGGGAACGCATAGTACCGCCATATCCCTCCAGTGTGTCCCCTTGGTATCCGTCGGCTGGATTTCTGTACCTTTGCCATGTTAGATATCTAACAGATGTTAGCCATGTCCGCACAGACTGGGCTTATCCCCTGTTGTCACCCAACCATCCTGGTGATTCGCTGTTTGCAATACTGCATCCCTGTATGCCATGGAGATTGATGATCATTGTATCTGTCAGGTGGGCTTGGCCTCCTGTTACGAATAGAATGTCTCACACTCACATACCCCATCCCAAACTAACTGTGGGGCTCAGTGGCAGACATGTGTCGTCAAGAATATAGTCATGTATGTGAATAGGTCCTCATAACTCTACATACATATGTCAATTTGCTGCCGGTGCATATTCATGGCCCACATATATATAGAGATAAATGTGTGTATATATAGATATAGATATAGATCTAGCTATACATAGATATATATGGATATAGAGATAGAGATAGAGAGAGATATAGATAGATAGATAGATAGATGGATACATATAGATATGTGTTTTATTATGAACATTATATACAAACATATAAATATAGCTGCCTATGTATATATGTCCACACATGTCTCCAAACATATCCTGAAATACAGATATGTGCGTATATCTGTACCTAGATATGTGTCTGTGGGGATACCTCGTAGGGATTGATATATGTTACATACGTTCACCTCACTGTCCATGTAAGAGAGTGAACTGACTGACGTATCAGACAGTGTATATCCCCATCCGCACACTATTCTTCAGTCTGAAGAGCCTGTTATGCACTATGATGCAGTATGATGCTATCAGCATCCATGTCTACTTAGGTTCCCTACCCTTGAAGCTTCGTGCGTATATGTCTTTCATATCTCTTAGCAGCTTGGACAGACAGTGTACATGTATTCCCTTTTGATGACACATCTATGTTACTAGGGAATGCGGTTACCCCCATAACCGCTCTCCCCGCAAGGACTGGGATAGGTGTCTCAGTCGGTCGGTCTGCGTCTGTCATACCTAATTATTTCGGAAGATGGGTCTCCAGAAGGTCCCAGATGTGTCCCATAATGCTTGCCATTGGGGACGTGCCATCACAATCCAAACCAGTTGACACCTGGATCACCTGCTCGCTCCAGGTAGGCCCGTCATCCCCACTGCTGTGATGTCGCCGTGACAATCCCGTCACTACGTATCCAGCAGACCCCATCCTGCCCCCACCCCTAAAATCCAGTCCGTAAACATTATATATGTGAGTTCATATGATATGTGTAATGCACTTATCATGCATACTGCGGACTCCCCCCCCCCCAGTAGTCCTTCGGTGAGTTGTTTGTCTTTCATTGAAGGTCCATTCATCCCAAATCCCACCCTCCATCCCACATGGGATGGTGGAGATACGTGAGGGACTGATGCCCACCTGTGCCTCGGCACTGCAAATCTCAGGGAGCTTCCCCTGGCCTCCATAGCTAGGGAGTCCACATATGTGAACACACATTCCTGCTTGTTTCCGGAGCTAGGTGTAACAGGTGATGTCTGTGAACAGCACGTAGTAGTCTGGACAACCCTCCCAGCTCCCCATGAGTTTTATCCTTTCAGCTATCCTCCTATTCGCAACTCACCCTTGTCTCAGCTTGGGAACCCTAATGGAGAGAGGCTCTGGAGAGGGCGGGACGTCAGTGTACAGGCCCCAGGTATGCTGCCCAAGGCTTACTGTTTGGAAACGGGTAGGTATGCCTGTGCAGGCTCCATTGGTTGCCGATGTACCCATATGTGGAGACTGATTCCTGCTTTTCCCAGAGATCACCTTTTACAGGTATGTAACTGTGCTAGCATTTAACTATGCTGCTGTCAGAGGTGTGTGCTCTACACCTTCATACCCTGTTCTGTGAAACAGACACAGAACACTCACACCCCAAAGGTTACATCAAGCCAATACCAGGAGGTGCAATACACAGGGGGACAGCTGAATAGTGTTCTCAAAGACATATGTCACGTAGCCAACATAGGCTGGGTTGTGGTGTCAGCCACGGGGGCAATAGGTGTCCCTATAAGGTGCTCCTCCCCCTCCAAAATACCAGTGGGACTACACCTTGCCCACTAACGTTACACAGTGTGTGACAGGGTAGGTCACTCCACAATATGGAGCAGTTGGACACTGCAGATCTGGCAGGCGTAGAGGTCATGCACATCACACAACGCGTTAGATCTGTGACTGTGCTATCGCCGTCTGTCACCTCACAGTCACATGTGCACACGGCAAGCAAATGTGGACATATGTGACTGTTGGAAAGGACTGAGAGACCACAGTGTATGACATAAGGAGCGTATCTCAAGAGCAGTGCATGTACGCCTGGCATCACAGCAGGTACCGAGTGCAGCATGGTGTCTGGTAACCTTCCCTATCACATGTGTCTGACAATGACTTGTCAAGGTGCAGTGATACACGTATGCCCATGGGGTAAGGGCAGATGTGTCATACAACACCTGACCCTGTGGGGACATGAAAACATGGCCTGTGTTGGGACGATGACATCTGTCCTGAGTTAAACATGTTGTACATCCTCAGAGCTGCAGACATCTGTGTATTGGCCTGTGTCACCATGTTCTGTTGCCATGTTCCAGGGACACATTCAGCATGTGTCCCTCATCCTATCAGTCCCCCAACCTGTCCCAGACATGTCTACGTCTAACAACCCCTTACCTCCACCCACAACACTGCCTCTCCTCAGCTGTCATATTGCAGTCGCCTGTGAGATGTGAATGTGTATGTGCCATACTATACGCACAGTGCTGCATGTGCCTGTCAATGGCCCAGTGTTGATTTACATTGGTAGCTACCTCCATTGTATGTTGGAGACAAACACATGGAGCACTGTGATGACAGTATGTCCCAATGTGATATGCCCTTCAAGATGGCAGGCACACCCACACCGGTGTATGCAATTACAGGTGTACCTGTCAGTTATGTGCATCCGTGTGTGCACATATGTTGGCCAGGTGGTTTGAGAAATGGGGTGGGGGCTAAATGCACAATTGGAGCAGACTCAGAGGCATGGCAAACACACAAGGTGTGCAGAGGGTACACACACACCTGTTTCCCTGGTACAGGTACATGTTGCAGAGAGACAGGTATGTGAGTGTGCAGGGGGCCCTGTCTGCAGCACACGTGTTGGGTCCCCACACCAGCAGGTATGTGTATTCTGCAACACACACGTATACGTAGCTGTATTGCACAGTCATATGTGTGTTGTCATCTTGTGCCCACAATACAGGTGACTACAGTACAATGATGACACATGAGGAGGGGGGAGAGGAGGAGGAGGAGGAGCAGGAGGAGGTGGCGGAGGGGGCTGCGATGCGTGCGAAACACATCATGGAGGATCCAGAGGTTGGTGTGTCTGGTGACAGCATAACCTCTGCCGAGGGGCCCGTGGAGGCAGACATGATGCGCGATACGACGATGGGTTCTCATTCACCAGCCGCAAGACATCCAACAAGCCAGGAGGTGTGTGGGGAGGATGTGCTGCTGGCACAGCTGAGAGCACATGGCAGATCTGCACGTCAAGATGCAGAAGGTGGGTGCAAAACTTTGTTACCCCCAATGTTTTGTATGCTGAGTGTTCATACAATATCAGCTGTGCATCGTATGGGAGTATCTTATATGTGATCCACTCCACACAATGGCCGGCCTACCTACATGACATAACACTATACCACATGTCAGGATTCCGCATGTGCAACACAGTAACTTCACTGGGACATAACCTAGCACCTCTGCAATGCTGACATACAGCATAACATGTACAGTTTAACAAATATGTGTTGATGTTGATCTTAATCAGAGACACACATTCTGTGCACTCAGTCATGACGTGGTTATTAAGGCGTGCAAAGATGTGTCCCCACACACATGCGCACAGATGAGAGGCAACAGTGGTGACCAAGGTCTGGCACAACCACCACACACAAACCATTAGACCCTGTTTGGGGGGGGTGTGGTGGATGTCAGAGAATACCATACACAGCTGTGACATGTCTGCCTACCGTAGACTGTACAAATCCATATTTGTAGGGGGTTTATATATATATTTATATATATATATATTATATTTGTAGGGGGTATATCTTATATATATGAGCAGTTTATTGGGTCACTCTTTATGATCCTATTTAAGTGCATAAGAATAATATATCAGCATTTTTGCAAGTTTTGGAGCAATATTTTTATAATTACCGTAGACTGTAGACATATTGAACAACAGAACGGCACAGTGTATGTTAGCTCATCGCACTGTGCCGCACAACATAACAGCCTATGGTACATTCAAACCTACAGATGCACACATAAGTGAGATGTTGTTTATGTTGCAGCATGTTATGGGTCATAACCTCAATACGCCAATTGGAACAGCAACAGCCAGCCTCATCACAGCAGCACAGGCGTGTGACAGGTGAAACAATGCCCAATGTCCCCTGGTCCATTGCGAATCCGACCTACCATATGCAAACCTGAACAGTGTGATGTACTGCTATGTCACAACGACCCCACACCTACAGTCTGTGTTTCTGGTGCAAAACAATCATACGATGTGGCATTAGCAGTTCAAATGTGTGTTGACACACATATTGCACAGTGTACAGAACTGACAGGGCGACTGGTCATGTCGGTATGGTTTGGGTGGCCTACAGGTCCTTGCAGACTCACTGTATGTACAATACAAAGGTATGCTGCTAGACATCCAGACAGGGCTATCCGCATGTGCCATTCCTCTCTAGATCTAACAATGTCTCTCACAATACCATGGGTTGGGACCCACACACCTGACCACACAGCTCAGCTCCTGGCCCCTTTTGTTCTTGGAATGAATATACACCACACAGGTGATACCCCTGCTGCCAACCTGGGTCACACATCCCCCCCCCAGCTCTGTCCCTCAGCACACATCCCTAGTGGCTATCATGTGCAGGTGTTTGCACATCATAACCATGTGTGTTCAATCGTGCCGTCTGTCCCCCTGTGCTGCATCATCTGGTGCTACCCATGCTCTGTCCACAACCTCCACATGTGTATGGAGGTGTACGTGCATTGTTATGAGACCTTTTTCTCTGTTGGCCCTAGGTGCAAGTAAACCTCTGTGTTCAGAGACACATGTGTCATCAGTGGACCTGGCCATGTAAGGCTGCTAATGCTGGTGCTGCCAGCGCATCTTGCAGAGTCACATCTGCTTGATTTGTGACCTGTCCATGCTGCACATATTAATACAAGTGTGGCGCCACCTGGCCTAGTTGTCCTCAAACAAACAGCATCACCAATGCAACTCCCCAGGTGTGGATGTTGTCCAGCGCACTTGCTGCACCCCGTACAAAGTGGACATGTGTCTGCTATCTGTTCCTGGGCCTATTGTAATGTACGCATTATGTGGGCGTTTTTGCGCATCCAGTGTATACCTGTGTTCACCCCCACATCACACAACTGAGCAATGTGCTGTGTGTGGCTGGGACAGTATAATTGCTGACAAGGTTTTTCTGCTAATATGTCCATGTATTCAATATGGAATGTCCACTCACAAGGAGAATGTGGTGCTACATACGTAACATTGTTGTATGTGATGGTTGTTTACTCGGGATGTGTCTCATGGCCACCCTTTGTTCCACCCACAGGCAATCGTCAGGCAGCTGCAGCTATTTGCAATTCTGTGGACCTGTTACGGCAGGAACTTAGGGGATTGCGTGATGATGTGAGAGCCATGCCGTCAGAACGAATTGCTGTGGCCCTGGAGAGCATCGTTGGTTTGCTGCAACGCTCGGAACCACCTCCACCACCACCACATGCACAGCAGGGGCGTGCCCCAACAGGGGAGGGGGAACTGGGACGGCCCAGACGTGGGAGGCCACGGCGGAAAAAGTAAATCTGTGTGAATAAATGTATATGATTACATAGCTGCAACGTGTGCATACAATCATTGTCCCTGTGCTCCCCTATGTAGTGTGTGCATGCATGTTTTGCTGCTGAACATCTGACCAGCACCCAAGCAGTTTCCTGTTGTCCTGTTTGCAGTGGCAGGTACATCTACACAGATGGCACCACTTGTCGTGTGTCACCTGCACAGAGTGTGTTCATTGGCCCTTGGCTGTAGCATGCCCCGTTACACACCCCCCGATGTGGTGGCTGGGGAACTGCTCAGGGTTTGCATGATGACTACTCACACCCATCAGTATTTGCATACCCTTATACACCATACATTGATCGCATATGTGTGACCATTGCCCCTGGCTGGAACACTGATAACATGGCTGCGCAAACAACACCATGGCATGCATGTGGCATTGACAGACATGGGTGGCATGCATATGTGTTTGCCATATGACCACTGACAGATCTGTGGATGTCACGCCCACCCATGTGACATGGATGTTCCCGGGAATCCCTTCCGACGCAACAACGCATACGCCTACCAAGGTGTCACACACCCGCACACATGGATAGGACCCCATGAATGCATTTAGAGCAAGTCCACATATGACATCCATGTCAACTGTCAATGCATATCCTGTTCCACATACATATCCCATGCTTACATCCATGGTGAGTGTGTAAGGGAAACACATGACCATTGTGTCCAGAAAACAACGTCCAACTTTAATTGGAGTAACGTAAAAACAAAATGGCAACATGCCATACAACAAACACCCACAGCCTGTATGTTTGTGTAACACAGCACAGCACAGGCCACATGTGGCCGTCACAGGTGCCATCAATGCTGCCTGTGACGGTCTCCAGCAGATGAACGTTGATGTTGCAGCTGTGCAACATCAGCGTTCACCTGCTGGACAGCCCCCGTCAGACACTGCAGTGCATGAAACACCAAACGGATGTCGCGTCTCACGTCATCCACTGCCACCAACACATCGTGCATACACCTGCCAGCACACAGACAAACAGTCTCGGTGGTCTGTGTGCTGGCATGTGCATGTGATATGTTGGTGGCAGTGGATGGCGCGGTGACACTACGATGTCTGTCCCATGTTCCTGCCTGTGGTGTCTGGCGGGGGTCCACAGAGACCTGTGCTGTGCTGTGTTCCCCCAAACCCCCCGCCCTGCCTGTTCCCCCCCCAAACTCCCCCCCAATACCCCCTCCACCCATGCTAA
This sequence comes from Ichthyophis bannanicus, assembly GCA_033557465.1. NCBI lineage: Eukaryota > Metazoa > Chordata > Amphibia > Gymnophiona > Ichthyophiidae > Ichthyophis > Ichthyophis bannanicus. The sequence goes on along the minus strand of CM066036.1, from coordinate 716,535,487 downwards.
CACCCCCGCAGGGACATCCCCACCATGCCCCCCCACCCCCCCTCCCCCGCATCCCCACACCTTGCACAACATGCCCATCCGCTGGTGAATGGTGGCCCACATTCCCCTCCTCCCCATCTTCCCCCTCCACGTCAGAGTCCTGCACCAGCACCACATCGTCCTCATTGGGCCCCTCCTCCTCATCTGCATCCTCTGACCCCTCCACATCCTCTGTCTGCAGATCCGACACCTGCGCCTCCACCTCTTCCTCCTCCTCCTGCACCTCCGCCACCTCTCTCTCCCGTCCACGGCGTGTGGTGGGCCGTCTGAGGGTGGGTGGGGAGTCTCCGGGTCCATCACTGCTGTGGTCTATATATGGGAAAGATTACATACATTACAGGCCGTCCATGTGTGTCACATAACACCTGTACATATGCAGGTAAACACACCGGCTGGTAGGTCAATGTGACATTTGTTGATGAAAGTTATTCCTGGGATAACTCACCATCTTGGTGTTGTCCCGGCCCCCTGCTGAAACGCTCAAGATACTCCGGTGGTACAGCCGCAGTTCACGGGCCTTCTTCCTCAGGTCCTCCACCTGTGGATATGCAAACATAGGTTGGGGAAACAACATTCCGGCCTAAACACGTGATTGCACGACATGGACATAGAATATTGTGACCACCATCTGTCTGCTGCCTATCCCCTGCTGTGTGTTGTGAAGCTCACAGACCCATAGACTGTATGAGATGTGTAGACTATCCAACATAGCTGATATATATGTGTGACAGACATACCCTCCGTTACAGTCCGCTTTCCAGCCCCATGGGTGTTGTGTGTCCTACAGCACCTTAGCAGGGAAATGCATCATCTACGTAGGTCGTTTAAATGACAACCATACACAGGTGTCAGGACTCCTGTAGATGGGGAGAATGGATTAAACAGCATAGGCACACTCCACCATATCACCAGGGTGGGTGAGGGCCCCCTTTGAAGGCTTCTCTGTACTCCTGGGGATAAGGGGGATGGGTTAGACAACAGTATTTGACATTCCCATATCTACAGGATGACACAGGGCTCAGTGTGAGGGCCTCTCTGTACTCCTTGGGATGGGGATGTGGGGTTAAACAGCATTAGTAAACATTCCCATATCTAAAGGATGACAGGGGGCCCCCTTTGAGGGCTTCTCTGTACTCCTGGGGATAAGGGGGATGGGTTAAACAACAGTATTTGACATTCCCATATCTACAGGATGACACAGGGCCCAGTTTGAAGGCCTCTCTGTACTCCTGGGGATTGGGAGGATGGGTTAAACAACAGTATTTGACATTCCCATATCTACAGGATGACACAGGGCCCAGTTTGAAGGCTTCTCTGTACTCCTGGGGATTGGGAGGATGGGTTAAACAACAGTATTTGACATTCCCATATCTACAGGATGACACAGGGCCCAGTTTGAAGGCCTCTCTGTACTCCTGGGGATAAGGGGGATGGGTTAGACAACAGTATTTGACATTCCCATATCTACAGGATGACACAGGGCTCAGTTTGAGGGCCTCTCTGTACTCCTGGGGATGGGGATGTGGGGTTAAACAGCATTAGTAAACATTCCCATATCTACAGGATGACAGGGGGCCCCCTTTGAGGGCTTCTCTGTACTCCTGGGGATAAGGGGGATGGGTTAAACAACAGTATTTGACATTCCCATATCTACAGGATGACACAGGGCCCAGTTTGAAGGCTTCTCTGTACTCCTGGGGATAAGGGGGATGGGTTAGACAACAGTATTTGACATTCCCATATCTACAGGATGACACAGGGCTCAGTTTGAGGGCCTCTCTGTACTCCTGGGGATGGGGATGTGGGGTTAAGCAGCATTAGTAAACATTCCCATATCTACAGGATGACAGGGGGCCCCCTTTGAGGGCTTCTCTGTACTCCTGGGGATAAGGGGGATGGGTTAAACAACAGTATTTGACATTCCCATATCTACAGGATGACACAGGGCCCAGTTTGAAGGCCTCTCTGTACTCCTGGGGATTGGGAGGATGGGTTAAACAACAGTATTTGACATTCCCATATCTACAGGATGACACAGGGCCCAGTTTGAAGGCTTCTCTGTACTCGTGGGGTATTGGATGATGGGTTAAACAACAGTATTTGACATTCCCATATCTACAGGATGACACAGGGCCCAGTTTGAAGGCCTCTCTGTACTCCTGGGGATAAGGGGGATGGGTTAGACAACAGTATTTGACATTCCCATATCTACAGGATGACACAGGGCTCAGTTTGAGGGCCTCTCTGTACTCCTGGGGATGGGGATGATGGGTTAAACAGCATTAGTAAACATTCCCATATCTACAGGATGACAGGGGGCCCCCTTTGAGGGCTTCTCTGTACTCCTGGGGATAAGGGTGATGGGTTAAACAACAGTATTTGACATTCCCATATCTACAGGATGACACAGGGCCCAGTTTGAAGGCCTCTCTGTACTCCTGGGGATTGGGAGGATGGGTTAAACAACAGTATTTGACATTCCCATATCTACAGGATGACACAGGGCCCAGTTTGAAGGCTTCTCTGTACTCCTGGGGATTGGGGGGAGGGTTTAAACACCAGTATTTGACATTCCCATATCTACAGGATGACACAGGGCCCAGTTTGAAGGCCTCTCTGTACTCCTGGGGATAAGGGGGATGGGTTAGACAACAGTATTTGACATTCCCATATCTACAGGATGACACAGGGCTCAGTTTGAGGGCCTCTCTGTACTCCTGGGGATGGGGATGTGGGGTTAAACAGCATTAGTAAACATTCCCATATCTACAGGATGACAGCGGGCCCCCTTTGAGGGCTTCTCTGTACTCCTGGGGATAAGGGTGATGGGTTAAACAACAGTATTTGACATTCCCATATCTACAGGATGACACAGGGCCCAGTTTGAAGGCTTCTCTGTACTCCTGGGGATAAGGGGGATGGGTTAGACAACAGTATTTGACATTCCCATATCTACAGGATGACACAGGGCCCAGTTTGAAGGCTTCTCTGTACTCCTGGGGATGGGGATGGTGGTTTAAACAACATTAGCAAACATCCCCATATCTGCAGGGTGAGTGTGAGTGTACTTTGAAGGGTTCTCTGTACTCCAGGGGATAGGGGCGATGGCTTAGGCAACATTAGTGGGGATCCCCATAGCTCCAGGGTGATTGAGGGCCAACTCTGATGGCCTCTCATGGCTCCTGTGAATAGGCTAGTTGCGTTTGACAACATTGGCGCAGAACCCCTGGGCTGCATGGTGTAAGACAGACCATGTGATGCAGATTTCGCTAGCACTAAGGATTGGCCATATGTGTTAGCCTGCAGATGCAGCCCCAGCATCAGCACATGATGTTTCAGGAGACTATTTAGCAAGATCTCTGGCCTAGCTGTGTTACAATATGTTTTATCTGTTCAACAGAGGCAGATTGCATGACTGCAGGATTGCATCATGCCCTATGTGACCATATCCAGCAACACCTGCATACATGGAATACTACTCAGATGTGATACATAGAGATATCTACATGCGGTTGTAGCTGCTGTACATTTCTGTTGTAAACCACCTACACACAGCTGCATGGTCACCTACAATCACCCCAGTGTTTGTATATGGCTATTGTGATATGCTGCCATACCCTTACCTCACGTTTGTTTTCAGCCACACGGTTGAAACGCCGTGTGATGCGTTCCCAGGCCCTCAGCACCTTTGCAGTGTCGCTTCCCCTGGAGGCTCCTGGGAAGAGCTTATCCTGTTTTGGCCCTATTAGTATTGCCAGCTCACGGACCTCTCTTCTAGAGAAGGCAGGCTTCCTTGTGCGGGGCGCCATTTTCTTTTTTGCACGTGTAGCAGCCGTGCCGCACACAACTCATCTTCCGCATTTGCGCACATCGTTTGCCGAACATGCGTGGCGCATGGCTACGCGACCGAGATAGGCGCATAGCAACGTTCCGCATGGCTGCGTGCGGGGAATATGCACATTGAACATGCACGCTGCTTTCATACACAGTGGGTAGTGTGTGAACAACTGTATGTCTATTGACCTCTGCAGCCACAGATAGCACCGATGTATTTCTCATGTTGAAATGAACACTTTTAGGGGTGTGTTGATAAACACCTAATATGTGCGGGTCCCCATTACTGGGCATGTGGCATATGAGGTGTGGTCAGTTCAGGTAGGTAACACACAAAACACCGAGAATAAGCGGCCGGACTTGTGCGCGGCGATGTGCGCTGCCTACATTATCACGTGGAAAGGCTAGGTGGCACGCTGCTGGCCGTGCAAAACAACAGAGCCGTGGTACAACGGTGATGACACTGAGCAATGGTCCAGGGGCCATGGGTTCGATCCCCCATTGTGTGCAACGGAAATGCCCAGCTGTAGCAACACCTTTGATGGGTATATGTTTTACGAGACATATTAGCATTTGGACGACATAGGGCAGCGCACTGTACATTTTGTGCGTTTTGGACGGCGCACTGTTATTATGGGTGTCATTGGGCGGCGTACTGTTAATTATGTGCGTTTTGTGCGGCATAAGGGGTCTCGCTGATATCCACGCACAGGAACAGAGCCACAGCACAATGTTTGAAACAGTGACCACTGGTGCAGGGATCAGCGGTTCAATACCTCACAGTGCCCAGTGAACACGGCTGGCTAAAACAGTATGTATTATGTTGTGTTGTGGTGTAGGTGGCTTTTTTTCTTTTTGTATCACTACTAGCAAACGCACTCTCACAGCATGTTAACATAAGGCGGCCCATAGGGCACATGTTACAGTGCACTGTCCGCCAACGCACCCTAGAATGTCCCCTATAGGGCACCATATATGTTGCCACACAGGATAATGTATAGTGCACACTGTATGGATGGCAACCATGAGGTGGCCTATAGGGCGCCCTATAAAGCACCCTCAGACACACCTTATGGGTACAGTATGCCGCGGGTGTTTTATCATGCATAAAAATAGGTGGATTTGAGATGGATAATGCTGTGGACAAGCCTATCACATTACCACACTGTGGTTTTGAACCCATATCCTCTGGCTACACAGGCAGTGACATAACCTTTGGACTACAGCACTATAGCTGTTAGCAAAAGCCATGGCTGGCTGCAGAAAGCCTGCACGTCACCTCACAGACAGTCTGCTGTTGTGAGGTGTATAGGGTTTGGCCACCCGTGCCCATGATGCACTGCACATGCAAATCACCAGTCCACAGATGCACACAGGATGGGGACTGCAACCTGACAGCTCCAGGCCTGGTATGGGGATGTGCCCGTGTGCACCCACACATCAACTCGGCCTGGTAGGGTGTACTGAGTGGGTGTTGTACTGGCACAGAGTAGCTACACACCGTCACATTGTGCGGGTACTGTGCTCACCCTAAGGGTGTGATGAGGCACCCAGGACCAGGTCCACAACACCCTCCACGGCAAATTTAGGCCATGGCAGAGCTCCAATGCACTATTACTCTGTGAGATAGGTTCTTTCTGCAGAAACAACTTGGATATCTCTGTCGGTCTGAGTCTGGGGAACCCCTTATGGATACCTAGGTGGGTTAGGTACCACCATTTGTCCCCCTCCTCCTCCCCCCCCCCCCGTTTGCAACGCAGGGTCTCCTCTCTAAATGCTACCTCCCTGCAATGGTGGCAGCAGAGTAGACCATCAACCCCAGTCCTACTGTGAAAGAGACACCCTACAGGCCAGTCATGGCAGCTGTATACACATCCATAACACAATATCTGACAGACATTAGGCCTGTATGTGCTCGGTTGCACCCCACCACTATCTGATATTGTCCTGCAGCAAGCCATCAGCCACTGCACCCTGCAAGGCGCTCCATCAGGACACAGACCAGCTGCGGACAATCTGCTAGTTAGTCCTGTTAGACATGCACATCCCTGACATAATATCTGACAGACAGTATGCCGTGATATGCTACGTTGGGCCCCACCACTATCTGATATTCTCCCGCAGCAAGCCATCACCCACTGCACAGCACTCCATCAGGACACAAACCAACTGAGGACAGTCTGCTAGTTGGTCCTGTTGGAAATGCATGCACCCAGAACTAGGATGGCCGTGCACACCAGCAGATAGGTCAGTGACTGGGGCCCAAACCACAACCCATATATATCACATGACAGAGATACTATCTATCACTATGGGGTGCCTAGCCATGCTGTCGTCACTGCACAGTCAGGGTGTTGTACAACCCCAGCAGCACATACAGAGGCCACCCTGTCTGTGTGGGTGGTGGCCAGCCACTACAGTGTCCCAGCCAGTGCCCTCTGCCCTGTGCAGATGCATCCTGGCCATCCCACCCTGTCTGATCTATACCCATGGTACCTTGCTGCTCATTATGCACATTGGCAGGCCAATACTGGCAACAGTGCTGGCAGTGTGGGCTGTGGAAGGTGTTTGCAGCCAACACACACTGTATAGACAGACACACACTCACACACGTATGCCAGCATTGTGCTACTATAGAGGCGTTTGTCAACATTGGCCACCACACCAGTCCTGGGCACAGTACAGGCATGGATATGGTACGCAATACCGTTGGGTGTCACTCCCCAGGGTGGTAAACACTGTCTGAGACCAGACCTGATGCACCCACTGCAGACAACAGAATGATTGTCATGATGGAGCTCACAGAGCATAATTTGCGTAACGTAGGGTTATCTATCTGCCAGTACTCATAGCAAGCATTTGACAGCTGTGTACCGTATACCCTGGTGTAGGGTGACATTGCTAAGGAATGCACATGCTAGTATTGTGAGATGCACGCAGGGCCCAATGTCGTGCCTCTCCAGGAGGCATTGGAAAATGTGGCCTGTGGGTGTGGGTGTGGGTGTGTCTGCCCCTGTTGGTTGCTGCTTTACAGCAGAGGTTCCCAGATGTAGGCCAGGATTACAACACACTGTTCTGGTTTTCCTGCTGTCCCTCATGAATATGCATGTGCTACATCTAAATGCCATGGCGGTGGTGCAGGGATATGACACACAAACATTTCTATGCGTGGCAGCATGGAACAGGAATGGTGTGTGGTCCGCCAGGACTGCATTTGTGAGACTCTGCTGTAGGTCATGCCCCTGGTTATGGTGTCCGTGATCAGTGGGGTGAACGATAGGTGTATGACCAATGCATATGTCCCCAGCAATAAAGGATTATCCTTACTATCACATTTTCGTTGTGGAAACAATATGTGGGCAGGATTGGCAGGGCTTTGAACCTGTGACCTTCTGTTCTTGCACACACTGTCTGTGTGCAGTGCACCCCTGTGCTGCCACAGATTGGCTGGATTTTCTGGGATGTCCATGACTGTACATCCGACAGGGCCTATCTGTTGCAGTGGACGGTGCCAGCCTGCACATGGCTAGGCCACTGTCTTCTGTGGCTATCAGACACTGCCCCCTTCACCACCTGTACCCTTCCGGCAACATGCTGCCATGTGCTTATCTTGGAAAAGCTGATGACATGTGTGCGTTGTAGCACTCCAGGAATGCATTTTGGAGACTCTGCTCTAGGTAATGGCCATTGTTATGGTGTGTGTGCAGTGTTGGGTACAAAATGTGTGTGTGCACCATTCTTATATTCTCTGCAATAAATGTATGTCTTTACTCTCTCTGTTTAGCGGTGGGTAAAATATGGGGACTGGGTTGGCAGGAGCCCCAGATGGGATTTGAAACTGTGACCCTCAGAAACTAGAGGTACTGGCTTTGTCCACTGCACCACACTGTGGCCACAGAGACAATGCAGTCCCTGTGGATGGCAGACCTGACCAACAGAGTCAACATGCCTGCTATGCACATTTGTGATGTGGGGTCTTTCACCTTGTCTGGTGACAAGGGTGCAAATAACTCCCCCAACTGACCTCGACAAAGGGGGAATGAATGTAACCAAGCAGAGCAACAGTGATGTTTATGGACAACCATAACAGACACTCCCAGGACAGCTGAGACACACGGAAGTGAATTTTGGTCAGGTCTCCGCTCCATAGCCCCTTCCACAGCTCCTGTCCTTCTACTGGGGCTTTCCTGGGTGTGTTTTTAGTTTTTGCCCATCAATAGTATCAGTGTTCCCCAGCTGTATTAGTATTTTGTTCTGATGTTGCTCAGAGAGCAAACAGTGCTTCATGTAGGAATGTCTATCTACCATTACTCCTAGCAAACATTTGAGGGCTGTGTACCGTGTACCCAGGTATAGGGTGGCATTGCTAAGGTATGCAGGTGCTGGTAATGGGAGATGCATGCAGGGCCCAATGTCCTGCCTCTCCAGTGGGCATTGGCCAGTGGGGCATGTGGGTGTGGGTGTGGGTGTCTGCCCCTCTTGGCTGCTGCTTTACAGCAGGGGTTCCCAACCCCAGTCCTGGTATGCCACACACTATTCGTATTTTAGTGCTGTCCCTCATGAATATGTATGAGCTACATCTACATGCCATGGGGGTGTTTCATAGATATGCAGCACTGGCATTTGTATTAGGGGCAGCATGGAACCAGAATGGTGTGTGGCCCTCCAGGACTGCATTTGGGAGACTCTGCTCTGGGTAATGCACCAGTTCATGGTGTCTGTGCTCAGGGGGGTAAAATAGAGGGGTATTACCAATGCGTAGCATATGTCCTCACTACCACGGTGTGGGTGTGTGATAAATATGTGGAGAGGATTGTCGGTTACTCCAGCTGGGCATTGAACCGGTGACGTTCTGTTCTTGCATACACTGTCTGTGTGCACTGCACCACCGTGTTGCCATGGATAGGCTGTATTCCCTGGGCAGACCATGACTGTACATCCCACAGGGCCTGTTTGTTACAGTGGACAGTGTCAGCCTGCACATGGCTAGGCCACTGTCTTCTGTGGCTAGCACCCACTACCCCCTCCACCACCTGTCCTCGTCCGCCAACATGCTGGCATGTCCTTCTCTCAGGGACAGCATATGACCTGCTTGCGTTGTGGCACTCCGGGACTGCATTTGTGGGACTGGGCTGTAGGTACGGCTCATTGTTATGGGGGGGGTGCAGTGTGGGGCAAAATGTGGGTGTTTGCACTATGCTTATGTTCCCTGCAATACAGGAGTGTCTGTGCTATCTCTGCTTGGTGGTGGGTAAAATATAGGGACTGGGCTGGCAGGTGCCCCAGCTGGGATTTGAACCTCTGCCCTCTGGTCCTAGAGGTACTGGCTCTGTCTGCTGCACCACACTGTGGCCACGGAGACTGTGCAGTCCCTGGAGATAGTTAACCTTGCAGGATGGAGTCTCAACCCCTGCTCTGCACATTTTGACTGTGGGCTCATTCACCCTGTCTGGTGACACACGTGCAAATAAACCCCGCAATTGACCACAAGAGAGGGGGATGACATATAACCATGCTGGGCAACAGTGATATTGATGGCCAACCATATAAAACACTCCCAGGACAACTCCAAACAACGGACATGCTTTTTGGAAAGGTCTCCGCTCCGTTGACCCTTCCGACATTCATTTCCTGTTTCTGGGACCTTCCTGGGTGTATTTGTTATATTTGCCCATGGCTATCACTGTTCCCCAGCTGACTTACTGTTTTTAATATTTTTGTGCTGGTCATTTTCTAGTTTTAATAGCACTTTTGTGCTGTGCACATGTATCACACTGCTCACGTTTTACAGGTTTCCCCGGTTTTGCTCTACATTGCTGACGGAAATGGTTTCTCTTCCCTTTAAATGCCCTCTACCGCGAGTGTTTCACTCGCGCTATTTTTTACTTGTAAATTCGGCCCCGCAACTGTGCGAGGGGCCTCTCCCCTCCCCTTCCCCGCCCATTAACCCCGTCTCTCCGCCCCTCGGGGGCCTTCCTCCGCCCTCAGTTAGCCTTTCCACGCCTCTATCGGACATTTGCGGGCCCGTACTTGTGCGGGGCCTGTTAGTGTGTCGCGCACATGCACGGGGCTTCATCGCACATGTCCGGGGCATTTAAGAGCGTTTAAGAGCGTTTAGGTGCTGCGTTTCCGTGCGCTATTGTGCGGCGCGCACCTTTGCGGTTTTTAGTAAACATCCCCCTTAGTAAAGTTCTGAGTCTTGTGTAGATTAGTTGCCTCACATAGCAGTACATGCAGTTTGTGTTGCTGTTACCGACCTGACCCCAGAACTTGAATATAATGTTGTCATATCTTGGGTTATAAAATGAAGCATCTTAGTTCTGCAGTGCACCCTTGCACTTTTTATGTTCTCACGATTATCATAATTATTACTGTTTCATTGTAATTATTTTGTTCTCTGCCTTGAGCATTTTGGAAAAAGGACTTAAAACAAATATCAGTGTATTATTTTATATTATGTAATTAGACTCATGTTTCTATAAAGTATTTCTATACAGTATGTTTCTTGTGCACTTATAAACTGTAATAGATATAAAAATAAAATACTTCAGAGATGTTTTCCCGTTTATTAATACAAATTAATAAGGCAAGTAAAAGTGTATGTGTTAAATTAGGTACCTAATTTATTTTGCCATAGTATCAGGTGGAATTTTACTTTGCAAGATATTTCAATGTGTGTTGATGTTTAACCTTTATAGTAGGAGTGTGTCTGCTTAAATTGAAATTATAGTATGGGATGCTGCCTATTGAGACATATTGTAATATAGTTGAACAGTTTCCATAAGCATGTATGTGGTTTATTATTGGTAAGTGCTTGAAATAATTGAGTTTAAAATATTTAATGTGTCACCCATGATACACAACAGCTGTTACAGACGACTTAGAAGTATCACATGCACTCCAAGGCATTATTTGTCAATAAGTATAACTAGCATGGCTCGGACTAGTATGCCTGTTGCCCATGCATGTTAACTTTGGACCCCCCCCCCCTCCCATTCATTTTTGGCTATGCCACTGACACTCATTTTGTCACGTTTTACCATTCAGCAAAAACTAATGCACATCCCTAATAGGAGGCATTCATAAAACTCTGGTTAGTTATCATTATGGATTCTGTGTCATATATGTGAATATTATTCTCTTTGTAAAGTGATGATAATTTATTTAACATGTTTGTTTAAGTTTGACAGTAAGGGGGTATGTTTACTAAAGTGTGGTAGTGGTTACCGTGGGCTTTAGTGCACACTAAGGACCCGTGGTAATCGCTACCACATGCTCTGATCAGCTAGCATGCTAAGACTCCCATGCTGATTTTAGCATGACAGGGCAGGAGTGGGGCGGAGATTGGGTGTGTCATTATTGCTGCGTGCTAACAGTCATAACTGCCAGTAGTGCAGCTGCACTTAACACCATCTCAAGAGGTAGCCTTAAGTGCTACCGGCAGTTTGGTAACGCTGCAGCTGCCCAGCATAAATCAACAGATTCGGCAGATGTAGCTGCCACAGTGGTGCCTTTGGACACAGGTAGCACCTAATCACATACTCTCTGGAATGGGCAATAGCCCATTAAGGAAAGTCCCCCCTACAGAGCACCCCACAGCACAGAAGAAGCTACCCTGGATCCACCAATCATCCTTCTGAGGCCCTTCCCCAGGTCTTATCTGAGGCTCCTTGTTGGTCCTACTGTTCAACAGAGCGGGAGCTGTCCTCCTCCGCTCCTGTTTCAGCTAAGGCAGCTCTCAAAATGGTAGAAGCAGTTTCATGGTTCTCTGTGAGAGAATCTTGGGAGGAAAGAAAAAGGAAAGAGGCAATTTATTTATTTATGTAGATTGTTATATACCACACCATTTACCCAGGCGGTTTACGAAAAATATACATAATACAAAATACAAACTAATATACATTACCATAACATAAGACATATCATAAAATATAGTAAATGCACAGCATAAGTAAAATACTAACAATTAAGACTATCATCCCACTGAGTATGTCTGCCTAAACAAATAGGTCTTTAACCTCATCTTGAAAGTCACCAAGTCTGTCACCATTCGTAACTCACAAGGCAGAGACTTCCAGTACTTTGGAGCACTTACAGAAAACATGCAGTCATGGAGAGTTAGAAGATACATCCTGCGATGAGATGGAATCTGTACCAAACATGCAGATTGAAACCGTACCACATGAGACGGCCTATAAGGCTTCAACACAGAAGCAACAGTAACAGGAATTATATGGTATAAGGCTTTACGCACCAGCATAATTATTTTAGATATATACACCATTTAACTGGAAGCCAGTGTAGTTTATGAAAAACTAGTATTATGTTTGCATTTACCCTCCCCCCCCCCAATTATCCTAGCAGCCATGTTCTGATATAATGCTTGAACAACATAGACTGGCGAACCACAATATAGGCTATTACAATCTTCTTCTTCTTTAATCCCTAGCTGGCATTTGGAGAGAAGGTCGTCCTCTCAGCCAATATGCGGCTTAGGTGCTGCTGGATTCCATGTGTTGCTCACAATACACTTTCAACCTTGCCGATCAGTGGCAACATTTCTGGCCTCATTGATGGTCAGTCATTGGTTCCTTAGGTCTTCCTCAATGTGTTTGAGCCACGTTTTCTTTGGTGTTGTTCGTTGAACCCTCCAGTGGACAGGTCACTCTTGGTTGTATACAATTTTGTTGTACGTCTTCAACTCTTGCTCAATTTAAATCTCTGTATTAAGCAATTCAACATCAACATAACTCTAAAACAACTGAATGATACATACATAGAAACTCACTGACATTGGGGGTCCAAGTAAGGCCCTGGTGAACACCAAAATTCCCCCCTCCTGGACCTTGAAAGCCCCCCACCTTTAACCAAATAAGGTAAGATGAATGAAACTCATGCATTACCCTGACCAACCACCATAAATCATCCACTTGCGCACCCCCCTATAGCACACATATACAACAGCTACATCAGTATTTCCAGCTTAAGTGTCCCTTTCAATACACATAGCCTATTTCCCCCCTACCTCGGTATTCCCATCCCCCCCCCGTGAACCTCCCCCCTCCAACTAACCAACCCCCCACCCTCTCCCACCTGACCTACACCTAGGCATACAGGCATATACACACATACGCACACATACACATACACATATGTATACATATACACATACCCATATATACATGCATGCCCAAAGAAGAAGAGGAAGAAAAATGAAGAGAAAGGAAGGAAAGGAGAAGGGAAGAAAGAAAACGATCCCTGCTCAGTCTTCCCATTTAATTCCCTCCCAAGATCCTGCGGCGAGTTCTACCCGGTAGAGACTGAAGATGTGGGCCCCAGCCCTCCAAAAAGCGCCCCATCGCTGCTGATGACCACCCGCCCTACTTCTTTCCATCACCAGCACCATATGTAATTTATTCCTCCATTTCCCGTATGTTGGGCCTCGACCATCCACCCACCTCTGTAATATAGTCATTCTAGCAGTCACCAGCACCAAGCGGATCCACTGCCATACAACATGCCCCATACTCTCTTCAAAAGGCTCCTGCCAGATGTCCAAAACCACATTCCCTGCTGATAGCACCAGACGCATCTGCACACAACCCTCCAAGTAAGCCATCACCTTACCCCAAAAAACCTTGACCTGCGGACACAACCAAAACATATGCCCTAAAGTAGCTCTGCCCTCCCCACACAGAGGGCAACAGTGTGACCCACCGATTCCAGCCCTCCACGCCCGAATGGGAGCATAATATAGCCTACGAAGCAACTTGTATTGCATGTCCCTATGCGTGACCACTACACTCAATTTTGGATTGCCAGCCAAGCCCCTCATGACCCCCTCTCCCTCTACTGTCTCCCCCAGATCCCGAGTCCAAGCATCAGCAAGCTCGTCTACCCGTACTGGTGGTGCTAATTCCCACAGCATTTTATATAGCCAGGCCACACCTCCCCCCACTCTCCTCCCATCAGCGCTTCCTCTATACCTGTATTAACCTCCCCTCGTAAGGCTTCCAAAGGAAGACTTCTGATATAGGTGCGTATCTGAGCATAGGGAAACACATCTATCCCCGTTAGAGGATATTGCATCCTGAGGGTAGCAAACGACTCTATCCTTCCTTCCGCCGTAACCAAGTGCTCTAGATTGACTATGCCAAGCTGACTACCTAACAAAGCTCATCCCAGAGATTCCCGGCCTGAACTCCTCATTACCTCGAATCGGGAGATAAGGAGAGCAACTGGCCATGATCCCCCTGCTTTTACATAAGTACTTCCAAGCACTGCGCACTGGATCTAGGAGCACCCCTCGTGTAACCCGGTCAATCCCCTTAACCGACTTCGCATGCAGTATATATCGTAAGTGGAGGGGCCTCACCAACTCTCGGATCATAGGTAGTGGAGTATAAACACCCATTTCCCATATCCAATCCCGGGCGTGGTGTAGGAGGCACGCCACGTTGCATTTTTTAACATCCGGTAAACCCATTCCCCCTTGGGCCCAAGGTTGCCACAAAATTCCCAGACACACTCTGGGTCGCCTACCCCTCCAGAGTAACTTATTAATTAGCCCATCCATCTTACGAATGTCCGTGCTCCTTAACATTATTGGCAACGTCTGAAGCAAATAAAGTAATTTTGGAAACAACGTCATCTTATACAACGCAATGCGACCTCCCAGGGACAGCGGCAAGTCCCTCCATTTGCTAACCCTATCCGACAGCTCACAAAGAAGCTTTCTAACATTGAGGTGGTAAAGATCCGCCAGGTCTGCAGGCAGATACATTCCCAAATACTTGAATTTCCCTTCCGTCCACTTTAAAGGAAATTCTTCCTGCCATCCCCAGGATAGCTGCTGGCCCACCATTAGCACCTCCGACTTATCTAAGTTTAAGCGGAGACCCGAGGGGCCCCCCATAGTCCCGAAAAAGTTTCAGCAAAGATGGTAACCCCTCCTGCGGCTCCGCTAAGTGTACAAGCAGATCATCCGAGAAAGCCGCCACTCAAAATTCTGTCTTTCCGACTGGTATACCTCGAAAACTCGTGGAGGACCGAATCCGAATCAGCAGAGGCTCCAGCATCAGCACAAACAGCAATGGGGATAAAGAACATCCCTGACGCGTCCCTTTTTGGATCCTAAATTCAGATGTCATATTCCCATTTACCATAACTGCTCCTCTGGGATCTGCATACAACAGCCGCACCACTTCCACAAAGAAGCCAGAGAAACCCATTCCCTCCAGGACCTGGTACATAAACCCCCAATCAACACGATCAAACGCTTTTTCTGCATCAAAACTGATTAGCATGGAACCCATACAAGCCTTTCGGCCCGCGCACATAGAGGCCATAATTCTTTGCAGACTGTACGCCGCGTGCCTCCCCCGCACAAACCCTACCTGATCCGTATGAATGAGAGCCGGTAGAAACTCCGCTAATCTATCCGCCATAATCTTGGCCAAAATCTTAATGTCGACATTAAGAAGTGAAATAGGCCGATAAGAACCCGGAAGAAGGGGATCCCTACCCGGCTTCAATAGTATAGTAATCAAAGCTTTATTTGCCTCATAAGGAAACCGACCTCTTCGTATCAGGTCTCCAAAATATTCCACCAAAGGGACCGCTACCTTATCTCCCATTATTTTATAGAATTCCCCCCTTAGGCCATATATTCCCGGAGCGCACCCTCCCTTCAAATGCTTAATCCCCAATTGCACCTCCTGCACTGAGATAGGTTGGTTGAGAACCTGTAAGTTCTCCTTCAGCAACTTAGGCAATTCGCATCCCTTCAAAAACTCCTGACCTTCCTCCAGCCGCCCCCCCTCTCCACCATAAAGGTGCTGAAAGAAGTCACAAAAAACCTGTTCGATATCTGCCCCTTCCGTCCTAAGTGTCCCATCGGGGTGCCTGATCACCCCTATCTACCTGGACCCCCCCTCAGACTTGATTAGGGAGGACATCAGCTTGCCCACCCAATTCCCATGTTGGTACAATTGATACCTGTAGTACATCAGTGATTTCTTGGCACGCTGATGAAGCAACATTTCCAGCTCCGTTTGTAGCTCCTGCAATTTAAGCTGATTCCCCCTATTCCTATTTGATGCCAGTCTCCTCCCCGCCTTCCCCAATTCTTGTTCTAGCTGTAGAATTTTCCTATTCATCCTTTTGCGTTTTGAACTATAATAACTAATAATCTCTCCTCTGATCACCGCCTTTCCAGCCTCCCAAAATAGGACTGGGTTGATCCCAGGCTGATCATTAGTTTCTGCGTACATCCCCCACTTTTCCCGAAGATATTTTTCGAATTGAACATCCCCCGTGAGCTCTAATGGGTATCGCCAAATCCTGCTTCTACCTTGTGCTCTCTTTCTAAGTTCCACAGTCACCATCGCATGGTCTGAGATGACTGAAGGACCCACCTCCGCCCCCGAGATCCAACTGAACAACTTTTCAGATATCAAGATGTAATCAATACGCGACCATGTTCCATGCGCCCTGAACATGTGGGTATACTCCCGGTCCCCTGGATACAGCACCCTCTATACATCCAGCAAGTTATTCCCATCACACATCCCCAAGATCTTCCGCGCACTCCTCCTGTCTCTGCTCCCCGATATTCCTGACCTATCCATATGTTCGTCCAACACTGTATTAAAATCCCCTCCCATAATCACCTGATAGCCACTGGTATTTGTCACCAACTGGGTCACCTGCTGATAAAATCGGGCCTCATAATCATTGGGCGCATACACCGAACATAAAACCACCTTTAGGCCTTCCAAGGTTCCCCAGGCAAATACATACCTACCCTCCAAGTCGATTTCTACTCTCTCCTCTACCCATCCCAGATGCTTAGCAACCAATATGGCCACCCCCTGTTTTTCCCCAGCGCTGGGGCCCCATAAACCTTATCTATCTGCCCTTTACACAATTTCGCATGCTCGACTGCTGATTGGTGGGTCTCTTGTAGCATCACAATGTCAATCTGTTTGCGTCGTAGGTGTTGCAACACTTTATATCGTTTTATAGGGGAGCCCAACCCACATACATTCCATGATGCAATCCTGGTGTAGTTAACCATCCCTTAATCGCCCTTTGGTATCCCTGCAAAGATCCCAATATCTAGTTTTAAGCAGGGGCCCCCCCAGCCCAGGGCCCCCACCCCCCATCACACCAGTTCCCGACCCAAACTCGCCACCAAACCAAGTACCTAGCAACACAGTCCCTTCTTCTAATTTATAGCCTCTTCTCAGTGTCCACCCCCTCCCCTCCCCCACTCCCCCCCTACCCGCCCCCTTCTCCTCCCCACTAATGCCTCCCCCCCCCCCATTCACTCCTTATCCTCATCCTCCGACCTCGATCCAGAGGTCCCTCCATCACTTCCGGAACATGCAGAGCCCCCCCCCCCCAAAACATCCCTCCCGTGTATCTCCCTCCACCGCCACCGTATCTTCCCATAAGTCACCCCAGTCCTTAGGCTGTTCATGCACACATCCCATGAACCCCACTCAGCCCACATACATCCCAGATATCTGCCAATCCCTACAACAAAGCTCCAACAATGTGCACACCTCATCCCCAATTCTCTGATTGCCACATCTGCAGCACCCAAGAACATAATACATTTACCCCCCCCCCTTAACAGAGCGACAGCCATCCTGCCACTTCACCCCCCCCCCCCCCGTATAATTAGTTCCATGGCAAGCCATCCCCACCTTACGTTTTCCTCCAACCCGCCACCCTTTACCAATCCCAAGGCCTACTTACCCCCGTCAAACAGCAAAAACAAAAATACTTTAACAAACACATTCAACCAGGTAAAGAGTCTTTGGAGCCATCATAGACTCTTGTCTCCTGTCATAACATATGGCTCCCGGGAAGTCAAAAGGAGAGTCGAAGCAGATGCTGCTCTCCGCCATGGCCACATGTCCAGCATTGCCCTCTGCACTTACAGGATTCAAGTCTCTCCTGCATCCAGCCCTGCTGCAACGCTCACCGAGCCAAGCAGGAAACAAAGAAGTCACCCACGCTGCTGGCAATACACCATGGCTTCCTCCGGAGTCGAAAACGTGCGCTGTACCCCATCACACTCCACTCTCAGTCGCGCAGGGTAGGCCAACGTGAATCTGAGGCCCTTCTCCACCAACAGATTGCAAACCTCCTTGTAGGCCCTCCTGCGCATCGAAACCCCAGCAGAGTAATCTTGAAAAACTAAAACTTTATTTGCACGTTCTCCTGTCCTGCGCTGCTGCCGTGACGCCCGCAAAACTCTTTCCTTCTGGGAGGCATTAAGGAACCGGGCGATAACTGCCCTCGGCCTGTTGTCACCAACGCGATAGGGCCCCAGCTGGTGAGCTCTCTCCAAGATGATCGCCCCCATCTCCTCTTCAACCGGCAGATGCTCAGGTATCCATTTCTCCAGGTACCGTCTCAAATCAATCTCCTTCACCGATTCTGCGATTCCTATAAACCGTAAGTTATTCCTTCTGCTCCGGTTTTCCAAATCTTCTATCTTATCTGCCTGCTTTGCCAATAGCTCCTCCATTTTTTGAATCCGAGCTGAGGCCTGAGTCTGTCCATCTTCAAGCGTGCTAATGCACTGTTCGGCCCGCTCCACGCGCCCAGTGAAATCGGTGACTGCCTGTGCTACAGCAGTCATTTGGGCCGCCAGGCCCCCCAGGCGATCTTCTAGCGCTGGCAATACAGCTTTGGAGACCTCTTCTACCAACGTGCCTTGTGCAGCTAGGATCTGGCCCTCCGCTCCATTCTCCGCCATCTTGACCTCCGCTCCTCGGGGCTTCTCCTTCTTCACAGATTTTGTCGCCATGGTCTCCACTGACCTGCTGTCGGCACCGCTTTCTCCCCTTCACTACTGTTACTTATTTATCTCCCACAAAGTAAGCCTTGCAGTGAAGAATTAGTGAATCAAAGTTGGTAGGGAAGGGGCAAGCTCCGGAGCTAAGAAAGACACGTCTTCCCTAGCCCACCATGTCACCGGAAGTCCCAGAAGGATGTTTTATGTTTTATTATGGTTGATATACTGCACGTTAACCTAAGTTAAAACCCTCGGCCCAGTGTGCAGTGGCGGCCAAGAGAGCAAATAGAATGCTAGGTATGATAAGGAAAGGAATGGAAAATAAAACAAAAGATATTATAATGCCTCTGTATCGTTCCATGGTGAGACCGCACCTTGAATATTGTGTGCAATTCTTGTCGCCGTATCTTAAAAAGGATATAGCGATTTTAGAAAAGGTTCAGAGAAGAGCCACCAAAATGGTAAAGGGGATGGAAGGATACTCCTATGAAGAAAGGCTAAAAAGGTTAGGGCTCTTTAACCTGGAAAAGAGACGGCTGAGGGGAGATATGATAGAAGTCTATAAATTAATGAATGGAGTGGAACGGGTAAACGTAGATCGATTGTTTACGTTATCAGAATATAGAAAGACTAGGGGACATGCAATGAAGCTACAGGGTAAACTATTTAAGACTAATAAAAGAAAATATTTTTCACTCAATGTGTAATCAAACTCTGGAATTTGTTACCGGAGGATGTAGTAAAGGCTGTTAGTGTAGCTGGGTTTAAAAAAGGTTTGGACAAGTTCCTGGAGGAAAGGTCCATAAACCATTATTAAGAAGTGACCGAAGATATCAATGCTTGACCCAGTACAAGCATTGTGGAACTTGTGTCTCTTGGGGAAACTGCTAGGTACATATGACCTAGATTGGCCACTGTTGGAAACAGAATACTGGGCTTGATGGACCTTGGTCTGACCCAGTATGGCACATCTTATGTTCTTATGTTATGTTCTTAGGTAGCAGGGTGGTAGCAGGATATAAGTACGATGGCGTCTGTGCAGAGGGTAGCTACCAAAATGGTCAGTGGACTGTGTCATAAGGCATATGGGGACAGACTTAAAGATCTCAATATGTATGCTTTGTAGGAAAGGCGACAGAGAGAAGATATGATAGAGATGTTTAAATACCTCCGTGGCATAAATGTACAGGAGGAAAGTCTCTTTCAATTGAAAGAAAGCTCTGTAATGAGGGGGTATAAATGAAGGTTAAACAGGATAGACTCAGGCGTAATATGCAGAAATATTTCTTTATGGAAAGATTGGTAGATGTGTGGAACAGTTTCACAGTGGAGGTAGTAGAGACGAGGACAGAATCTGAATTCAAGGGAGCATGGGACCAACCCAGAGGATCTCTAAAGGAAAAAAAGGGACTATAGTAATTGGTATGGAAGGGCAGACTGGATAGGCCATATGGTCAAGTTTCTGCCGTCATGTTTCTGTATTTCTTTGTTAAACTTATGTTAGGAAAACCTGTGCTAGAGTGTCTGTATCTTCCTGTAAGTCTGTATCTGAGGCAATGGAGGGTTAAGTGCCTTACCCAAGATCACAAGAAGTATCAATAGGATATGACCTCTGTCTTCCCTGGTTATATCTTGCTGCTGTAACCACTAGGCTACTCCTCTGCTTCACAGGTGGGTAAATGGCTTTGAAAGTTTCCCTCTTTGGAGATAATTTTATAAGTGATTTGAGCATGTAGAACATGTTACATGCTCAAGTAGGCACTTGGAGCCCGATGCTGAATGGGGCCAGTTTGGACATCCAAAATCTGGACAGGCCAGATCTGCACCAGATTCTGATCCTACGGAGCTAGATGGCCGCGTGGGATCAGAATCGGGTGTACAGGGTCTGGACAGGCAGGATATGCCTCTTGGATGCTCTGTTCTCTCCCTGTCCAATTCTGCTATGGCTCCTGCGAGGAGCTCGGTGCCATGGCATCCTGTCACCATGGCATCAGGACGTAATGCGGTAGCTGTACTCACACCCAGAACCGAGAATAACCTACTTTCCCTGCAGCCTGAGCCCCAAACAGGCCTGCTGAGGCCGGGGTCGGCCTCCGGAGAATCTCCTGTGCCTGCCCTACCTTTATGTGGGTTCACAGCCTCAGATTGCTGATCTCAAGTTGACTTCTACTACCGAGGTGGAATAAGTCACCCGTCCATGTCATCCAGCCCACCCTGTCTCCTCCCCCTGCCCGCCCCCTCCTGCCCCCGTCCAGAGCTCCCCGCACAGCATCTTGCTCTGGACCAGGAATCAGGTCCAGGTGGCTACAGGGGTTTGGACGTCCACCACGGATGTCCGACCCCTCTAGTCGCCACTCTGCATGCTGCCCTTGGTACATATGTACATAAAAGTAGAAGCTAAAATAAACCTAATACCTTTCTTTAAGCAATAGACACATAGGGCTTCCTGGAAGCAGAGAATAGGCATAGTGGATCTGAGGTTTGCACATATCTTTAGAAAATATCCACTAATGCTGATTTCTACTGGCACATATGTGCACAAAGTTACTCCTGCCTCAGAATGGGAATAGCATTGTGCAACATCTTTGCAGTGGGTTGTTTTATAAACCAATATAGGTGAATATGTTGCCTTTGTAAAATATCAAAAAGAAAGACCAGGTTCATACTCCATTAATTGACATAAAGGACCATCAAATTCATATGGGAGCGCAACTAGGAATCAAGTTCATTCTAAGTCACTCATGAAGAATATCATTGGTCCTTAGATGTTCACTAAATCATTATGGGAAATGATAACTGCGCTGTTAGTGTGGGGTTTTCTGTGTGCTAAGCACCCTACACTAACAGAGCAAGGCCGTGCACTAAAAATCCTGTGCTAACTGGTTAATGCATGATTGGGCAGAGACTGGATGGGATAGGAGCATAAGGTGGTCATTGACAGAATATAAAAATTAGGGCAGGCAGGCCTATTGCTGTTAGCTTGGGTACACTTAATGCCAGTGGGTGGTGTTAAGTACAAGAGGGAGGAGTGGCCTAGTGGTTGGGGCAAGTTACCTCAGGCTAGAGGGCCAGGGGTTCAAATCCCACTAGAGGACAGAAGGACTGGGGTTTCTAGTCCCACAGGTGCTCCTTGTGGCCTTGGGCAAACCACTTAACCCTCCATTGCCTCAGGTACAAACACATAAGATTGTGAGCCCTTTAGGGACAAGGAAAATTATGTATACAGTACCTGAATGTATACCACTTTGACTAGTAGAAAAGCAGTATATAAGCCTAGCTAAATTAATACACTTGCATGCTAGCTAGTATAGTACAGTACATTCCCAAAAATATCATGGGCCTCCACATTAATTTTGCACCACAAACATGCATTAACGGCATGGACTTTAGTAAACATGTTCCTCTGTGTCTATGGTTTATTATTAACCAGATGTAAGTCAAGGTCCATAAATCGCAATTCATAAGTTCATAAATAGTAATTTATAACAAGAGAACATCCTAACATTTGCAAAAATAATGAAAACAAAAACTTATCTGGTTATAGCTTCAAGGTATCTCATGAATAGTTCAACCTTAATAAATTGCTTAAACTAACATAGAACATAAAGATCCCCAACTCGCCATCATGTTTTGAAGATCATGTAATAAACGTCTGCTTTAGGGGTTTATCATCTCCCATATGTTGGTTTAGCCTTTATAAAATAAGCAGCATACATGCGCCTATTTGCCTTCTTTGCCTTGCCATCCCATTATAAAATTACCTTCCCTAAGACCTGAATTCATTTAGTAAGTCTACTCAGAAGCCAGCTGGGAGAGGAGAACCCACAGTACATCCAAATAATCACAGAGGTAATGTTTTAATTTAAAAGGTTTCTTTTGGACTTTCTGGGACTTAGTGTGTTACACACCCACAGCTTAACATTTCAATACATAATTGACTTTGTCAGGAATGTTGAAATTCTGTTCTATAAAAACACACATACAGTGATAGATCACTATTGTAAGAACATACTGCAGCCAGAAATTCCCCCCACTCACTACTCCCCGTTTTGTTTCACCTGACAGAACTGATTAAAGATGCATTCTGAATATGATTTGTTTTTATTCAGCAATTCCCCATGTTTATAACAAAGCATAATGAGTTATTGACCTTTTTCTACATTGCTGTGTGACCATGAGGTACAGCTCTACAGAGCCTGCTACGTTTAGCTGTTCCTAGAGAAAAGGGCTTATTTCTGATATGAGGCTATTAAGCACTTTGCTCTAGAAACAGCTAAAACATAGCAAGCTCTGTAGAACTGTACTTTGTGGGCACACAGCTACTTAGACTGTATTTCTGAAATGAAGAGATTCCTGAGTTTTCATTTTTTTCAACAATTTTATCACAAATATTGTCAAAATTAATAATAGATGTGCATCAAGAAATATTTTGGAAATTGATAGTCACCAAAATGTTTCTAGTATAGATTCAATTTAGCCATTGCAACTAGTACAACAAATTCTAGTCTAGTACCTCTGTATAAAAAATGCTATGCTTAAAATAAAAGCGCAGATTTCATTAAGCGAAAATGGTTCTTAATCATTTTTGGAAGTTCTCCAGGGAAACTTACATAGAGTACCACTTGAGCAAATTGTATTCCAGAGGTGCTCCAGTTGAAGTGCATTGTACCAACTGGGAGAAACAGAGACTATAAGGATAAAAACTGCAGGGCCCATCTAGTCTGCCCAATTTCCTTTCACGTTGCAAAACCGTAGACACCACATGAAATCCATTTATTTGTAGATTATATATAAGGATAACAGAATAATCAAACAGTTGAATAAGAAATATATCCAATAATTTCCCCCCTACAAAGAAATACAACAAAAAATCATGGCAGAGGTCTGTGTAAAGAAAAATAAGAGAGAGCACTGATCACAGATAAGGAATTACATACTTGTCAGGTATACATCCAATGGCTGCCAAATTCTCTCAATTTTACCTATACAATTAGATTATACAGAAGCGGCTCCTTCTAACCTCTGGTCATGCAAACAGTGTGCCATCAAAAGGTTACATTTAATAGGGAGACATCCTCCCAGTTGCTAAGCATATGCTGTAAAGCAGTAGATATCAAAATATCAAAAAGCAGCATTTCCTGAGCATCAAGATCATCCTAAAGACCTAAAAAATGACCACTCTTAGTGATATAGCAGGTCTCAACTTAAAAATATCCCTCATAAAGTTCCAGACACCCTCCCAGAAGGGCTTTATCACGGAACATTCAAACAGCATATGCGTTAGCATATCAATGCTTGTAGAGCAATGCCAGCACATATTGGTTACACTAAGGCCCACTCTACACATGCGTGCTGGAGTCAAAACAGCATGATGAGCAATAAGAATAGTGATTGTGTTAGGCTGCTTGATCAGGTAGGTCGTATAGTACGAGCCCAAAAACATTACAATTTATTTCATCTTGGGCAATACGAACATCATAGTCCCAGGCTCTGTGAAGACCAACTAAAGATGCACCATTATAAGAGCTCAGTAGTTAATAAAAATAGGATGTTAGTCTTCCACCAGCTTTAGCTTTCTGAACAATATCCACAAGATCAGAGGTTTAATTGATCCCAACAGAATCCTGCATCAAACTCCGAACCAGGCTGTCCAACCTAGTCGCTTGAGATATTGAGAAACCATATGCTTCAATCAGATGGTATTGATCAATTAGGGACCCCCCTAGTTGGTCCAAACAGTATATACCTTTTAAAAGCCAGGGCTTCCAAAAGACTTTACAGCCATTAATTCGCACTAAAGGATTATATCAAATTTATTTAACAGATCTTTTATACCGCTTTATCATTTAGTTAAAGCGGTTTACATTGTAACTTAAACATGGTAATGTACATTAAACAGGGACATTAATAACTTGGATTCTTCTGAGGCTATGGAGGGTTAACTGACTTACCGAAGGCCACAAGGAGTGCTAGTGGGAATTAAACCCTGATCTCTTGGTTCCTAAGCTAGTGCTCTAACCATTAGACTACTCATCCACTCCAAATTGAAGATGCACCAGATTTTGAATAGGGGTTCTCACAATGAAAATCGATAGCTTGAATCGTGTGAATTGTACAATTAATAAGAGGCAAGCCTAATTTTGAATCAAGAATCTTCATTGTAGGGAGAGCTGTCAGGTTAAATGGAGAGACCAACTGCTTTTCTACCCCCAGCCAGGGTGAAGTCGATTCATCCAGAATCCACTCCATCCCATAGCGTAAAAGGGAGGCAATATGATAGGATTTAAAATCTGGGAATCCTACACCTCCTTTTTTCCTCGGCAGTTTTAATACAACTAAAGCAATGCATCTAACTGAACATTAAAACTTGGAGAACAAAACTCTGGAAGCATTCCAAGTTTGTATACAATGGTTGGGAGGATCATCATTTTTATAGTGTCTAGCCTCCCCCACCAGGAGGAAATTCAGCCAGACCACTTTGTGAGGCAAGGCCATTTAGAGGAAGCAACTCACACTTATCCCAATTCACCTTATATGCAGAGAAAGCAGAGAATCTGCTAACGCTTCCAAAAGTCTGCATATAGAAGTCACAGGATTGGTAAGGAAAAGCAGAATGTCATCAGCATAAGCCACAACTTTCCAGAAACTCCCACATGAGCTAATTCCTTCAATACCAGCCTCCATTTTAATATAGCGTAACAGAGGCTCACGTGCCAGGTCAAATAGCAATGGAGAGATGGGACATCCTTGCCTAGTACCCCTACCTAAGTGGATCAAGATTGATAATTTACCATTAATTAATAAACGTTATTTGGGAGAGGAATAAAGCACTTTGACCCAACCTATAAAAGTGGAACCACAGCCAAACCATTCCATTATACAGAAATTCATTTTTAAGTTCACTTCTTCACAACTAAGGATTCTCTTCACCCTACACTGTTTTGAATTCTGTTACTTTTTTGCCTATACCACCTGCACCAGGAGGCTGTTCCATATGACCACCACACTTTCTTTGAAAACCTATTTACTATTATGACTTCTGAATATGCCCCATTTGAACCTCATATCATGACTCCTATTCTAGAACTTCTTTCATAGGCAAGACTAGATGGAACCCAGAGAGCAGAGGGAGTAGAGCATAAAATTTTCACTTATGGCACTGTTCAAGCCTTTGAGGTGCCTAAATGCTTCTCTCATATCCACCTCTCCTTTCCTCTGGAAAAGAGGAACTCAACCTTTTTGGATGTGTGTATTGTGGCACTGCAGACCCTCTGCAGGCAGAAGAAAATGTTTTAAACTCAGAAAAAAGAGGCAGACACCGGCTGCAGCATCACGAGGAGCCATATAGGGGGAGCAAGAGGGACCTCTGGAGGACTGAGGAACCACGCCCTAGAGCCAATGATGCAATACCGGCCTGCACCCAATCCAGAAAGGGAAGGATTCCTTTTAAAAGCCCAGATGACTGGAGAAAGTCAGACTGGCAGGGAGTTGTGCAAGGAGTTCTAGTTCCAGATTTGCATGGAGATCCAGATCCAGATCCAGATCCAGAAAGGAAGCTAACTTTGGAAGGAGAAAGGAGAGCTTTCCTGGAAGGAGAGGAGGACCCAGGAATAGGAGTCCTAACAGAGGGAACCGGCCTAGCAGACTCAGCAGAGCCAAGTGGAGAAACTTGCTTTAGATATCTCAAAAGGGGAGAGGATACACTTTCCAGGAGGGAAAGATACCGTGTGGAAGCTAACCCTGGAAGGAGAAGGACTGTACCAGAGAGTCCAAGGCCTGAGTTTGGCAAGGGCCAGCAAGTGTTGAAAGGCGCAACAGGGAGTAATCAGGAAAGAGGTGAAAGAGGAATTTTGAAAGGCAACTTTCAAGGCCCTGGGAGAAAGAAGCTGTGGTGCCAGTGCGGCTTAACCCCAGCAGAAGGCCGACCTGAGGACCGGAGGCCTACCTGGGTGCCAGAGAAGCCAAGCCCCAGCAGGAACAGGCCTCAGCCCTCACCTCACTGTGCTAACCTTAGGAGAAAAGGTAATTACTATTTTACTGACTATGATTTTACGAATGCTGTGAAGCAGAAGGAGCAAGGCACTGGAGGCACTTTTCAAATCATTTAGAATCCCTTCAGCAAAGGCTCCAACGATCCTGTGAGCAGTGAGTGAGAATCAGCTGTGCCTACTTAGTTGGGAACTGTGTGTGAGAGAAAACTGCAGCCAATCTGAGCACTTTTCAAATCATTTAAAATCCCTTCAGCAATGGCGCGCCCGTGCCTTGCGGGCCCGCGCCTGAGGGCCTCGCAAGAGGGCCCTTTGGCGTGGCCCTTAGGCGGTGGACCGTGCGAGACCCACTATCTGCTGCTATATGCTCATTCTGTTCAGCGATATGCTGTTTGTAGTTAATGTAAGGTAATGTAATGTAAGTTATGTACTGTGTTCCCTGTTTGTACTCCTAGTGTTTTGTTGTGATGTAATGATAATGCAATGTATGTTTCCCTCACCTTTGTTTAACTTTGTGCTGTATTAACCGCTTTGATTGAAGGAAAAGGCGGGATACAAAACATGTTAAATAAATAAATAAATAAATAAATAAAATACAAACCTGTACCAAACAGGAGACTTTCTAGAGAAGGAACAGTGTGCAGGAGAGACTGTCCACATGCTAAAAGTGTACAAAGCAAAGGCTTACCTTTAGATGCTGAACATTGGGGCATCATACAAGCATTATACAAAAAGCCTGAAGGCGAGACCCTAGACAGTCCAGACTGCGAGCCAATGCAGGTGGAATTCCCGGATGATCCCTCGGACCTCCCGATGGATTGTAGCTATTGCCTGGCTGAAAGAATTGAGCCCTTAGCGGAGGAATAGCTGTGGTCTGGGGTAAAAGTTTGATTCTGTATTCCGTTTGGTATTGCTGTGAAGTTAACAGGTTTTCTTCAGTTCATGTTTTCTTTTAACCTGGAGCAAGGACATTCTTTTGTGTTGATGTAAACTGTGCTATTTGAACCTATTTGCAACACGGGAAATAAAAGCCTTAATTTTTCCCTACCCTCGGACTGTGAGATTATTGGGAGCTTTTTAGTTACACAGAAGGCTACCAGGACTATAAAAACCTGGGCCCTGTAATTGAGCTAAACTCCTCCACAGACAAACTTTGCATGTCCACCCCCTTTCTGCTGTGACCCGCCATTGCCACCAGGGGGGCGGTGTGACAGTATCCCTTATTCACCTCCAAAAAGTTCAGAGACCCCGCAGTTTATCCCCACCACTCTTCCTGGATCCATTCCCCTCAGCACCAAGCCTCTCAACTAGCCTTCTATGTCCCTTCTCCTATCTATTTCCACCAGTCTCTCTCTCTCTTTCCTTCCAGCTAGTCCCCATCAGTCTCAGTCTCTTTCTCTTTTTCTCCTCCATCCCTGCTAATTCCCTTCGGTCTATTTTTCCAGCCAATCCTTTCTTTTCTGTATCCTGTGGAAGCTGCCTGTAATGGTCTCATGGAACATCAGGGATCCACGGACCACAGGTTGGGAACCGCTGCTCTAGAATACTCAAATTTTGATCCTTAAGGTACTTACTAACAGCACTTATTAATGTCAGTAATACATGTTATTTTTCCCAGAGCACATTTTAATCTAGTGGACCCTGTGGCAAATAACATGTGTTAATGGCATTGGTGCACACTAAGGGGCTTGTTTACAAAGCCGCGGTAGCGGTTTGCGATCGTAATTGGAGCCGCGGCCCCATTGATTTCAATGGGGCCACGGCTGCGATCGTGATCACGAACCACTACCGCGGCTTTGTAAACAAGCCCCTAAATGTTAGTAAAAGACCATATAAGTATCATTCACTAGGGCTCTGATATCCAGGATACACTGCAGATTTTATGCACATTCATTGTGGATAGCCTGAAAACCCAACTGGCTATGGGGAACCCAAGGACAGAGTTGAGAAACCCTGTTTTGAAGGCACCTCTTATTTAAATTTTGTAGTATTTTTGAAATTTTTCCTACCATGCTCACTTGTTATCAGCGCAGATCAGATATAGTTCTAAAGCACATACATGGCTAAGCTCTCAAAATTACAGTGGAGATACAAGAGGTAAGGGCACTCTGCAGCCCAAGCTTGGATTTAGATAAGGCAACTGCCTAGGACACCACATTTTGAAGGCACCAAAGAGGAGCCTGCTCCTAATTATTTAAGGTTCATATGTTTCTTCAAAGAGGCACTACTCTTCTCCTGTTCTTCTCGCTCTCCAATCATTTTTGGATCTATGATAATACCCCTCCACTCCTCTGCTCTCTGGGATACGCTGTCTAGTTTTGCCTGTGGATGCCAAAAACTTAAATCTGACCCTGACGCTGCCTTTGCTACATAACCATTGCATAGCAAATCATAGGCCTATTTTCTAATGTGGCCAATGCTCCCTTTTTTCTGCCTGTGTGAATGATTACCATGTTGCCCTATCTCCACCTCGCCCCAGTAGACTTCCTTGGAGCCCTTCATGAATTTTATTCTAACAATAACTTAATGAGTTTCTGAACAGTGTTCATACATGTAATACGGCTAGAATAAGGTTATCAGATTTCTACATGGTTTCCCTACAGTGCCATCTGCCAGGTAAATTACGAAATACTAAACCCTGCAAAATGACCACTCGGAGCCCATAGAAAAGCTGCCATACTATAACAGCACTGCCAGAAATCACTCAGCACCAAATCTATCTAACATAAAGACAGCACTACAAATATTGTACTGGGCCCTAGAACCCCATATCATCTCCTACTAAGACAACAGAACAAGTGGGACTGCTACAGATCTCTATACAGAAACTACACACTAGCAGGATAATGCATTTTGGTCACACACAAAACAAGACCTTCAACAAATACAGAACAAGCAACTACAAATTAGAAACAGAAATATGATCAAAATTTCTGATAAAAATTGACCTGGAAACGCTGAGAAGTCAGATTCTGCATGCAGTGTAACACTGGAGAAATAAGGAAAGAAATGCATTTTCTCTTGTACTGAGCAAAATACAAAGACATCAGATACATA
Organism: Ichthyophis bannanicus; assembly: GCA_033557465.1. Classification (NCBI taxonomy): domain Eukaryota; kingdom Metazoa; phylum Chordata; class Amphibia; order Gymnophiona; family Ichthyophiidae; genus Ichthyophis; species Ichthyophis bannanicus. The sequence goes on along the minus strand of CM066036.1, from coordinate 716,505,757 downwards.
TTTTCCAAAGCTGGCATGCATTGCTATCAATAAACTCAAAATAAAATACATTTTCTACCTTTGTTATTGGTGCATTTTATTTCTCTAATCATGTTGGTCCCAGTCTTCTGCTTTCCTCTGTCTGTCTTCTAACTCTGTTCCAGAGTCTGATGCCCATTTGACATTTCTCTTTTCTCCTCCTGCCATCTTCCATTCTTTTCTCACATTCTTCTTTAACATTGATCTTTCCCTTTCATCTCTTTTCTCCATTATTTCTTTTCTGCCTTTCTGTCCTCTCCAATCTCACCGTTTGCACATCCTTCACTTCTTAGTCTCCCTCTTTTTACCTTTCACCTACAGTACCTATCAACTTTTTTCACCTCTTTCTGCTACTATTATTACTACTAATAATCATTTGTATAGCACTACAAGCAGCACGCAGCGCTGTATAATCTAATCAAGAGAAAACATGTGGAGGCTGATTCTGCAAGCGGCATGTCTGGGCCATCCGGATGGCCAAAAGATGTATGGGGCCACTTTGTACCTGATTCTGCAACCACAGAAGCTAAACATTCCCGCAGTTGCGGAATCTGGGCACTTAAACAGTCCAGTGTGCCCCCAGTTCTGCAGTGGAATATATCTAGCGCTCTGCCTGGGCAGCCCTCCCAATGCTCCGGCTGGTGTGCTGGTGCGGTGGCTTCCTATCACTAATTGCACAGACACATCCAGCCGGACCACCAAACCCCTCGGCTGGCTCGGCATAAAGAGTCCAACAGCCATATTATGCAGTGGTTCTTGAGTCTCCAATCCTACCAGTTCCAGGTCCACCATAGGGCTGGTTGGACTCACCTGAATACGGACTTCCTTTCCCAGGCGGGGGTCCTGCGTGAGGCAGGCACTCAACAGGGCATGATTGAACTGAGGGAGAGGGTGTGTGATGTGGTCTGAGTAGAGTGCGCAGAATGGTCTTATTATTTAAGATAGCCTGGAGTTCAGGGCTGGGAGGACATGGCTCAGAAGGAGAGGTTAAAACACAGCAGGCTGCAGGAGGAAGAGGCCCATGGAGCCCAGGAGTCTTTGCAAGGTAAGCCATACAAAAGGTAGGAACTTTAACTGGGCAAGGAAGGAAAATTAACTGCGCTGGAGGAAGGGCCGGAAGACCATCTTTGTGAAGGTTTAGCAAAATGGGTCTGAATAAAACAAGTTTGTTTTTCCTGAGCTGCTGTCTGTTTGGTGTTTTAAAGAAAGCACCTTCTCACCACACGCCACACTACTTACAGGGACACTGCATGAAATTAATGACCAGCACACTGAAAACAAATCCTAGAACTTTCTTTTTCATGCAGTGCCTAATTAAGCTGTGTGGAATCTTGTCTGAGGATGTAGTCAAGGCAACTAACAGAGTGGGATTTAAATGAGGCTTAGAAAAGTTCCTAGAGGAAAAGTCTATAAAAATGTATTTGTCAGGTAGACTTGGGAGAGTCGTTGCATATCCCTTGAAATGAGCTATGAGAAATAGATTCACTTGTGACCCAGACAGGATGCTGATCTCAATGAATCTGGGTTTGATTCAGCATGACTTTTTGTTATTAATATAAGAGCAATACAAATAAAATGAGGAATATTTCTTCATTATCTTCAGGGGTTGTCTTGGTACAATGATTGACAACTTTGGTGTGCCATTTTTCTATGCTCAGACTTTCTTCTCTGTTTCCAGATCTTGACCATTTTATAACCTCTTCATGCCCGACTATGCTCTATTTTCCTGAGTCTCTTTTGCCCTCTTTCATGCTTACCACACATTAACTGCATTACAGAAAATATGATGCCGTTAGCTATACCGATTCAAGTGTCATTAACTGCTGCATTAACAATTAATGCAGAGGTAGTTATTATGTATTAACAGTAAGCTGCATATTGGACTGCAGGGGGAAAGGGGAAGATACTAGACTGGGGGGAGGAAATAGAAGAAAGAGAGGGAGATATTGGACTAAGGGGAGCAGGTGCAGAAAGAGAAGGAAGAAGCTGGACTATGGGAGGGGGAAGAAAGAGACAAGACTGAATGGGAGGAAGAGAGAAAGTGAAGGTGCTATGGATGGTAGAATCATGTTAGAAAGACAACTGGGAGGAGATAATTAACAGGCATATGGAAATAGAGTTCAAGAGGTGAAAAAAGAAGGTAATCATTTACTGACTGGAGAAAAGAGACAGAAGATGGGGACTGGAGATGTCATCGGTGAAAGTGATGGGGTTAGTGAGTGGAGGAGAGTTAAAGTAAAGTAGATTTATTGATTTATTTAACTATGCTTATATACCGCTTTTCACTGGGTCAAAGCGGTTTACATTAAACAACAAGAGATACATTGAACAGGTCATAACATATTTACAAGGGATTATATGCATGCAACATGGTCTCAACTTATTTACAATCCCAATTGGGTATGCATCAGGATTTCCTAACTTATTTAAAATTCTTCTTCATATCTCCGCTTCTAATGTATCTGCTTCTAGCATGATCCTGTATTCATTGGGTGTTGCTCGGGTCTGTGCCAAAGTGTTCTCTGAATAAGTGGGTCTTTATTTTCTTTCAAAAGGATGAGAGCTCTTTGTTCCGGATTTTGTTTGGGAGAGAGTTCCATAGGGACGGGGCATAGAGGTCGAATGCATGGATATATGTTTGATGATTGTGTTTTGTTCTTGCATGTGGTACAGTCAGAACTTTGTTAGTGGTCTGCCTCATGGATCTTCCAGAATTCAGTTGTGGTAGGAGGGTGTGTAGATGTGATATGTGTTGTTGGTGTAGTGCTTTGGGAATCAGTAATAAGGATTTGTACTTGATCCAAACTTCCAATGGAAGGATGTGGAGGTGCTTTAGTACTGGGGTAATATGGTCATACTTTGAATGATCCTGGCGGTCGTGTTAAGGGCTGTCCGTAGCAGGTGGAAAGTGGAAAGTGGGAGTCCTTTATATAGCGCATTGCAGTAGTCAAGGTGGGGGAGTGACATTGCTTGCAGTACTGATCTGAAGTCCTGGGGGTCTAGGAGTGGACTGAGGAGCTGTATTCATTTTGGTTTTGAAAAATATTGTTGTTGAGGTTTTTGCTATCTGTTGCTTGAATGAGAGAGTTAAGTCAAGAATGACTGCTAGGTATTTTATTTGTGCTTAAACTGTTATTTGGGTTATTCCCAGGGTGAGGTGGGTTGGTGGGATGAAGGTTTGATCCTTTGTGGCAAATAATGCTTCTGTCTTCTTGAGGTTGATTGTGAGATTGTTTTCTTGGAGACATCTGGAGACATCGTTGAAGCAATGCAGTAACTGCATTTATTGGGTTTGTGGTGGTTATTAGTCCATGTAGCATAATGTCGTCTGCGTATATGTGAAAGTTGATGTTGTCTGACCATATTCTGGAGCAGAGTGGTTGTAGATAAATGTTAAAGAGCAGTGCCGATAGTGCGGAGCCTTGAGGTATTCCTTGAGTGTGATGGTAGGAGGTGGAGGTGCCGGAGCTTGTTCGAATTAGCTGATACTTTCTGTCAGGTAGGACTGGAACCATTGAAAAACCTTGTCCTGTATGCTGGTTTCTTGTAGTCAGTGGAGGAGGATGTGGTGTGATACAGAGGGTAGGAATGTGGTAATGGGGAATGAGTGAAAGAAGGAAATGAAAGGCTGGGGGAAAAGTGAAAATGGAGAAGTGGAAGGGCTAGGAAGAGGGTGAGTGGAGTTATGGTTTGGGAAAGCCGCTTTTGGATCCCGATGCTCCTCACTTTCTTGTGCCCAGTTTCACTATGGAGTCGATTCTGCACACCAAATAGTGGGGTTGGACTTCAAACCCTGTTTAGGCCCGGCATACTATTCTGGCTCCAGTACTCCCCACATGTACAGAGGGTTTGTGCAGGGAGCTCTGGATGGGGGCGGGAGGGGACAGGGCAGAGATGGAGCGGGGGCGGCCAGAAGCACCCGGATGTATGGAGGCCATTCCAGTCAGGCCTTTGTACATCCACCGGCATCCACTTGGACACCCGGCCTATTCCATCCCGAGGGTAGAATAAGTCCCGTGCGTCCCGGCGATTGTGGGCTGCAGCTCTCCCTACCCCATCGCGATGCCATGGGGGCAAGTCCGGTGCCTGATCTCGTGCTCAGGGGACTCCCCCCGGAGGGCTTGACGGTGGGGAAAAGGGGCTTTTCCACGGCTGGGCATCTCCCTCCTCCCTTACATTTCTAAGCTACTTGAAAATGTGGTTCACTGCCATTGTCTTGACTTTCCTCTCAAGTCCTTCTGGATCCATTGCAATCTGGCTTTTGTACTTTACATTCTACTGAAACAGCTCTTGCCAGGAACAATCTCTAGTGACCCGTTCCTGGCAAAATCTAAGGGCCTTTAATCGATCCTCATCCTTCTTGATCTTTCTGCTGCTTTTGACACTGTTGACCACCACCTTTTCCTCGATACCTTGTCCTTGCTTGGTTTTAAGGGCTCTGTGCTGTCCTGGTTCTCCTCTTATCTCTCCAACTGCACTTTCAGTGTTTGTTGTGGTGGATCCTCCTCTGCTGCTATCCTGCTCTCAGTTGGTGTACCTCAAGGGTCTGTCTCAGGTCCACTTCTTTTCTCTCTATATACCCAGTCCCTTGGTGCACTCATCTCCTTTCAGTACCATCTTTACGGTGATGACTCTCAGGTCTACCTACCTACACCTGAAATCTTTTCAGCAATCCAGGCTTGGTCTCTTTCTATCTGACAGGAGGAGTGGCCTAGTGGTTGGGGCAAGGTACTTCAGGCCAGAAGGTCAGGGGTTCAAATCTCACTAGAGGACAGCAACCTTGGGCTGGAAGGAGTGGGGTTTCTAGTCCCACAGGTGCTCCTTGTGGTCTTGGGCAAGCCACTTAACCCTCCATAGCCCATGTTCCCTGTAAAATAGTTATCTCCAAGTTATAATGCCCTGTTCAATGTAATTTCAGTTTGTTCAATGTAAACCGCACTGATGCAGAATAGCACGGTATATAAGAGAATGTAAATAAATAAATTGCTGCTTAGATGTCTCACCGCCATTTGAAATTTAACATGGCCAAAACAGAACTTATTTATTTATTTATCTGATATATTTTTTTATACCGCCCCTTCCTGCGATCAGGGGTGGTTTACAATAAAACAACAGTAATACATAGAACACATCTTAACAGTCTGTGACTCCAACGGAAGTCAGCACAATGTTCATAGAACTAAGAACAATAACTATTTACAATCAGAGAGAATCTGTAAGTTTCTACATAATAGGTGATTTCTTCTGGGGAGGGTTAGTTTTGTGATGGCACATGGGAGGAGTCATTCACTCCAGTATTGTCTCCAAAATGCTGAATGAATAGGTTGGTTTTTAAGCCTTTTCTAAATGTTTGCAAGTCTTTGGTGGAGCGTAGGGAGTCTGGGAGGGCATTCCATAATATGGGAGCAGTGAATGAAAAGGCACGGTTGGTGGTGACTTGCTTTGATTTTTGAAAGGTGGGTGGAACTGCTAGTGTGTTCTGCGAATGTCCTCTCCTAGATCTGGTATTTGTGGCGTGGGAGATTAATGTCGAGAGGTAAGATGTAACAATTTTATTTGCAGTCTTAAATGTAGTCATAAGCATTTTATATTTGATTCTGCTTGAAATTGGTAACCAGTGTAGGTCATACAATATTGGTGTTATGTGGTCAGACAGACACACTTTATATATAATCCTGGCAATGACATTTTGTGCAGTTTGGAGTTGGTTCAGATACTTTTTTGGAATATCGTACAGGAAGCTATTGCAAAAAACGAAGTGAAGTGCAATTAGTGCATGTACTACTGAAGTCGTGCATATCAAGAAGGGGCCTGAGGTGCTGTAGTGTTCTTAGTTTGAAGTATATAATTTTAGTTAATTGTTTTATGTGGGACGCTAAGGATAAAGTTTGATCTAATAAGATACCAAGATGCCGAGATGCCTAACTTCTTATTTTTCTCCCTAAACCCAACTCCCCACTTCCTCCTTTCTCAGTCTCAGTGGATAATGCTCTACTCCTCCCTGTTTCCTCAGCTCTCATCCTTGGTGTTGTCTTTCACGCCGACTCCTTCTCCACACTTATCCAACTGATAGCTAACACCTGTTGGTTCTTTCTCTATAACATCAGCAAAATTTGCCCCTTCCTTTCGGAACACACTGCTAAGACACTTATCCACTCTTTAGTTACCTCCCATCTAGGCTATTACAACCTCTGTCTTGCTGATCTCCCTCTGAATCTTCTCTCTCCTCTTCAATCTGTTCAAAACTTGACTGTGCAACTATTTTTCACTATCCTTGACATGCTCATATGAACCCTCTTCTCAAATCACTTTGTTGGCTCCCTATCTGTTTCCATATCCAATTCAAACTTTTCCTACTGACCTATAAGTGCTTTCATTCTGCTGCTCCTCACTACCTTTCCTCTCTTATCTCTCCCTACACCACTCCTCAGGAACTCTGCTCTTCTGGCAGATCCCTTCTATCGGTGCCCTTCTACTGCCAACTCCAGATTTCGCTCCTTCTACCTTGCTGCTCCTTATGCTTGGAACAAAGTACCTGAGTCTGTACGTCAGGCTTCATCTCTGGCCCTTTTCATATCCAGGCTGAAAACTCACCTTTTCAAGGCCACTTTTGGATCCTGATCCACTTAGTCTCCTATGTGTTTTCTTACAATCCCCTAGATGTATCCTTGTCCTCAGCTGTTGTGTTGTCTGTCTTGACTAGATTGTAAGCTCTGACGAGCAGGGACAGTCTTTTACATGTGTTTGTACAGCATTGCATACCACTTGTAGTGCTATACAAATGATCAGTTGTAGTAGTTGTAGTAGAAGAAGCTGCATTGACCCTCTGGAAGTCAGTGCAGAATTTGATGCCTCCATCTGATTTAAGAACAAAGACGATTGCTAACGACCAGTCACTCATGGACTCTTCTATAACTCCCAGATTAAGCATCTCTTCCAGCTCCTTGACGATGACCTGTCGCCAGGCCTCCAGAATCTGATAGGGTCGTTCCTGGATAACTACCCCAGGGTCAGTAATGATATCATAACAAATAAGCTAGGTTCATTCCAGACAGGTGGAGAACACCTTTAGATTCCGGGGGATCAAACCTTCTAGATCTCTTCTCTGGGCTGCAGAGAGCTTGTCTCCAATTGGGACTTGAGCTGGAACCACCAGGGCTGCAATTTCTAGACCAAAATCTTCACCATCTTCACCATGTACCATCATAGCTGTCACTGGAGTCCATTTTTTTCAATAGGTTAATATGGTAAATTTTAGCTTTCTTCCGTTTATTGGGCTGGGCAATCTTGTAGTTAACAGGCCCTACTTTCTCTTCGACCTCATAAAGCCCCTGCCATTTACAGAGTAACTTGCTCTTAGATGAGGGTAGCAAGACTAAAACTCTCTCCCTATTGTAGCCCCTGGCCTGCTCAGCTTGGACTTTTTCCAGACTGAATTTGGCCATCCCTCCAGCTTTCATCAGCTGGTCTTGTATTTGTATAACGTACTCCATTAAGTTATGCCCGGCACGGGGTTCTTCTTCCCAGGTTTTACTTACCACATCTAATATGCCTCTTGGCAGTCTTCCGAAGAGTAATGCAAGAGGTGAAAAACTGGGGTGCTAGTGAGCCCATGCAAGATGGGCACTTGATACATGAGCTCCGTACTTTACACAGCCAATGTTGGCACCTTGCCCTCCTCCACTGATGTTTGAGCACAGATTTTAATGTCAGGATGCCCTTCTAACCCTTGTGCAGCCTATGCAACCACCATTGGAGAGCACAGCACAACTAAAGGGCAACATCTCGGCTGCTGCATGTACGCAGCGGCAGGGCCTCTTGCTGCATCTGGGGACGGATTCAGGTGCAGCCGCAGCAGCCGAAAAGAGCGCTGTGCTCTGACTAAAGTGGAAGAGAACAGCAGGGCTGATCCAGGACCTCGCCCATGCCGTGGTGAGATGGACCCCTTCCCACATCTAAATGGGCCTCTGGCCTGGACAGGATGTCTCAAATTGTACACCTTGAAGATGCCTGCTTCAGGATTAACCCTACGTCTCTGACAGCAGCATGATAGAGCAACCCAAGATATATGAAGCCACAGAAGGAGTTTGGAATGTCTCTTTATTCTTTCTCTCCTCTCTTATACGGGGCTGATGATGAGTACATAGGATCCTTTTGTTTTTGGAAGATTTGACTGCCAGATCTGCAACCGTATGCCCTTGCCTACTGAATGGTTTTGTTAAGTCGAGTGTTTGAGAGTGAAACTTATCTGAGTGAGAGGTTTTTCTTGATTATCCATTGGTCAGTGACATCTGTTGGGTCAGCTGCCTGTGCCTTATTTCCTGCCTCCATCTGGGAGCATTTCTTCCCCCTTGCTGGGCTACCTGGAAGGGCAACAGCAGCAGTAATGTGGTGGGGACTCCCCTCCTTCCCCACTCCCAATAACAGCATGGTACCGAATGTTAGTTACACTGAGGTGTTGGTGAAATTCTGGTGTGCTACAGAGAATGTGGCAGCATCAGGTGGAATCCAGCTGGCACCCCTTGCAACATGCCCCATGGAGAAACCCTCAATGGAGGTACCTGTAACTAAGGCTGACTTTTTGGAATTATTGTAGGAATTAAAATTGATAAGAGAGATCTATCTACGGCCGTCTGGGAAATCAAGCAAGACCTGAAGGGTCTGGAAGAGAGAATTACCCAGAATGAGATAAATACTGGGGAACAAATTGGTGCAATGGCAGTCTTTCAGTCTAAGCTTAAGAAGCTGGAGGCTCTGGTAACTGAGACCAGAGAAAGACAGGATGACCTGGAGAATCAGCAAAGAAGGTGTAACATGGATCTTTGGCTGGTCTGAACCTAAAGACGGCACAGAGGATGTCAATAAAATGATACAGGAACTCTATCTTCTGTGTGCCCGGCAGTAAAACTAAAGTCCGGATATTCAGGGTCCATAGGGGTTTGCAAGCACTGCTACAAAGTATTTGAGGTAAAAAGGTGATTGAATTTCAGTGACAACAGCTGCAGATTTACCCAGATTGATCACTTTGCATCATGGAGAAGAGGAGGAGTTTTAAGCCTCTCATTCAAATATTACAGGGTACAGGTGTGAAATACTGGTGGGGTTTCCCTTTGCTATATTTTTTTGAACTGGAAAATAAATACTATCAGATTACTGATCTGGAAGACTGTCTAGATATGGCGGAGGAGTTTCCCAAGATAGCAAAGGAGACCGGTGGGTTCTTACAAGCCCTGATTGGAAGGCATCATCCCCCCAAAAAAGGAAGGTTCCCCATAGCTGGCGAGAGTTGTGGCAGCTAGTTGATTGAGATATGGACACTACCAAACCTCTTCCATCACTTTTGTTTGTGCTGGCAAATGGACTCTTTCTTAGGCTGTATCTGGCTGGGTAACCTATCGATTGTAGGGTAGGGGCTGTTATCTGCACTGCGTTCACGGCTCATCATCTGATAACGGAAGCCTAGGGATGGACTGAGGGGAACCTGTTTTAGTGTTATGGCCAATAGATGTATTTCTTTGGGGGTGCCTGTTTTTATTTCCTGGGTTTTGTGCTGTGGATGGGAGGGCTGATGGAGGGTGGCGTAGACAGGATTGGAGGGGATTGTGTAGGTGCTGGGGCACTGGGAAGATGGGGTTGCATTGTGATGGTTTCCGTTGGGTATGGGAGGTGCTCAAACTCTTTTGCTCTTTGTTAGTCTGCTCTTGTGGATCCATACTGGCCAGTGTTTTTTTCTACAGGGAGGGGGGTTGGGTTGATGGTCCTGTTTTGCAGTACTATAGGAGGTAGGGGGGAAAGGGGAGGGGATGGGGTTGGGGTTGGGGTGGTTGGGAACAAGGGTGTGGAGAGAGGGAGAGTTGGTCAGAAGTAGGAGGAGAGGGCGAGTGGGGGTTCTTAAAGAGTGCTATAGGTGGGAGAAGTCAGAAACAGGTGGTTGGCATCTTGTTGGTTATCCTGGTAGTTCCAGAGACAGGAGTACGATGTTGGTTTTGGTTTTATTTTCATTGGACTTAATGACTAAATTAGTTACATGGAATGTGAGGGGTTTTGAATTCCTCCATAAAGAGGAAACGGGTGCTGAATTCTCTGAGGAAGAGCCAGGCAGACATCATGTTTCTGCAAGAAACTCATCTCTCTGCGGCTGAGCATTAGAAGCTTATAGGGAAGGTGAGGGAATATGTTTATCATGTGAGCTGCTTGGCGCATAAAAGCGGGGTGGCCATCATTGTGGCTGAGGTCAGTTTAAGCTGGAGAACCAGATTTCTGACAGACAGGCCAGATATTTGCTACTGACAGGTTTGCTTGGCAGTACTAAAGTTACATATGTCTATGCCCCGAACTCACAAGCCAATAATTTTTTTGAGACTTTCTTGCCGTCCTGAAACTTTACTTGATGGGACATGTCTATTTGGTGGGTAACTTTAACTACCCTGTGTCGGGATGATCGCTTTACTAATCATTTAGGAGATGCTGCAAGCATCCAATATCTGAGTAGAGGCCTAGATAAACTGGGCCTGGTGGATGTTTGGCATTTGCTCTACTCCAGAGAAAGAGATTACACCTGTTATTCTGTGAGGCATGATTTATACTCATGAATAGATTATTGGTTTCTCCCACAAGGGGCTTTGGCGGATGTTTCTGGATTTAAGGTGTGTGAGATTTCCTTGCTGACTTTGTTGGATCATGATATGGTGTCTCTGCGATTGCTTGCTCTGGATACTGACAAATGCACAGGTCGGTGGAGGATGGATTGGGTATTTTTAAAAAATCCTTGCTTTCTCGAGTGTTTACAGAAGGAATGGATATTTTTGTCCAATTTAATGATGTGACTGATACCCATCCACATCTCCTCTGGGACACAGCTAAGGCAGCCATCTGAGGTTATATCATGGCTATTGCCTCTGCATTGAAAAAAAAGTGGGTTGCCAAGCATATGTGTCTCTCTCTATGCAGAAGTAGTTTAGCTGAAATGCTGACATAACAACCACTTAATAGAGGAGGACAGGGCTCAGCTGTTGGCAGTACGTAAAAGATCAATGACCTTGATATTGACCAAATGGCCAAGGCTATGCAACTGACAAAGACATTTTTATGAACATGCAAATACATCTGGGAAGCTCCTGCAGTGGCAGCTCAATTAGATCAGAATCAAGTGACGGCTTCATAGCATTTGGATGCATGAGGAACTAGTGAGTACCATGCACATGGCTAATGTGTTTGCTTAGTATTATAAGCAGCTGTACAGGACTCAGTTTATGGTCTCCACGAGAGAGCTGGACCATTGGGTTCGGGATTGCCATCTGCTCTATCTAGATGACTCATGGTGGGATTTCTGGGATAGACCTTTTATGGAGGGAGAAATTTTTAGGGCCATTAAAGAGTTGAAAAGTAATAAAGTGGCAGGGCCAGATTCATTATCAGCAGAATTGTATAAGAGCATGGCCAATCACTTTCAACCGCTGTTGCTCAAGGTCTTCAATGAGATAGGTCACTCTTCAACTCTTCCTAAATCTTTCTACAATGCAATGATTTCAGCTATTGATAAGGAAGAGAGATACCCTGCTTTCGGTGGTGGGATTTGATCTGAACAGGAACCAGTTCAGATCCTGCCACTGCCAGAACCGAGCGGGTGGCAGCACGGCACACATTTGTATTGCTGGCACCGCACACTTGGCCCACTGGTGGCAACTGCAGGGCACCAACTCCTTTGTGGTCCAGCTGCCCGATTCCCCCCATCCACCAGTGGTTTGATGGCATCAGGGGCTTCCCACCATGCCATGGTCCTCCAATGCCATCAAACCACTGGTGGGTAGGAGGATCTCCACCAATTCAGCGCTGGCACAGGGATGCTGTTTTCAGCCCGATTTGGCGAACGTGGCCCGTGGCAGGAACCGATTGGTGTGAACCGGGGTGAACCAGCTGAATCCCACCACTGCCCGCTTCCCATGCAAATTACCATCCCATCACCCTCCTTAATGTGGATTATAAAATCTTGACTAAGGTTCTTAGCCATCGCCTTAAGGGAGTGGTTTCCTCTCTGGTGCTTCTAGATCAAACAGGTTTCATCGGGGATAGATTTGGAGCAGATAATATGCAGCGACTTCTTAACATCATACATGCAGTGTGGGATCAGGAGGGCCACTTTGCAGTGTTATCACTAGATGGAGAAAAGGCCTTTGATAAAATAGAGGGGCCCTATTTGTTTTGTGTACTTCAGGGATTTGGCTTTGGTAAGACCTTCCGTCAATGGATTGTATTCATATAAAAGGAACCTACAGCTTCGGTCTCACTTGAAGAGAGAGACTAGGCAAAGCTGTCCTATGTCTCTGCTACTTCTTGTCTTAGCCCTGGAACACATCACTTGTAAGCTAAGGGAGCAGTTTGAGGGTATGGGCATCTCTGTATGAATAAGACTCATGTGATTTTGCTCTTTGCAGATGATACCCTTGTGTATTTGAGTGACCTGATAGGTTCAGTTCCCTATGCAAAGCAAAGCATTTGAGAGTTTAGTGGGTTATCGGGTTACACTATCAACTTTCAGAAATCGGTGTTATTGTCTCTGGTGTCTGAGGACGGGGGGAGGGGGGGTAGATAGGTGACATGCCTGAAGGGGATCTCAGTTTCAGGTGGTGCAACATTTTAAGTATCTGAGAGTTATCATTTTCTCAGATATTTCTTGGTTTTATCACCTTAATTATGCGCCTCTGTTGAAGCTCAACAAGGAGTTGTTGCATATGCAGAACGTGGCTGTTTTCTGGCTTGGCTGGATTCATGTGATAAAGACCTTTATCTTTCCTAAGATCTTATTTTTGTTTGGCCAATTACCTATTTATGTCCCAAGGCAATATTTTCTGGGACATACAATGGCATTTCACGTGCTTATATATGGCAGGGTAAATGATCTCTGATAGCTTATAAAACCCTTGTAGGACCGACGGTGCGGGGGGAAATGTGGACTCTCAAATGCTTTATGGTACTATTACTGTGCGTATTTGTGGGCAGTGAGATATTGGTTCAGCCAGAAGGGGATGCCTGCTTGAGTCCAGCTGGAGGCAGTCGCTTTTTCCCCGTAGCCCGACCCTGGCCTTAAGAGGCCAGATCTGGGGTCGGCTGCGGGGAATAAACCCCTTTTTCAGGCGGCTGGCATCGCGACTCTTCAATAGAGCCGCGGTGCCATGGCAACATGACACCATGGCACCACGGCTCCATTGAGGAGCCTTTATTGAGATAGCCGGGGGCAGTCCTGCACATGTAGGCTGAACTGAATCTCAGTCCTGGCCTTCACATGCAGAACTTTTCACGATTCTGATCCTGTGGGGCTAGATGTACCCCGCGGGTTCAGAATTGCAATCCCCTCTGTGCGTCTGGTTCAGACCGGACATGCAGAGGGGATCTACGTGCTGGACGGAAACGGGCCCTAAGTGCATAACTTTGCACTTGTCCACTTTAAATTTGGATGCCCAGTCTTCCAGTTTATCAAAGTCCTCTTGCAATGTTTCACAAACCTCTTGTGTTTTAACAACTTTGAATAATTTTGGGTTATCTACAAATTTGATCACCTCATTTGTTATTCACATTTCCAGGTAATTTATAAATATGTTAAAAAGCAGTGGGACCAGCACAGATCTCAGGGATACTTCATCTTTTAAGCCATGCTGGCTGTTCACCTTTTTTAAAAAATGGAATACATCTGGTCTGTGCTTCCAAAATAGTATTTTTAAATAATGCCCAGGCCTGACATGAACTCTTAATTTTTGCAGTTGCTACTTTTAGTTTTTTCTTAACCATTTTCCTTATTGTAGTCTCCTTTTTGAGAGTTAAATTCTAGCACAGTGAATTTACTTGCTATCCTTCCTCCATTTATTAAATCAAATGTGATCATGTTATGATTACTATTGCCAAGTGGCTCCAAAACAGTTACTTCTTGCACTAGATCCTGCATTCCACTGAGGACTAGGTCTAAAATAATGTCCCCTCATGTTGGTTCCTGAACCAGCTGATTTATGAAGCAGTCATTTACTTTATCTAGAAACAGGGCCAGCGCAAGGAGATCAGATGCCCTAGGTGAAGCTCATGCCTTGTATGCCCCCTTCCCATGGCACCCACTGCCACCACTACTGTCCCTCTCTGGGACCAACAGCAACAGTAATAACTGAAAACAGACCCACAGTGCTTACCTTCAAGCTTTGGTGCCATGGGGCTGTTTGCTTCCCCCTCTCTCCAATGCAAAATGCCGACTTCCCTTGCAAACAAGAAGTTGGGATTGAGAGTCGGAGAGGGACAGATGCAAACAGCCCTATGGTGCTGAAGCTTGAAGGTAACCTTCTGGGGCTATTTGTAGCTATTGCCACTTCTGTTAGTCCCTGAGAGGGTAGACAGAGGCGGCAGTGGGCGTCCTCAGAGGGCTGGCATTCTAGGCAACTGCCTAGTTCACCTAATAGTAATGCCAGCCCTGTCTAGAAACCTTATGTCCCTAGCATGTCTGATGTGACATTGACAAAGTCAATATGAGGGTAATTGAAATCTCCCATTATTACTGTGTTGTAAACTTTGCTAGAATCCCTAATTTCTGTTAGCATTTGATCATTTCATCATCACCCCTGCCTACCCATAGCCAGATTAATATGAATAAAATATAGCCTCTAAAATGCTTGCAAGCAAATGCTAGAAGTCTAAAAAATAAGTTGGCACTAAATGAGAAGTTATATATAATTGGTATCTCAGAGACATGGTGGAAGGAAGACAACTATTGGGGCACTGTGATACCTGGGTACAAACTATATCAGGTCAAGTTGGTGGAGGGGTTGCACTCTGTTTGAGAGGGCATTGAGTCACAAAGGATTAAAGTTTTGCAAGAAACAAAATTCACTGTAGAATCTCTGTGGATTGAAATTCCATGTAAAAAGGGGAAAGGGAAGGCAATGGCGGTGGGGGCTATACTATTAACCGCCTGCCCAGAATGAACCAATGGACCATGAAATGCCTAAAGAAATCAGGGAAGCTAACAAAAGTTACAGCACAGTAATAATAATGGGTGATTTCAATTACCCCGGTATCAACTGGCTCAGTGTCAGGACAAGCTAGGAAGATAACATTTCTAGATGAAATAAATCTTCTTGGAGAAACTGGTTCATGAACTGACCAGAGGGGAAGCCATTTTGGACCTAGTCCTTAGTGGAACACAAGATCTGGTGCAAGAGATAAGGCTGTTGGGTCCACTTGGCAATAGTGATCATAGCATGATCGCATTTGATTTAATAAATGGAGGAAGGACGACAAGGAAATCCACAGTATTACCTTTTAACTTTCAAAAGGGAGACTATGAAAAAATGAGGAAAATAGTTAAGAAAAAACTAAAAGGAGCAGTTGAAAAGGTTAAAGATTTACTTCAACCTGGGTGTTATTTAAAAATACTATCTTGGAAGCCCATTATTCCATGCTGTAAGAAAAGTAGAATGAAGTCCAAAAAACTGCCAGAATGGTTTAAAGGTGAGGTCAGGGAGGATGTTGTTAAAAAAGCATCTTTCAGGAAATGGAAAAAGTAGCCAAATGACGAAAATTGGAAACAACATAAGCATTGGTAAGTTAGATGCAAGGCATTGATAAGGCAGGCAAAGAGAGAATTTGAGAAGAAGCCGGCTGTGGAAGCAAAAATGTGTAATAAAAACTTTTTCAAGTACATCCGTAGCAAAAAACCTGTGAGAAAGTCAGTTGGACCATTAAATGATAGATGGGTAAAAGGGGCACTAAGAAGGGACAAGGCCATAGCGGAGAGACTGAATGAATTCTTTGCTTCGGTCTTTACTGAGGAAGATGTAGGGATGTTAACTATGACTGAAGTGGTATTTAAAGGTGATACTGCGGAAGAATTGAAAGAAATATCGATACATCGGGAAGATGTATTACAACTATTTGATAAACTGAAGAGTAGCAAATCACCAGGACCGGATGGTATACATCCAAGGGTGTTGAAAGAACTGAAATATGAGCTTGCAGAACTGCTATTAGTAATCTGTAATACCTGAAGATTGGAGGATGGCCAATGTAACGCCAATTTTTAAAAAGGGTTCCAGGGGTGATCCAGGAAACTACAGACCGGTGAGCCTGACATCAGTCCCGGGAAAAATAGCAGAAACCATAATAAAGAACAAATTTACTGAACATGTAGATAGTCATGGCTTAATGGGAGACAGCCAACATGGCTTTAGACAAGGAAGATCTTGTCTTATTAATCTGTTATGTTTTTTTGAAGGTGTGAATAAACAGATAGACAAAGGTTGATATAGTGTATCTGGACTTTCAGAAAGCCTTTGACAAGGTCCCTCATCAGAGACTTTTGGCAAACTAAAAAGTCATGGGATAGGAGGCAGTGTACTATTATGGATCAGGAACTGGTTAAAAGATTGAAAGCAGAGGGTAGGGCTAAATGGCCAATTTTCCAATGGAGAAAGGTGAATAGTGGAGTACCCCAGGGATCTGTGCTGGGTCTGTTGCTTTTTGACATATTCATAAATGACCTGGAAAAGATGATAACGAGTGACGTTATCAAATTTGCAGATGACACAAAACTATTTAAAGTTGTTAAAACCCATGAGGATTGTAGAAAATTGCAAGAGGATGAGGATTGTAGAAAATTGCAAGAGGATCTTGAAATATTGGAAGACTGGGCATCCAAATGGTAGATGACATTTAATGTGAACAAGTGCAAAGTTATGCACCTAGGAAAGAACAACCCAAACTATGGTTCCACGATGAAAGGTTCCACATTAGGAACCACCAACCAGAAAACAGATTTAGGCATCATTGTGGATAACATGTTAAAACCATCGGCCCACTGTGCAGCGGCGGCCAAGAGAGCAAATAGAATGCTAGGTATCATAAGGAAAGGAATGGAAAATAAAACAAAGGATATTATAATGCCTCTGTATCATTCCACAGTGCAACCGCACCTTGAATATTATGTGCAATTCTGGTCTGTATCTTAAAAAGGATATAGCGTTATTAGAAAAGGTACAGAGAAGAGCCACCAGAATGGTAAAGGGGATGGAAGGATAGCCCTATGAAGAGAGGCTAAAAAGGTTAGGGATCTTCAACCTGGAAAAGAGACAGTTGAGGAGAGATATGATAGAGGTCTATAAATTAATGAATGGAGTGGAACGGATAAAAGTTGATCGATTGTTTACATCGCTAGAATATAGAAAGACTAGGGGATATGCGATGAAGCTACAGGGTAAACTATTTAAGACTAATAAGAGAAAATATTTTTTTCACTTAACGTGTAATCAAACTCTGGAATTTGTTACCAGAGGATGTAGTAAAAGCTGTTAGTGTAGCTGGGTTTAAAAAAGCTTTGGACAAGTTCCTGGAGGAAAGGTCCATAAACCATTATTAAAAGGGACCCAGGATATCACTGCTTGACCCCATACAAGCAGTGGAATCTTTGTCTTTTGGGGAAACTGCTAGGTACTTATGACCTAGATTGGCCACTGTTGGAAACAGGATACTGGACTTGATGGACCTTGGTCTGGCCTAGTATGCCATATCTTATGTTCTTATGTACTTTATACTCCCTTCTGCATAGGTCTCATTCGAGGATTGATTTCTATTTATTGCCAAAGTCTCTTTTGATATTGGATTGTCTCTGTGGATATTCAAAGCATGACTGTCTCGGACTATGCAGCAATCACTCTTTTGTTAGACTAGGCCTCACCTACACGCCCAGCTAGCTCATGGTGGTTTGACTTCCGTCTTCTCACTGACAACCAGTTTGTTAAATTGAGATGAAAAAACGCATACAGAATTATTTTGATCATAATAATGTGGGAGATATGGTAGGCTGGGTTTGATAGGAGACTTTTAAAGCCTACATCAGGGCTCATATCACTACTTACAAAATAGATGCATCCAGAAAATGCACACAGGAGCTATGTGATTTGGATGAGCAAATTAGAGAGGTTGAACATCTCCTGATTGCTGATGTGAATCCTTCAGCCTTACTGAGACTCCAAAAACTAAGTTACCAGTATAATTCCCTTCTTAATGCTGAAGCCAACCAGATTCTCACCATCCAAAACAGTAGATACTTTGCAGAAAATAATAGGGCTGGTCGTCTCTTTGCTAACTCATTGAAAGCTCAGAGAGAAGCCACATGGAGTGCTGCTTTGAAAGACGCTCAGGATAACTTGGTAACTCAAGCTACCCACATTTTAGAGCAATTTTGACAGTATTACAAGAATCTATATACTTCCAAGATCTAAGAAAATACTGCTGGATTTCAAACTCTTGTTGGCTCGCTAGCAAGACCCACGCTTGATACCTTCCAGGCAGAAACCCTAGAACATGCCATATAGGAGGATGAGGTGCTACAATCCATTCAGCTGCTGGCAACTGGGAAGGCAGCAGGCCCAGATGAGATTCTGATACATTTTTACCACTGCTTTAAAGAAGAACTTGCTCCCTATTTCACTATTTCCAGCACCTCTCTTCTGATTCAAAGGCAGTAGGCTCCTTCTCAGATGCCACAATTGTGTTCCTTGAGAAATCGGACAGAGACCCGCAAGTAGTTGGGAACTATCGACCCATTTCTCTGCTAAACGTAGATTATAAAATATTTGCGAAAATCCTGACTACCCAACTTAGCCCATTTCAATGTGGTTTTATTCCAGGGCACTCTACAGCAGATAATGGTCAGTTATTTTGACAAATCTTAGCATTATTTATTTACAGTATGTAACAGTTTTTCCATATCGCTGCATTTCCAGTCTAAGCGGTTTATATAATAACAGAATTGGCCAACTGGGCTTTACACGGAACCTTCAAGTAGTTGTAACAGTGAAGAATATGTATAACCTTAAAACATTAAATAACATTGTAACATAGAACTATAATACATTCCTATGGCTACATGAGTAAGCTGGTTGGATGAAGGGGAGAGGGGGATTTATTCAGTGTGTGAGGGGTCAGTGTATGAGAAATCCCCTACCGTTCTTGTGGGTCTCTCGTTTGACGCAGAGAAGGCGTTCGACAGACTGGAGTGGTCTTTTTTACTTCAAGTTGGTTCCCCTATGAAGTTTATTAATTTGATCAAGATTCCACTTTGTCAAACACTCTTATGATGGAAAAGGGCACTTGTCAGGGTTTCCCCCTTTCACCCCTTTTCTTTAACCTGGCACTAGAACCCCTAGCTTTGTTAATCAGGCACGCCACGGATATAACTGGCCTCCACTTAGGGGAGGCACATATTAAGCTGACGATCTACTTTTATTCCTTGAACCCCAGTCAATTGCACCATTACTAGATATCATCACCAAATATTCTTGTCTATCTGGCTATAAAGTGAATC
This sequence comes from Ichthyophis bannanicus, assembly GCA_033557465.1. Taxonomy (NCBI): domain Eukaryota; kingdom Metazoa; phylum Chordata; class Amphibia; order Gymnophiona; family Ichthyophiidae; genus Ichthyophis; species Ichthyophis bannanicus. The sequence continues at coordinate 716,486,400 of CM066036.1, read as the reverse complement.
TTTCCAAATCTATAATTGCTCCCTTCAACAATAAAATTACACAAATAGACCTTCAAAAATACCCATTTCAATGGTCTAATGCCTCTTTCAAATATTTGGGAATGAACTTCTCTTCCACTCTACAGGTCTCACTAGATAATGCTGCCTCAGAATGCTTGATGCGTCTCCAATCCCTTAGAGAACGATGGTTACCTCTATATCTTTCTTGGTGGGGACGTCTTGAAACCATTAAAATGGTTCTTGTCCCCAAGATCAACTATAAGCGAGGTATGCTTTCAGTTATGTATCTTGTCAGTTTCTATAAGAGGTTGGAGAACATACTCGTTAAATTTCTGTGGAAAAATAAGGCCCCTCGTATTGTAGCTAGGAAGCTTAAACTTCCCAAGGAGCAGGGAGGGGTGCAGTTTCCCAACTTTAAAATGTATCACATGTCTTTTATCCTTAGACAGGGCGCTATTTGAACTAATGATGCCCCAAACTCCGTGTTACCAATTTGGGCGCGACTTGAAGAACAAATGGTTTTCCCAACCTTGCTTCACATGCTAAGAGGTATGACTTATATAGGATGCCCCTGAGTAACGTAGTTCTTTTTGCTGCACAGGCGGTGTTTTAATTTTTCTCTAAACTTCTGAGAGATGATCATTCTATCACTAAAGCTTCTCCACTTTGGCGACACCCTTCTTTGAAGATGCATTCCAAACATTTTCAGTGGCTGGCTTGGTATAAGAGAGGAATATGGACAATTAGGCAGCTGCTCTTCCCCATTGGTTTTAAATTATTCCAAGCTTTACAGCAAGAATTTGACCTGCCTAGACGACAGTATTTACCATATTTACAACTTCAGCATTGTCTTTGAGCACTCAAATAGCTATAGAAGGGAAGGCACAACAAGAGCTATATAATCTAACTAGTAAGAGTTGCTTGACCTCAAAAATCTATGCCTATATGAGAGAGGCTCTTTTGGGGGGATGTCCTAGCATGGAAAAAGTCCGGGAATATGAGGCAGATGACCTCTTGTCACGTCAGCAGTGGAAGAGGTTTCGGGGCTCTTCACTTCGGGTTTCATCATCAGCGGTCCTTTCACAGACAATGTTCTTTATTGCTCATAGAGCCTTCATTACACCAGTAGTTTTGACAAAATGATCCCCAGAACAGAGTAATCATTGTTGGTCATGCAAAAGAGCTATCAGCACTTTTGTGCACATGATTTATGAATGCTCATACATGCAAACATATTGGACATCGATGTGGAAGACCATTACTCAGATATTCCATTTTTCATAAGCAGTTAACACTATGTATTATTGTATATGAATCCCTAGCGGGAATAATGTCTTTGTCTCGCATAGATGTCCCACTCTCTGTTTTGCTTCTAAGCATCGCTTCACTGGAGGGACTCTTCTAATATAATTTACTGGCATTGGTGGGACTCAGTGTGTCTCTATCGTCATTATAAAGTGGCTTTATGCTGAGGTTTATGCCACAAGTGCTGTGCGATGTAAGGACTGGAGCACACTGGATGCTTATGTTTATCCCTTTAACAGTTAGTCTATATCCTATACCTATTTCTGTATGTTTACTTTAGGAACCTTTGATAACAAGTCATGCGTGAACCAGGAAAAGGGGGGGGGGTGGTATTTGTTATATCTCTTTCTGTTTTCTGTTTATTGCTGTTTTATCAATGGAACTTGGTAATTTCAATAAAATTTTGAAAAGGCAAAAAACTCCCAAAAAAAACCTAAGTATCTTGAGAAGGACCCTAAAATGATTGGATTAGAAACTCGTTGAATGGGCAGCAATAAAAGGTAGTGGTAAATGGAGTTCAGCCTAAGGATAAGGGCGTTACCAGTGGTTGGTTCTTGGTTCAATTTTTTTTATTCACAGTTTTGTAAATCATATTGGGTAAAGGTTGCCTGTTGCAAATGATTTGAAAATCTGCAAAAGCATAAACACCCTGAAAAGCATAGATAACATGAGGAGAGATCTAGTGAAGCTTTAAAAATGGTCTAGAATGTAGCAGGTAAGACTTAATGCTAAAAAAATATCATGGTCATGCATTTGAGCTGCAAAAAACCAAGGGAGCAAAGGGAGCAGCACAGTAGAGGGGGGTAAAAAACCTTTGTGCAAAAAAGAAGAGCAGGCCCTGTGGGTAATCCAGTTCTGATGATCTTAAGTTGGGTAATTAGATAGAAAAGATGATGGCAAAAGCCTGAAGGATGCTTGAGTACATAGGGTGACGAATGTCCAGCAGGAAAAAGGAGGGGATAGTGCCTCTGTATAAGTTTCTGGTGAGATCTCATTTGGAGTACTGTGTGCATTTCTGGAAACTACCTTCAAAAAGATAAAACAGGATGGAGTCAGTAAAGAGGGCATCTTCTAAAATAATCAGTGGTCTTTGTTTTTTTATTTTATATTTGTACATTTTACCATTAATCAAAGAGTGGAGGAGTGGCCTAGTGGTTGGGGCAAGGTACTTCAGGCCAGAAGGTCGGGGGTTCAAATCCCACTAGAGGACAGCAACCTTGGGCCGGAAGGACTGGGGTTTCTAGTCCCACAGGTGCTCCTTGTGGTCTTGGGCAAGCCACTTAACTATTTTACAGGGAACATGGGCAATGGAGGGTTATCTCCAAGTTATAATGCCCTGTTCAATGTAATTTCAGTTTGTTCAATGTAAACCGCACTGATGCAGAATAGCACAGTCTATAAGAGAATGTAATAATAATAACATCTTATACAGAAAAAAGGAAGAATTACTGCAACAAATTAGTCAGTAGTCTTTGTCATAAAACATATAGGGACAGACTTATAGATTTCAATATGTATAGCTTGGAAGAAAGACAGAAGAGGGAAGATATGATAGAGATATTTAAATACCTCCATGCAGAAATGCACAGGAGGCAGGCCTTTTTCAATTTCATTTGAAAGGAAGCTGTGGAAAAAGGGGGCATAGGATGAAGGTGAAAGGAAACTGCTGTGCCCAAATGGGTGGTTTGTCTTAGTCTGGCACCTCAGCTGAGACCTCTCCTTCTTGGGAGACCCTGCCAGTAGTAGCTTAGCTCTCAGCATCACTAATCTACACAAACCCTCACAGCACGACAAGCTGCAAACCAAGTGATGAAGTCCTGGGATGGTGTGAGAACGTCTGATGAGTGGATCCATTTTATTCTTCAGGACCTCATAGAGGTCCACAATAACCTGTGAGCGCAGACAATACCTGCTCAGCACCTCATTCTCTGGCAATCCTGGCAGGGTGATTTATGAACAGACGATACACTCTTGTCTTTGCCTCTCTGCCTTCCTTCCCCCAGCCCCGTTCAAGTACCTGCTGACTTCATAGCTGCCTGATTAGTTTATGTTTGTTTGTTGGCATTTGCTTAACCGCCCTTCACAATAGCACCAGGGCGGTATGTTGTTGTTAAGTGCTGTCGCGTCAGTGTCGATTCCTGGCAACCCTCTAGATAGTTGACCTAAACTTTATTCGGTCTTAAGCCAAGCAGCTTATTGTTGATAGAGTGGTATCCATAGCTGCTGTTATTGTATCATACAAAATTAAAAACAATTAAAATATGATATAAAAAGAGAGTGGAATGCCATATCATGATAGGACAGCCTAGGGAGACTCGCTCATATGGGGAATGGGAGGGAAGGGGAGGAGGGAAGGGAAACAGTCAGAAACAGCAGGGAAGAAAAACAAGGGAGTAGAATAATGAGCAAATCAAGGGGCAGACAGGACAAAAGCATTATTAAACAGATGAGTCTTCAGCAGTGATTTGAACTTAGTATAGAAGGATTCAAGTCTGAGGGCAGGAGGTAGGGAATTCCAGGAGGTGGGTGCAATGAAATAGAAAGCAGAAGAACGTATGGAGTGTAAATGAGCCTGGGTAGCAGATGGAAGATAAAGACAGCATGGATATCTCAGAGTGCATGATATGGGCAATGTAACAGCAGGGAGTCTGAGAGATAGCAAGGAGAGCTGGAATATAGTGCATGGTGGACCACTATAAGCAGATTGTATTGTATTCTGAATTTGATGGGGAGTCAATGATGTTGTATTAGAAGGGGAGTGACACGTTCGAACTGAGATGCATGGGCGAGAATACGGACAGCAGTATTTTGGATAACCTGTAGGTGATGAAGTTGATATTTAGGGAGACTGAGATAAACGATATAGTCGATTTTGTAAATGACGAGAGTGAGTAGCAGAGTTGTTAGGGACGAAGGTGAAAAAGGGGTGGACAGCCCTGTTCTGCCCAAGAGAGAGAAAACAATGAGAGACTGTAGATGAAGGATGGGCTTGGAAAGATAGAATAGGATCGAGTAAAACTCCTAGTTAACGAAGAGACTCAATGACAGGGACAGCACAGCCAGCAAGGGAAGGAACCACGGTAGGCATAGGAGAACCAAAGGAAAACCAGAGTGCAGCTGACTTGCTTCTATTCAAATGAAGAAAGTTACTTGAGAGCCAGGAAGAAATGCTAGACAGACAGGAATTGAGAGGAGAAATGTCGGGGGTCAAAGGATGAGTATGATGGAGTAGAATAATGGAATCTGCATAATAACATGCAGATATACCAATAACATGTAGATATACCATGTTGTTGCTGGATCAGGAGAGTAAGGGGAATTAGGAAAACATTAAACAAAAGGGGTGCCACAGTGAAGGTGCAGAGTTGACGATGAAGAAGTGCCTACTGTGACAGAAAAGGAACGTTGACAGAGAAAAGAACAAAACCAACCAAGCACAGTACCACGAAGACCGAAAGTGTGAAGCCAAGTGAGAAGAGCGATGTGATCCACAAGATCAGAGGCTGAGGAGAAGTCCAGAGAGACTGCCACTGAAATGTCACCCCAATCATGTGACTGGTGAAGTTCACTAAGAAAAGAGAACAGTTTCCGTGCTGTGACCAGGGCGAAAGCCAACTTGACGAGGATGAAGAGCATGCATGATATCCAAATGAGCAGCTTAGAAAGAAAAGGGAGCATGGAGACAGGACGGTAGGGAACCAGAACAGAGGTATCGAGGGATAGATTCTTGAGAATGGAACAAATAGTAGTGTGTTTCCAAGAGGCTGGGAAGGTGCCAGAGGATAAACTGTTTTTTATGATTGTTAGGATGAAAGGAATAAGCACAAGAGACAGTAGTAAGCCAGGATGATAGTATGGAGTCTGCAACAGAGATAGTCTTGTGAGAAATGGAAATGACCTAAAGCAATTCAACTGATGATATCTGAGAAAAAGATGACCAAGTATGAGAAAGTGATGAAAATAGAGAGAGATCTGAAGCCTGGTTGCTGGCAAGTTCTTGTTATTGAGGTGTTGGCAGACCAGGAGATAGTGGCAGGGCCGGCCCGTCCATTGAGCAAGAATGTTTTTTGCACAGGGCCCCGTGTTTCAGGGGGCCCCGCGCAAACAACATTCTGTATTACAAGTATATTTTTAAAAAAAAGCTGTTTGCTGCCGCTGCTGCCTTGGCAGCGGCAGAATCGAGTGTCCCGCGGCCCCTCCCCCTGCCTGGCAGAGTCCTCACTCCCTGCATTAGCCCCTTTGGCACCGGCTTCAGAGCCACGAAGGGAGAGTTTCCCTCTTGCGGCTCTGTTAAGCTCGCCGGCGCTGATAGGAAACAGGCATTTTCTCTTCCTCTCTTCGCAGCTCTGAAAGCCGGCATGGAGAGGAGCTGATGCAGGGAGGGAGGGCTCTGCCGGGCAGGGGGGCCCCACGGGACACTCGATTCTGCCGCTGCCAAGGTGGCAGCAGCATCAGCCAGGTTTTTTTTTTTTTTAATTTTAAATTTTCCCTGGGCTGATGGGGGGGGGGGAGGGGGTTAGGACTGGTAATGGGCTATGGGGGGCTAAGACTAAAAATGGGATGATGGGGGGTTAGGACTGGAAGTGGGCTGATAGGGGGCTTAGGACTGGTAATGGGCTATGGGGGGGGCTAGGACTGGTAATGGCTTGGGGGTTGCTAGGACTGGAAATGGGCTGAGTGGAAGGGGGGCTTGAACTGCAAATAGCTGATGGGGAGGGGGGCTTGTAATGGAAATGGGCTGAGTAGAAGGGGGGCTTGAACTGCAAATAGCTGATGGGGAGGGGGCTTGGCATGGAAATGGGCTGTGAGGGGAGGGAGCTAGGACTGGAAATGGGCTGAGTGGGGGGGGGAACTAGGACAGGAAATAGGCTGATGGAGGGGCTAGGATAGGACTGGCAATGGGCTGTTGGGGGAGCTAAGATTGGAAATGGGCTGTGGTGGGGGCTTGGATTGAAATGGACTCATGGAGGGGCTAGAACTGGAAGTAAGCTCATGGGGGGGCTTGGATTGGAAATGGGCTGAGTGGAGGGGAGCTAGGATTTGACATGGGCTGATGATGGGGCTAGGAAAGGACTGGAAATGGGCTGATGGGGGGCTAGGATTGGAAGTGGGCTGATGCGGGGACTAGAAGGGAGCGGATGCTAGGTGGGGCTGGAACTAGAAGGGAGCTGATGTTGGGGGAGGATTAGAATGGGATGGGGCTGGGAGAGTGAAATGGAGAGAGGAAAAATATTTTGTGTGGGAAGGAAGATAAATCTACAATTGACCGGGTATTGGGTGAGTAAGTGGGGATTGAGGATGGAGGGGTAAAATTTGAGTGGATGAAATAGGAATGTTAAAGCAGATGTAGAGAGAGAATGGGAAAAAACTAGAAGAGAAAAAAAAGGACAAATGGACAGCAGATGATGAAGAGTTAGCAGAAGACACGAAGAAATCAGAAGAAAGTGGCTGGAGCAATTGCAACTGAAAAAAACATGCACAAAAGGTAGAAAAATATCTCGTTATTTTGAATTTATTAATTGGAATATGTCAGCTCTGGGAATTGTGTATCATTAACGTCTGTGCTTTGTTTAGTACAAGAGAAAGTTAATTTATAGTTTTATTTCTACAGTGTTGTACATTCCAAGTTTGGCTTTTGGGGTTCCCAGTTTAATTATTGTCTTCCTGTTTCTAAATTGTGATTCCTTGTTTAGTGATGGTCTATGTTCTGCATGTGTAACTGAGCTGAGGTATTCTGTTTATGTAATTCCTATTTGACATTGCCACTTGTTCTCTTTCCCCATTAGGTCATGTATTGTTATTCTCTGAAATGTATTGGTTTAATATTTGCAGTGTTGCCTTTTGATAGGTAGGGTCTAGAGCTTTGAGTACTGGTAGTGCTGTTACAATACGGCGGGTTTGCTATGGGTTCTAAATGGGCAGTGTTTGTAGTAGTTCCTAATGTGCCTGGCGGTTGGCACTGGGTTATAGTAATGTAGAAATCTTTTAGTCTTTCTTTATCCATACACTCATTAAGAGGCGTGTTTACTAAAGGTTGGTGTATGGTAACATTATGCAAATATTTATGCAAATGAGGTCCCTTATGCAAATGAGACCCCGCACCGAGTCTCCGCACATGGCCCCGCATCCCCCTTGGGCAGCCCCTGGATAGTGGGGGGAGGACAATTTAAGAAGGAGGCCCAAAGTGAAAAGACTTGCCAGGGTGGCTGATGTTCTTGATGTTGTGTCAGCTGGTTTGCAATGAGAAGTCTGTACTGCAGAAACATCCTGCAGCATTTGGGCATCCTTTGAAAATGCAGTACTTTTATATCACTGGGTGTGTCAGGAGATGTGTCCCTGCCCTTAGATCACATGAAGTCCTACAACTTTTCTGGCTGTGTAGTTCTATAGAGTCTTCATTTTCCTATTGCTGCTTGAGATCCTCGGGGGAATCATTAATGACTTCTGATATTTCCAGTAATCCTGCCTTTGTCCTGCAATACAACAGTGAGAAAGGTAAATAGGAATGCTTCTGTGGCCAAAAGATTCCATTATATCAGTGTTGAAGATGTGTATTAATATATGAAAGCTTACAATAAAAATGTCAGTGTTCAGAGCAATTTGATATTGGCATGGAGACAGACACTTACTAGTGGTTATGTCATAGTGATATGATTTATCCCTGGAGACAGACGGTAAATATGTTGATGTTGATAGCAATGCAGTATTGCCATGGAGACAGACATTAACTATCTGTGAAATTTTGGAGTACATAAACATTTGGAACTGATGGTAAGACAGTTTCTATAGAAATGGGCCTTGTAAAGGGAAGTAAATTTATTTAAAAATATAAAAGTTTGCTAACTGTGGTAAAAAAAAACATCAAGAGTTTAAGATAAAGATGAAAAGTTGGAAATCACAGTGCTATGGCTACTTGGGCACCAAGAAAAGATCACACATACATATATCCCATCACAAATGGCATGATAATGCTTAACTATGACATCATTACACAACTCACTGACATCGACAAGATTACAGTTGTTTCCTGTGGAGAAATAACATACACAGCTAAGTAGATATTGACGGGGGATATTTCTTATTTATTTAGTCACAGTTTTGTCTCTCCTTATGCTCGCAGAGCTCAATGAGTTTCAAATGAATGAAAACCTCACCTGCTTTAACTGTTTCCCCTAATATTGTAATACTTAGAGGGGAGCTGCTTTACTAATATGGTTACGGGAATAATGCTCATTATTTGCCATTAAAGGCATTGGTATATGTCAAAAGCATGCATTATTTGAACACAGTTTGCATTTATTTCACATAATTTTCTTTATTGTATTCTCTATTCCTTTCCTAATAATTACTAACATTCTGTTTGCTTTTTTGGGGTTATTCTTCTATATATGCATCATTTTATTCTTGTCCACATAAAATTTCATCTGCCATTTGGATGCCCACCTTCCAGTCTCACAACGTTCTCCTAGAATTTCACACAATCCGCATGTGATCTAAGAACTTTGAATAATTTTGTAAATTTGAAGAACTCGTTCCCATTTCCAGATCATTTATAAATCTGTCCCAGTATAGATCCCTTGGCTACTCTACTATTCATCTTTCTCCTTTGAGAAAATTGTCCATTTGACTCTACTCTCTGTTTGCTATCTTTTTTGCCAGTTCCCAATTCACAATAAGGCTTTGCCTCCTATCCCATAGCTTTTTAATTTCCTTAGTTCATGAGGTACTTTGTCAAATGCTTTATGAAAATCTAGATACACTATGGGGGCCTTTTACTAACAGGTGCTAAAGTGTTGCACGTAATGCACCAATAGTGCCAAAATTATGCATGTTAGCTGAACACCTCTGCATTAATTGTCAGGGGTGTGAAAAGCATTTCCCCGGCAGGGGGGCATACATGTCAGGGAGCAGATGTAAATCTAGAAATGGACAATTTTGGTCTCACGCTTGTATTCCCTATGAACTTGGATGTCCAGCTCTCTATGCGCCCGGTCGGAACCGGACGCAAAGAAGGAGTTGTGATTCTGATCCCACGGGCCACATCTAGCCCCGCGGGATCAGAATCGCAAACAGGCCTGTATGTGCAGGCCGAGACCCTGATTCTGTCCAGCCTGCACATACAAGCCTTGCCTGACTAACTCAGTCAGGGCTTTTCAATAGAGCTGCGGTGCCATGGTGTCCGGTTGCCATGGCACCGCGGCTCCATTGAAAAGCTGCAATCCCCAGCCGCCGGCTCCCAAAGTGCTTTCCCGCAGCCCGACCCCCGATCTGGTCTCCCAAGGCCAGGGTCGGGCTGCAGGGAATGTCCTCTACCCCCTGCCACCCCTTCCCAGCCCCGGTCCTTCTGTTTCTTTCTCTGAGGTGGAATAAGTTCCCCATCCAAGCCATCAGCCCCAGACATACAGGGTTGACATTGGAATCAGCCCTGTACGTCCGGGGCCGATGACCGCCCACTGCCCACCCTAACGCCGCCTCCGATCTGTCCCTTCCCCAGGAGGAAGTTAGATGGGGCTGGGAGAGGGAACGAATAGCGGGATTGGGACATCCATCCCCATTATTCATGCTACGGAATGAGCCTATATATGAAATGGGGAAGATACTTGTAGACTGTTGTCCTGCCTAGACTATGCCAGCAATACACCTCCAACATGTCCCCTTGCAGTTTTGACATGATATGGACATCTACATGTACTTTTTTAAATGGCCATTTACATGAGGATTCAATTTACACATGGAGTGGCCTAGTGGTTGGGGCAAGGTACTTCAGGCCGGAAGGTCGGGGGTTCAAATCCCACTAGAGGACAGCAACCATGGGCCGGAAGGACTGGGGTTTCTAGTCCCACAGGTGCTCCTTGTGGTCTTGGGCAAGCCACTTAACCCTCCATAGCCCATGTTCCCTGTAAAATAGTTATCTCCAAGTTATAATGCCCTGTTCAATGTAATTTCAGTTTGTTCAATGTAAACCGCACTGATGCAGAATAGCGCGGTATATAAGAGAATGTAAATAAATAAATAAAATAAGTGGACATATTTTCATGTGTAAATAGCAAATAAGATATTTCACAATACTCCCTTAGTCTCTTTGCTATGACCTTGTTTTTCATGAGTACCCCTTTATCTCATGATTATCTAATAATCCAATTTACACCCTGCAAGTTTCTTGCTTTGAATGTATCTGAAAAAGATTTTATTATGAACTTTTGCCTCTGAAGCAAGCTTCTTTTCAAAATCTTTTGTTGCCTTCCTTATCAATTTTTTTCATCTACAGCAGGGGTCACCAACCTGCGGCCCGCGAGGTCCCTTAGTGCGGCCCGCGAGGCTCTATCCCGGTGCGGCCCGCCAAGGATTTATTTACACGATGGGGAGCGAGGAGGAGCTTACCTTCCTGTTCCCTGCAGGTCTCGTCATCAGTCCAGTGGACCTTACCTTCCCCCTCCCTGCAGGTCTCGTGGATCAGTTCACCTAAACTGAAGTTGGGAGGCACCTGAGAGCAGGGAGCTGCAATATTTATTACAAAGGAGTAAATCAAGATTTGAGGACCTGGTTGCAGCAGTTTTGCCTTCATCACTTTTAAAATACAGGTTAGAGCTGATTTGATAATCATTATAATTCATGGTGTAATTATTCCCGTGAGCATTGTTTTTTTTCGCGGGGTGGGGAGAAGGGGGGTGCGGCCCGCGAGGCTCCCGGTAGTCGGCTGTGCGGCCCGCGGCACGCTGGAGGTTGGTGACCCCTGATCTACAGTAACTTGTCAGTGCTTATGCTGTTTCCTCTTTTCTTTATTCAGATTCTTTTTTCTATTTTTTGAGCAATGTTCTTTGCCTAAAAAAGCTCCTTTCACCTCAGCTTTTAACTAAGGAGGGGAGAAAATATAGAGAGCTATTGCTTAAGATGGAGGAGACATGTATTGCATATACTGCATTTGGAAATGAATCTTAAAATATTTTCATAATTAATATTAAGGGGAATGTTTACTAAAGGTTAATGCACATTAATGAAAGTTAAAGCACATTAAGTGCTGCCATAGCCCATAGAAATGAATGGACCATAGTATCATTTAATTGGGCATGTTTACTAAGGCCTACGCTAGCAAAGCATGTGTAGATTAGATTATAAGCTCTGATGAGCAGGGACTGTCTTCTATATGTATCTGTACAGTGCTGCATACGCCTTGTAGTGCTATATAAATGATTAGTAGGAGGAGTGTTACTAGCATGAGGGATCCTCACTAACTTCAGGGGACGTGTGTTTTCCTCCTGCAGTTAATAGTGTGACGCGGGGGCCGGGCGGAGTGTGCGCGCGCGTGTGCCAGCACCCCCTGGTGGCGGCGTAGTAGTTCCACCGAAGGGTGGGTTCCACGGGGCGCCGCCGCTCGCTGGTCCACTGTCACCAAGAAGGTTGGATTGGGGTTGGCCAGGTGCGAGGGTCAAGGGTACCAGCCTTGTGCCGGCCTCGTTACCAAACTCCCAAAGAGAAAAATTATACTCTTGCACAAAGTGGAGGAAAAAATGAAAAAGGCTTTTATTCCCCTTTTTGCACTAAGGGTTCAAATCATACGCACAACACACTGGTAAACGTAACAGAAAAAGTCTTTGCAACGGATTTTCCAAACAGGGCATGAACTAACCAAAAAGTGCTGTTAACTTCACAGTATCAAAAATGTTCAAACAGTAATGCTTCATTCACTGCCAGATCTATGGAATGATTCAATCTCATCCACAACACAATAGGTACATTCCATTGGGCTATCCAAGTCCTCGGATATAGATTCCACTTGCATGGCCTCCTCCTCTGACTGCTCTGGGGAAACCGAATAAGTGTCCTTCCCTGGAGTATGTTCTGGTGCTTCCCAGGGCTTAGTCAAATGTTTGGGCCTAGTTTTCTGCAAGGTGGAATACCACAGTGGCAGCTCTTTTTCTAAATGTTTAAAAACATTTTCTTGGTAATGTTTTCCTCTGCCAGTTCTTTGCTTATAACAGCTGTCTTTTAACTTGTATTTCTGTCCTTGTTTATGATAAGGAGAGTCACCTTTCCAGGATTCTTCTCTAGGCAAACTATAACAATTTTTAAAAGCTTTACCTCTTGCTTTTCTCCTGGTTCTTTGGGACAAAGCTGGAGGCCTACCTTGGCTACTGCCTTCCGTGTCAGTGCTCTCTGGTGCGTTCCTTCGGCTCTCCCACTCTTCTCTCCTTTGGCTTTTATGGCTGGTTTTCTTTCCGGCTTCAGAGCCTAATCTAGTCAGGCTTCGGCCTTCTCGGCCTATCCTCTGGGCTATAGGACTGGTTCTCCTTCCCCAGCCTGTCTTTCTGCTCAGGCTTGGCTTGGGCCTAGACCTTGGCTTTGGTCTCTCCTCTGCATAGCCTGTTCTTGGTCCTTCTCTGGAGCTGCTTCTAACTTGTTCTCTTCCAGATGGCACACTTCCTGGTGAACCTTCTGAGCTCCCTTGCGAGACTGCTGACTCTTGCCTGCATCTCCTTAAATGTGTGGTGTTGGAGTATGACTCCTGCCCCCTGAGGCGTGGTTCTGGCGTCTCTGTCCTGCCTCTCCTGCTCCCCCTAGATGGATCCTTTGGAAATTGCAGGTCATTTCTTTTTTTCTCAGAATTTAAAACTTTTTTTCTTTCTAGAAGAGGGTCCGCTGCGTCACAATAGAGTACAAAAATGCAGCACCAAGCAAGCCAGCCAGCCAGCAAGTGGATGCACTTAACACCACCCATTAAGTTGACATTGAGAGTATCTATCCTAAGATAAGCAAGTGCAGTTAGTGAGGCCTACTAAATGCCCACACTAGCACTGACTGGCTGTCAACATCTACATTCTGCCCATGACTTGCCCCTTCTCTGCCCCATCATGCACTACCTGGTTAGCATGCCATTTTTAGTGCAGGACCTATTGTTAGCATGGCACTCTTACCGCACATTGAACGCCATGCTACCAGGTAACGTACTTTAGTAAACATGCTCCAATGCACGTTCACATTCATGAACATGTGCTAACCTTTAGTTAGCATGCCCCTAAGCTTTTTTTATAATTAAGGTCCATTTTTTAACATGATATATATGGAATGCACTTAGGGGTATTAATCCTTCATTAGTTAAGTAAACATCATTTTATAATTTTTTCATGATTGGTTTATAACACAATAGGTTAATATTTAAAAGAGAAGATTTTTTAAGACCAATTGAAATAATCCATCAGTATATAATAGTTGATTACACAACGTTCGTATTTGATGAAAGTTAATTATTTTAAGTGTGTACTGAATGTTTTATAAACAGCTAAATAATACAATTACTTAAAGTCTAGCAATGTTATAAACAATCAGGGTCATTTTAGAAGCTCTAGTCACCACCCAAGAAAAGGATCTGGACATCATTGTAGATAATATGTGCAAGTTCTCTGCCCAGTGTGCAGCGGCAGCCAAGAAAGCAATTAGAATGCTAGGCATCATAAGGAAAGGAAGGGAAAATAAACCCAAGGATATTATAATGCATCTGTATCGCTCCGTGGTGCAACCGCTCCTTGAATATTGTGTGCATATAGCAGAATTAGAAAAGGTACACAGAAGAGCAACCAAAATGATAAAGGGGATGGACGAATACCTCTACAATGAAAGGCTTAAAAGGTTAGAGCTGTTAAGCTTGGAAAAGAAATGGCTGAGGAGAGATATGATAGAGGTCTATAAAATAATGAGTGGAATGGAATGAGTAAACAAAGATCCTTCAAAAACATGGAAAGAGAAGGAGACACAACGAAACTGCAATGTAGCACATTTAATACCATTTGGAGAAAATATTTCTTCACTCAACACATAATCAAACTCTGGAATTTGTTACCAGAGGATGTAATAGAGGCTGTTAGTGTAGCTGGGTTTAAAAGAGGTTTGGACAAGTTCCTAGAGGAAAAGTCCATAAACCATTATTAAAGTGGACCAGGGAAATCCACTGCTTACCACTGGTATAAGCCGCATGGAATCTGTCTACCTTTTGGGAACCTGACATACACTTGTGACCTGGGTTGACCACCATTAGAAACAGAATACTGGGCTTGATGGTCCTTTGGTCTGACTCAGTGCGGCATATCTTATATTCTTATTTGGAAATATCAAAACTGGCATTCAGATATGCAAATCACACATAAGAAAATAAGATATGCCATACACAGAGGTTCCACAATGCTTGTCTGGAGGCAAGCAGTGGATTTCCCAAATCCGCTTTAATAATGGTTTATGGATCTTTCCTCCAGGAGCTTGTCCAAACCTTTTTTTAAACCCAGCTACACTAACAGCTTTTACTACATCCTCCGGTAACGAATTCCAGAGTTTGATTATGCGTTGACTGAAAAAATATTTTTTCTTATTAGTCTTAAATGGGTTACATTGTAGCTTCATTGCATGTCCCCTAGTCTTTGTATTTTTTCCGAACTATGTTTACCCGTTCCACTCCATTCATTACTTTATAGACTTCTATCATATCTCCCCTCAGTCATCTCTTTTCAAAGTTGAAAAGTCCTAACTTTTTAAGCCTTTCATCATAGGGGTATCCTCCCATCCCTTTTACCAATTTGGTGGCTCTTCACTCTAACTTTTCTAGTTCCACTATATACTTTATAAGAAACGGCAAACAGAATTGCACACAACATTCAAGGTGTGGTAGCACCATGGAACAATACAGAGGCATTATGATATCCTTTGTTTTATTCTGCATTCCTTTCCTTATGATTCCTAGAATTTTATTTTTTATTTTTTGGCTGCCACTGCACACTGGGAGGAAGTTTCAACATGTTATCCATAATGATGCCTAAATCTTTTTCCTGGGTCGTGGTTCCTAATGTGGAACCTTGCATCGTGTAACCACAGTTTGGGTTGTTCTTTCCTAGGTGCATAACCTTGCACTTGTCCACATTAAATTTCATCTGCCATTTGGATGCCCAGTCTTCCAATTTATCAAGGTCCTCTTGCAATTTTTCACAATCCTCATGGGTTTTAACAACTTTGAATAATTTTGTATCATCTGCAGATTTGATTACCTCACTCGTTATTCCCATTTCCAGGTCATTTACGAATATGTTAAACAGTGGACCCAGCACAGATTCCTGGGGTACTCCACTATTCACCTTTCTCCATTGGGAAAATTGGCCATTTAGTACTACCCTCTGCTTCTATCTTTTAACCAGCTCCTGATCCACAATAGTACACTTCCTCCTATCCCATGACTTTTTAATTTTGCCAAAAGTCTCTCATGAGGGACCTTGTCAAAGTCTTTCTTAAAATCCAGATACACTATATCAACCATCTGACCTTTGTCTACCCATTTATTCACACCTTCAAAAAAATATAACAGATCAATAAGACAAGACCTTCCTTGGCTAAATCCATGTTGGCTTTCTCCCATTAAACTATCACTATCTACATGTTTAGTAATTTTGTTCTTTAAAATGGTTTCTACTATTTTGCCCAGTACAGATTTCAGGTTCACCGGTCTGTAGTTTCCCGGATCGCCCCTTAAAACATTTTTAAAAATTGGCGTTACATTGACCGTTCGCCAGTCTTCAGGTGCTACAGATCATTTTAATGATAGTTCACAGATTACTAATAGAATGTCTGCAGTCTCATATTTCAGTTCCTAAATCTAACTTGCCAGTGTTTATGTTGTTTCCAGTTTTCATCATTTGTTGCCTTTTTCCATGTCCTGAAAGATGCTTTTTTGGCTACAACAGCCTCTCTGACCTCACCTTTAAACCATGCTGGCAGTTTTTTGGCCTTCCTTACACTTTTCTTAAAGCGTGGTATATATCTGGTCTGGGCTTCCAAAACAGTATTTTTAAATAACGCCCATGCGTGATGTAAATCTTTAAACTTTGCAACTGCTCCTTTTAGTTTTTTCTTAACTATTTTCCTCATTTTATCATGGGAGTATGTCTACTAAATGGCAGTAGTGGACTCCGTGCGATATCGGAGTCATGGCCCATTGAAATCAATGGGGCTGCAGCTCCAGTATCGCACAGAGTCCGCTACCACCGTTTAGTAAACATACCCCATAGTCTCCCTTTTGAAAATTGAAAGGTAGTACTGTAGATTTCCTTATTGTCCTTCCTCCATTTCTTACATCAAATGTGATCCTGCTGTGATCACTATTGCCAAGTAGCCTCTACATCCTTATCTCTTGCACAAGGTCCTGTGTTCCACTAAGGACTAGGTCCAAAATAGCTTCCCCTCTTGTTGGTTCATGAACCAGCTGCTCCAAGAAGAAGTCATTTATTTCTTCTAGAAATGTTATCTTCCTAGTATGTCCTGCCATGACACTGACCCAGTTGATACCGGGGTGACTGAAATCACCCATTATTATGTAACTTTTATTAGCTTCCTTGATTTCTTTTAGCATTTCATTAGACATTTGTTCATTCTGGCCATTTGTTTATTTCTATCCATAGATATTCTACAGTGAATTTTGTTCCTACAAAACTTTAATCCTGTATGATTCAATGCCCTCTCTAATATAGAGTGCAACCCTTCCACCTATTGGATCTACTCTGTCATTGCGATATAGTTTGTACCTTGGTATCAGTGTCCCATTGGTTTTCCTCCTTCAACCAGGTCTCTGAGATACCAATTATATATAACCTCTCATTTACTGCTATATATTCTAACTCTCCCATCTTTATTTTTTAGACTACTAGCATTTGCAAACAAGCATTTTAGAGGTTGCGTATTGCGATGCTTCCGCTGGGGCCCGAGAGGTTACCAGCTGAAGGGGCCTTTGAGTGTCCTCTATTGAATTAAAGCAATTTCTATTGTCGCCAGGAATCTGGGACTTGTAGTTTTGCTTATTTCCTTAAGGACAAAATTGTAGTTATGACACGAGTGTTTCAAGGCTGCAAGAATATTTATTGTGGGGAATTTCCAGCGCATCAAAGCTCAAACATAAACAAGCATAAAGGATGCATCTCCAACATATAGGTATTTCAGGAACAGAAGAAAAACGTAACAGAAATATCTCAGCACTGCTCAGCTGTTTCTCAGTCCCATAAACTTTCCACAGGACACTGCCCCGTGTGGTTATTCAACGGAAAACAAATTAAACTGCAACAGCTGATTTCTTTCTCACAGCACGGCTTCTTATACTCAGAAGACAATTAAGCTTAGTAAACATAAAACAAGCCTTTCCAATTCTTCAGCAGGTATGGCAAGAACTTTCTATATTATTTCATACAGTTTCAGTGCTGTTCAGCAATGCCTTCTTCCTTTAAACATAAAGAGCAATCCATGGGAGAAGATTCACTTTCTAAAGCTGGCAAACAAGAGCCTATTTGCATTCTTTCAACAGTATTGGAATTACTGGCATCTCTATCAGGTTTAACAGTTCTCCCTGACTTTCTTTAAGAACATAAGAACATAAGATATGCCATACTGGGTCAGACCAAGGTCCATCAAGCCCAGTATTCTGTTTCCAACAGTGGCCAATCTAGGTCATATGTACCTAGCAGTTTCCCCAAGAGACAAAAGTTCCACAATGCTTGTACTGGGTCAAGCATTGATATCTTCGGTCACTTCTTAATAATGGTTTATGGACCTTTCCTCCAGGAACTTGTCCAAACCTTTTTTAAACCCAGCTACACTAATAGCCTTTACTACGTCCTCCGGTAACAAATTCCAGAGTTTGATTACACGTTGAGTGAAAAAATATTTTCTTTTATTAGTCTTAAATAGTTTACCCTGTAGCTTCATTGCATGTCCCCTAGTCTTTCTATATTCTGATAAGATAAACAATCGATCTACGTTTACCTGTTCCACTCCGTTCATTAATTTATAGACTTCTATCATATCTCCCCTCAGCCCTTTCTTTTCCAGGTTAAAGAGCCCTAACCTTTTTAGCCTTTCTTCATAGGAGTATCCTTCCATCCCCTTTACCATTTTAGTGGCTCTTCTCTGTACCTTTTCTAAAATCGCTATATCCTTTTTAAGATACGGCGACCAGAATTGCACACAATATTCAAGGTGCGGTCTCACCATGGAACGATATAGAGGCATTATAATATCTTTTGTTTTATTTTCCATTCCTTTCCTTATCATACCTAGCATTCTATTTGCTCTCTTGGCCGCCGCTGCACACTGGGCCGAGGGTTTTAACATGGTATCCACAATGACGCCTAAATCTTTTTCCTGGGTGGTGGTTCCTAATGTGGAACCTTGCATCGTGTAACCATAGTTTGGGTTGTTCTTCCCTAGGTGCATAACCTTGCACTTGTCCACATTAAATTTCATCTGCCATTTTGATGCCCAGTCTTCCAATTTATCAAGATCCTCTTGCAATTTTCCACAATCCTCGGGTTTTAACAACTTTAAATAGTTTTGTGTCATCTGCAAATTTGATAACCTCACTCGTTATTCCATTTTCCAGGTCATTTATGAATATGTCAAAAAGCAACGGACCCAGCACAGATCCCTGGGGTACACCACTATTCACCTTTCTCCATTGGGAAAATTGGCCATTTAGCCCTACCCTCTGCTTTCTATCTTTTAACCAGTTCCTGATCCACAATAGTACACTGCCTCCTATCCCATGACTCTTTAGTTTTGCCAAAAGTCTCTCATGAGGGACCTTGTCAAAGGCTTTCTGAAAGTCCAGATACACAATATCAACCGACTCACCTTTGTCCACCTGTTTATTCACTCCTTCAAAAAAACATAACAGATTAGTAAGACAAGATCTTCCTTGTCTAAAGCCATGTTGGCTGTCTCCCATTAGGTTGTGACTATCTACATGCTGAGTAATTTTTATTCTTTATGATGGTTTCTACCATTTTTCCCGGTACTGACGTCAGGCTCACCAGTCTGTAGTTTCCCGGATCACCCCTGGAACCTTTTTTAAAAATTGGGGTTACATTGGCGATCCTCCAATCTTCAGGTATTAGAGATGATTTTAATGATAGTTCACAGATTACTGATAGCAGTTCTGCAATCTCATATTTCAGTTCTTTCAACACCCTTGGATGTATACCATCCGGCCCAGGTGATTTGCTACTCTTCAGTTTATCTAATAGTTGTAAGACATCTTCCCGATGTATCGATATTTCCTTCAATTCTTCCGCACCTTTAAATACCACTTCAGTCATGGGTAATATCCCTACATCTTCCTCAGTAAAGACCAAAGCAAAGAATTCATTCAGTCTCTCCGCTATCGCCTTGTCGCCTCTTAGTGCTCCTTTAACCCCTTTATCCTCTAATGGACCAACTGACTCACAGGTTTTTTGCTACGAATGTACTTGAAAAGGTCTTTATTTTGCGTTTTTGCTTCCGCAGCAAGCTTCTTCTCAAATTCTCTCTTTGCCTGCCTTATCAATGCCTTGCATTTGACTTGCCAGTGCTTGTGCTGTTTCCAGGTTTCATCGTTTGGCTCTTTTTTCCATTTCCTGAAAGATGCTTTTTTGGCAACAGCCTCTCTGACCTCACCTTTAAACCATGCTGGCAGTTTTTTGGACTTCCTTCCACTTTTCTTAAAGCGTGGAATACAGCTGATCTGGGCTTCCAAGATAGTATTTTTCAACAACACCCAAGCTTGATGTACGTCTTTAACCTTTGCAACTGCTCCTTTTAGTTTTTTCTTAACTGTTTTCCTCATTTTATCATAGTCTCCCTTTCGAAAGTTAAAAGTTAGTACTGTGGATTTCCTTACTATCCCTCCTCCACTAATTAAATCAAAGGCGATCATGCTATGATCACTATTGCCAAGTGGCCCCAACACCTTTATCTCCTGCACTAGAACTGGTGTTCCACTAAGGACTAGGTCTAATATGGCTTCCCCTCTGGTCGGTTCATGAACCAGCTGCTCCAAGAAGCAGTCATTTATTTCATCTTGGAACTTTATCTCCCTAGCATGTCCTGACGTGACACTGACCCAGTCGATACCGGGGTAATTGAAATCACCCATTATTATTACTGCGCTGTAACTTTTGTTAGCTTCCTTGATTTCTTTGAGCATTTCATCATCCATTTGGTCATTCTGGCCAGGTGCTCGATAGTACACCCCCACTGCCATTGCTTTCCCCCTTTTATATGGAATTTCAATCCATATAGATTCTACTGCAGATTTTGTTTCCTGCAAAACTTTAATACTTTCTGAGTCAATGCCCTCTCTAACATAGAGCGCAACCCCTCCGCCAATTTGATCAGCTCTATCATTACGATATAGTTTGTACCCAGGTATCACAGTGTCCCACTGGTTGTCCTCCTTCCACCATGTCTCTGATATTCCAATCATATCTAACCTTTCATTTAGTGCTATATATTCTAACTCTCCCATCTTATTCTTTAGACTTCTAGCATTTGCATACAAGCATTTTAGAGAATGTATTTTATTCATGTTAATTTGGCTATTGTTAGACATGGGTAAATTGGGATCTTTAAGCTCTGTCTGCTCCATACTTGAGGGCATTTGGGCTACTTTACTCTTTTGTGGAACCTCTCTGCTTTTGGTTCAGGAGCAATTCAGCGTGTACAGGCACATTAGCATTAGGAGAGAAAACCTTTCCTTCTGACAACAGCTTGCTTATAGCTTCTAACTCTGAAGGCTCGGCTGTTTTTACTTTTGTCAGTGTTATAGCTTTCCCCGTATGTAAGACTCTCCCCCCACCTATTATCAGTTAAAGGTGTTGGGTCTGCCTTCTGGACAGTAGCAAAGGCAAATGGGAGGAGTAGCCTAGTGGTTGGGGCAAGGTACTTCAGGCCGGAAGGTCGGGGTTCAAATCCCACGAGAGGACAGCAACCGTGGGCCGGAAGGACTGGGGTTTCTAGTCCCACAGATGCTCCTTGTGGTCTTGGGCAAGCCACTTAATCCACCATTGCCCATGTTCCCTGTAAATATTAGTATATGTGTCTCATATCCCCACGTGTTAAATGTATCCCCCAATTGTGTTGTGACCGCTTTGATTGAAGGATAAGGCGGTATATAAAAACTGTTTAAATAAATAAATGGCCTCTCTAACAATGATTCAGCATTAGAAATGGTAGCTTTACCTTTGGCAGGGTTTCTTAGATAACTGCTGAACCCTTTTCTCCTGCTATCCTCCAGGTTCTGGAATTCAGCTTCCTTATGTCTATTTCCAGTGCCAGTTAGGTACCTGCTCTGAAGAGGCTTTTCTTCCTTCTTTCCTCTACAGCTGCTATAGCCCTTGTTGCTGTATGTCCAATTGCCGTCTCTCCAATGGCTTCCCTTGCTAGCTCTCTTGCTCCAAGGTTGCTCCAAGGTTGCTGTAACGTCCTCTCCAAGGCTCTCTCTCTCCTTCACCTTCTTCATAAGGTTCCTTTCTTGCTTGCTCTTTTCCTTCCTCTCCACGTCCCTTGCACCTTCCCGTGCTTCTTCCCATCCTTGTTTCCTTGCCACTTCTCGTGCTTACTCTCTGCTCTGTTTGTGGATTTAAAAAGCATTTGCTTCCCGGCACTCCCTGTTCTTCCCCCAGGTGTGACCAATCAGTGAGGAAGTCTATCTCTCCCTCTGAGCTGGGGCGTGGCCTGAGCTCAGCAGAAAGCTGTGTTTTTTTCTTATCTGGCTTGGAAATCTTGTGCACAAGTGCAGTATCATTTATTTCAACAGGATTTTCCTCCACCTCCATCTCCTCCTGGGGACTTTCACCATTACAATATTCTTCTTCTTAATCTGGTTCAGTAGACAGGGGTAATTTGGAATCTTTCAGCTTTGTCTGCTCTGTACTTAAGGGTATCTGGGTTACTTTTATCTTTATTGGAACCTCTCTGTCAGAATTGCTAACTTCCCTCTTTTGCTAGTATCCTTCAAGGATGCATCCTTCTGAATCATGTGCTCTTGGGTGACGGTCAGCTTTCCCTTATTATACAGTTTAAAAGCTGCTCGAACTTCTTTTTAAATTTTAATGCCAGCAGCCTGGTTCCATCCTGGTTAAGGTGGAACTCATCCCTTTGGAAAAGCCCCTCCTTTCCCCCTCCAGAACCTCCTTCCCACACATTTCTATGTCATTTGTACCAACATGCACTAAGACAGCAGACTCCTCCCCAGTGTTATCTAAAACCTTTTCTAGGTGGCACGTAAGGTCTGCTACCTTCACACCAGGTATTTATTTATTTAATGAGTTTTTTAATACCAATTTATCATATATTCAACGTGGTTTATATTATAACTTCAACCAGGAAATATACATAGAACAAGGGAAATATAACTTGGAGGCTTATAAGAGGGAAGCCAACTGGTGAACAAGATCCATAAATAATTAGGAATCCAGTATTTATAGGTAAAAATGTAAAGGTTGAAGCCTTCAGTATGAGCAAATTAGTGCTAATGAGGGGAATAAGGATACATAAGTAGAAGAAGAGGGAGTGGCTTAAGTGGCATTAGGTAGGCATGTTACCAGGTGATCCTTATGTCCACAAGCCATCAAGCTATCTACATGCCTAATGATTTAATCACCAACTATAATGGCTGTCCTAACTCTTCCCTCATGGAAACAGGACCCTGGAGAAACCTCCTCAGTTCAAGACGGTTTTACATCACCTGGAGGACAGGTCTTAGCTACAGGATCATTTCCTGCCACACCAGGGGGGTGATCTCCTGTCACGTGACCTCTCTCCTCCATGGCAACAGGGAGGCTGCCAGACTGGAGTTGGGACTTCAGTACTACATCCCTGTAGTTCTTGTCTATATACCTCTCTATCTTCCTTATTTCCTGTAAGTCTGCTACTCCAGAGATTGGACTTGTTCTCTGAGAGCAAGGATCTCCTTGCACCTAGTTCACGGATTAGACCCCTCTAACTGGGAGAAAATCATATATGTGACACTCAATGCAAAAGACTGGATAGTCCCAATA
The DNA here is from genome assembly GCA_033557465.1 of Ichthyophis bannanicus. Taxonomy (NCBI): domain Eukaryota; kingdom Metazoa; phylum Chordata; class Amphibia; order Gymnophiona; family Ichthyophiidae; genus Ichthyophis; species Ichthyophis bannanicus. The sequence continues at coordinate 716,463,262 of CM066036.1, read as the reverse complement.
TCACTGCTGGACTGCTGTCTGCATCTTAGTTTTAAGGTTTGTTTAGCTATTTAAGTTGTTTGCTTACTTGGGTTTGCTGGGGATACTTGAACCAATACAACTATACCTAATACATTTAATGGTCTTTGTTCAGCTCAAGATTAATTAATTTCCAGGTCCTTAATTAATCTATTCCAGATGAGGATAACCAGCTAAACCTGAAAGTGAATTTGACCACCCCCTTCCGTTTAATAGGTTTAAGAGCCTGTAAAGGTAAGATTATGCCTGGGGTGGGTGGTAGTCATAGTGGGTGGGAAAGAAATATGACTTAAGAAAAGCTGGCTTCCTACACAGTGGCCTGACCTGTGCTTCTAAGATAATGTCTTAACACTTTCCTGGGTGATTCACACAGCCCTTGGCTTGATAGAGGGGGTCTTTCAAATTGCCCCTTTGATCTGTCACTTGGCTTTAAGACAACTTCGCAGATCTTTTGCCTCCTAACGCTAAGACCTTTTTGTACAGGTCTCTAGAAACAAATTTCTTTTTTTCTACGCAAAGACTATTTGCACTGTTTTACTTTCTATGCTAAGCTTTACTCTGATTTGATTTAAATAAAAAGGTCTCTGGTGGTACTAAGACCTGACTAACAGCAAAAATATTGAATTATAAAATGCACAAATTTATCAGCTTTAATCCAAAGATTCCCCCCAGCATTTAGAGTATTTCCCAGAAGATGAATATTTACAAGTGCAGATCTTTTTCTAGCTGTAGCAGCCCCTTTTGGTATTCCTTCAAGATTGAGATTCACAGAGCTCTGGTTGACCTATTTATATTTGTGCTTCTAAGGTAATGTCTTAATTTCCTGGGTGGTTCACACAGCCCTTGGCTTGATAGAGGGGACCTTTCAAATTGCCCCTTTGATCTGTCACTTGGCTTTTAAGACAACTTCACGGATTGTTTGCCTCCTAATTGGAAGGCCTCTTTGTAAGGTCTCTAGAAACAAATTTCTTTCTTTCTACTAAGACACCATTTACTCTATTTTATTTTCTATGCTAAGCTAAACTCTAATTTAATAAAAAGCTTTCTAGAAACAATTTCTTTCTTTCTGCTCAAAGACTATTTCTTCTATTTTACTTTCTTTGCTAAGCTATACTCTGATTTGATTTAAATAAAAAGCTCTCTGGTGATCCTAAGACCTGACTGTTTCAACAAAACTACTGAATTCTAAAATTACACAGATTTTTCAGCTTTAACCCAAATAATTCTCTTTTCCCTTTTAGAGTATTTCCCAGAAGATAAATACTTACAAGTGCAGATCTTTTTCCAGCTGTAGCAACCCCTTTCGGTAATCATGCAATACGTCTATGTCCCTGGAGCCATTTTAGAAACCTTGACGATACACAGTTGGTGTGATCATGTCCAAGTTGGCCGTTAGTGTGCCTGGGGGTGTGACAGGGGTGGGTTGGCAAATATACATGTGCACACACGATTTCAGGCCAGCGCTGCAGGTCTAACCACCATCGGGGACATCCATGGCTATACCTGCTCCAGGGCATGAACAGGATTTGTAAAGAAGCTTAGTTCACCAACATAACAAGAGTATGATGAAGAGGGAAATGCCCCTTCACTCTTCTGACACCTTTCACTACTTCAAAGATATCCACCTGTATGTAAAACAAAAATTTCTACAGGCTCCCATGCTGCAACAATGACCTGGTTTGCAAAATGGCATGCGGGGAACTACAGCTGGGAGTTCCATGGTCATGTTGTGTGTTAAGGCAGCATGCATGTCAATGTCCTTTATTCTGTTGACATGAACATTCTACAGGTTCAGCTTTCTATAGTACCATGACTTCTTGCAGGTGTCTAGACCATAACTCTGCGTGTCCCCGTTTTGGTATCTTACAGTGAACATGTGTCTCTTTCAGGATGGAGAAAGGCTGATTTTACAAGACACTTACATGTGACCAGTTTCTCAGCTGCACTTCCCATTGTATATCGGACCTTTTGGATTGATGCCCTGTTTTGCAATCATACAGTCTTTGTAAAATGTGCCTTAATTTGAATATATATCTCAAACTTACCTTTGAAATCAATTTAAACATTTTAATAATTATCTAACAAGGGTTATATTAATTTATTTGGCTACTTAAATTGTATAAACATGAACAATTAGTCAATATTAAAGTGTCATACAAGTTAGATAATTAGTCTAAAATGTTTAATTTTTTGATGATAAGTAGATTAACTAAGATGGGCATGTAGGATGGGTTTGATATTATGAACCTCTTTAAAAAAAACAGAATACTTACATTACTGCAAATAAACAATGGGGAATGTTTACTAAATTGCACTAAGAATCAGAATCTTAGCACACATTTAGTGACAAAAATATCATGGGAGGCGCTGTTAGGGATGTTCCTGGTAAGTCCACATGCAGTTAGTGCAGTGCGAATCGCCCCATCATGCTAAACCTACAACTGCAGTTAATATAGGTGCACTTAACACCAGCCATTGAGGTGGCGGTAAGTGCACCAATACTAAATGCAACATTGACGATTAGCACGCGCTCATGCTCTCACTAGTTGAAGGCAACACTCATTCTCCATTCTTGACCCTCCTAGACCCCGTTCAATTGCACACTAAGCAATTAATGTGGCATTTTTACCATACTGTAACACTTAACGCGGTCCTGTGCTCATCATTTGCAGCATACTAAACCCCATACTAACCATGAGCACATTTAGTAAACATGCCCCAGTATGTGTAAAAGTGGTTAAAATTGGCAAATAGCAAATAATTAAAAAACGATTTGTGTAACTCGATTAATATGAGTGACTTTAAGAGGTATTTTAGTTTGGGCATTTGGATTATAAATATTGGGTTGTTTTTAATATTAATTTTCTATGAATGGCTTAAATAAACCTCTATCTATTTTTAAAGTGCATAAAACAAAAATGGAAGAAAAGCAGAATAATTAATTTTAACAATAATAAAATGGAACATTAAATGATGTGTTGTAATTTGAGCTGTCAATCACTTTACTGGTGGGAATTGAAAACTGCAGGCCGGTTAGTTTAACTTCGGTGGTGAGTAAATTATTGGAAACACTGCTGAAAGAGAAAATAGTGAGGTTTCTGGAGTCCAGCAGATTACAAGATCCGAGGCAGCATGGATTCACCAGAGGCAGGTCTTGTCAGACAAATCTGACTGATTTCTTTGACTGGGTGACCAGGAAGTTGGACCGAGGGAGAGCCCTAGATGTGGTGTATTTAGATTTCAGTAAAGCCTTTGACACTGTTCCTCACAGGCGACTTATAAACAAACTGAGCACCTTAGGGATGGACCCTAAAGTTACTGCTCGGGTTAGAAATTGGCTGGGTGGGAGGCGACAGAGTACAAGTAAATGGAGCTCACTCTGAGGAGAAGGATGTTACCAGCGGTGTGCCCCAGGGATCTGTCCTTGGTCCGATTCTTTTTAACATCTTTGTTAGTGATATAGCGGAAGGGCTGTCGGGAAAGGTTTGCCTCTTTGTGGATGATACCAAAATCTGCAATAGAGTAGACACCCAGGAAGGTGTAGATAACATGAGGAGGGATCTAGCTAAGCTTGAAGAATGGTCTAGAATTTGGCAGTTGGGATTTAATGTTAAAAAATGTAAGGTCATGCATTTGGGCTGCAGCAATCCAAGGGAGCAATATAATATAGGGGGTGAAGTACTTTTGTCCACTAAAGAAGAGCGGGACCTAGGCGTTGTTGTGTCTGATGATTTTAAAGTAGCTAAACAGGTAAAAAAGGCGACGGCAAAAGCTAGAAGGATGGTTAGGTGCATACGGAGAGGAATGGCTAGCAGAAAAAAGGAGGCGATAATGCCTCTGTATAAGTCTTTGGTGCGACCTCATTTGGAGTATAGTGTACAATTCTGGAGACCGTACCTTCAAAAGGATGTGAACAGGATGGAGTCGGTGCAGAGGGTGACTACTAAAATGATTAGTGGTCTTCATTATAAAGCATATGAGGACAGACTTAAGGATCTTAATATGTACACCTTAGAGGAAAGGCGGGATAGAGGTGATATGATTGAGATGTTTAAATACCTCCATGGCATAAATGTTCATGGAGAGAGCCTCTTTCAATTGAAAGCAAGTTCTGCTACTAGGGGACATGGGATGAGGGTGAAGGGAGATAGATTCAGGAGTGATATGCAGAAATATTTCTTTACGCAAAAAGTAGTGGATCCGTGGAATAGTCTCCCAGTGGAGGTGGTAGAGATGAGGACAGTAACTGAATTCAAAAAAGCATGGGACAAACAGAGGATCTCTAAAGGTAAAAAGGGGACTGTTGTAGTTGTTGATACGGGAGGACAGACTACATAGACCATGTGGTCTTTTTCTGTCGTCATATTTCTCTGTTTCTATGTTTCTAATTACATTTTAAAAATGGTGGTGACAGTATTTTTACTATTGACTTTTTGAATAGCACGTTGCCAGTAGATCTGTGTGTTTATATTTCACATCACTTTTTAGTGTATAAGTGCTTTGTAAGAGGGATTGTGAGACAATAAATTAGTTTGAATATGATCGGGAAGTAAAAATGCTGAGCTGAAGGCAGTTTTGTTTTTGTATTTAACAACAGTGCAAAATATACGGGGCCCTTCTTTAGCCTCGAGCTTTCCCCCATGATCACAAATCCCCCAAATTGTTATCACCCTGCACAATCAAGCCCCTCCCTTCCCTGGAATGGTCATTCAATGCTAATTGAAGTCTCTCTTCGGGACCTCCCGCCCCAACAAGATCCACTGCACTAAAGATCCTACCTCAGACCCACTGACACCAAACCCCCTCGACCTTACTAGGGCCAATCCTTGGTGTCTAGTGGATATCAGAACAGAAACAGTTCCCTTCAAATTCTGCTAGCGAGGCTTCCAGTATTGTGACTTCGCCCCTAGTGGTGTTCTTACAGTACTACTACTACTAGGGTCAATCCATTTTCATATTAAGAGTGTGCTGGTTTGTTCTACTATAGATGACCTTCTTTTAATTGGCATGTAATTTGAAATTTAGGAATGTAAAATTTTAAACATAAATATTGTAAAGTGATTTGCTGTGTGCCATTGAGTCAATGTTGACTTCTAGTGACGCTTTCCTTGGGCTTTCTTAGCAAGATATGACTGGAAGTAGATTGCCAGGCCTTTCTTATGCAGTAAGCCCACAGCATCTGGTATTCCAAGGTAGTCTCCCACCCAAGTACTAGCCAGGCCTAACCCTGCTTAGCTTCTGAGATCAGACTCATTCAAGTTTGCAGTGCTATAGTTCTATTATTCAGTTGTAATATGAATGTTCATGTTGATTTTATCCTTGAGGTTTTAATTAAAAGGGGGTAGCATAGTTTGCAATTAATTTTTCTAGTCACTTTTTAAATGGTGTTTTTATGTTTTTTCCAATATCTTTATTGTAAAACGTTTCATATTACGTAAGTAAAAATATACATAACAACATCCGGAATTTCCAAGACAAGAAACAGCATTCCTCTAATATGTATATAATATAATTCTTCAACAAGTAATATAGAATACTTCACAACATTAAGTATGTTCTGTATTTTTTTCCATTTTTTCTGACCCAACCCTACCCATCTCTCCCTCCCATCCAACTCAACTTAACCTCTGTCCCCTGCTCATCCAACTATCATTCCATTTCATATCCTCCATCCCACAACTGTTGTTGCTATTCTGTATTGAACTTTTGATAAAGAGACCTCCATACATAAAGATAGCCCAGCCATTGCTTTGCAGGCATACAACACTGCCAGTCTCCATTTACATTCATACTGACCATTGCTCTACTCTTGGGGGGTGCCTCAATCCAGGTAACCAGGATACATTTTCTTCCTGCTAACAGATCCTGATTCACAAATAACTGCTTCCTTTTATCTTTAATGTGCTGAACATTTGTCCCCGAAACAAGCAAAATTTCCTCTTCTGCTGATACTTTCACATCAATACAGTTCTCCAACACCATTCTTACATCAGATCAAACTCCTTGTAACTATGGCCAGCGAATAGAACTATGCATATAATCAACTGCTACTGCTGCTTGACACTTATCACTCATATCTGAGGCTACTTGCCCCATCTTACGATATTTTACTTTACAGTGTGGTAGTGGTGCACTTTTTAAAACTGCATTTCTTTCAGATCTGTACCATAACTTACTTTCTTGTTAGCCAAAAAGCATAGACAAACCTCCTGCTGGATTATCTCCCTGTTCAATATCCTCCCCCAATATTGGGCCACAGTCCAGAGCACCAGGTGTTTAGAGCAATCTGTACCTTTTCTAATTCTGCTGGTTTTTTTTTTAAGATATGGTGGCCAGAATTGCACACAATATTCAAGGTGCAGTTGCACCATAGAAAGATATAGAGACATTATAATATCTTTGGTTCTATTCTCCATTCCTTTCCTTATGATTCCTAGCATTCTGTTTGCTTTCTTGGTGATCACTGCACATTGAGCAGAGAATTTCAATGTATTACACAGGTCTGCGACTAAAAAGCCGTTTGATTATTTTCATGTATTTCCATGTATTTTATTTCCATGTATTTTAGTGTGCTGAAAACAAATAAAATATTGAAAAAACTCCTAGACATCATGATTTGCCACAACATGCAAAATTGTCTTCAAATTTATCAAATTTTCTCAAATTACTATTAATTCAAATTACTATTAATTCACATAAGTGCATTTAAGATATAAAATGCCAAAAAAACCTTAAAGGGGTTGTCCGAGTTATGTAAAAAAAAATATAGCACTGTAAATCTGATGGTCAGCAATATATACATAAGCTAAGCAAGTTTTAAGTCAGTGCTTCTAATGGTAGAAGGGGTTAATCTTTCCTGAAGAATCCAGTGGGAGAGAGACACAGGGCAGATAGCAGCAGCTCCGGATAGTGCAGGGGGGCGTGGCCAGGACTGTGACATCTCGTATACAAACACAGAGCTGCTCTCTCCTGCATGCCACACTTGTGCACGAATCATCATCAGGTTCTTGGTTCTAGGCTGTTCACACTTTTTCATCGCAATTCGTGTTAGCTCATCATTCTTCAACCATTATGTTATGGCTCCGTGAAAGTGTATTAATTCGCCAGACAGTTTCTGTTTCATCTGTGGTGAATATACAGTGTTGAAGCAACAGCAGAATGTTACAGACTTTGTGAAAAAAGTATACTTTGCATACTTTGGACTAAAAATTGGAGATCAAGATAAAGTCTAGGCACCTCAAAGTGTGCAAACGGTGTGTTGAGGACCTCCGAAACTGGTTCAAGGGTAAGAAAAAATCTTTCCGTTATGGGATTCCTATGGTATGGCGAGAGCAAAAGAACCATAGTGACGACTGTTACTTTTGTTCCTGCGATGTGAAAGGCTTTAATTCCAAATGGAAGCATTCCATTTCATACCCCAATCTTCACTCGGCAATTGGTCCCATCCCCCATGGCACAGATATACCAGTACCCAAGCCCCCTGCTACCTTGGAAGAGATGCCTAGCTCCGATGAAGGTGAAGTCATATCTGAACCAGTTGACGAATCAAGTTCTGACTTTGAAGATGATACAAGACCAAAATTGTTTTCTCAGGAGGAGATGAATGATTTGGTAAGAGACTTGAATCTTCCCAAAGATGCCGCTGAGTTACTCGGATCAAGGCTGAAAAGCAGGAATTTATTGTTGCCAGTAGTGTCATCTTCATGGTTCAGACATCGTGAAAAGGAGTTCGTTCCTTACTTCACCCAGGAAGACAAGTTGGTTTATTGCATCAATGTCAAAGGTCTGATGGGTCAATTTAAAATCCAATATGATTCAGAGCAATGGCGCCTTTTTATAGATTCTTCAAAAAGAAGTCTCAAAGCAGTTTTACTCCACAACGATTTTTATGCTTCCATACCTGTAGGTCATTCCGTACACTTGAAGGAAACCTACGAGAACTTGGAATTGGTTCTTCGTAAACTTAAATATGAAGACCATGGTTGGCAAGTGTGTGGGGACTTGAAGGTCTTGTACATGCTACTCGGGCAACAAGCTGGGTATACCAAATATCCTTGTTTTCTGTGCCTATGGCACAGTCGAGACCGACAAAATCATTGGACCAAGAAGAGTTGGCAGCCGAGGGTGCTAACAGTCGGTGAAAAAAATGTCCTCCGAGAAACTTTGGTACCTTCCCATAAAGTTCTTCTACTACCTCTTCACATAAAATTGTGATTGATGAAGCAATTCGTAAAATCACTTCCAAGAGATGGAGAATGCTTCAAATACTTGGTCACCAAGTTTCCAGGCCTGTCGGAGGCAAAATTGAAGGAAGGTGTGTTCGTCGGACCAGACATTAGAAGGCTTATAGTTGATCAAGAGTTTGTCAATACCATGACGGATCCTCAAAAAGAAGGGTGGATTGCATTTAAAGAAGTCGTACAGAAATTTTTAGGCAATAACAAAGATCCTCACTACAAAAAGATCGTCGGACGAATGCTGAAAGCATTTCAAGCTTTAGGTTGCCTGATGAGTTTGAAAGTGCATTTCCTCCAGTCCTACCTTGACTACTTTCCTGAAAATTTGGGAGCTGTGAGTGAGGAACAAGGTGAACGATTCCACCAAGACATTAAAGAGACGGAAAGGAGATACCAGGGAAAATGGAGCATTACAATGATGGCAGACTACTGTTGGATGCTTCAGAGAGACATTCCAGATGCTACTCACAAGCGTAAATGCACCAAGAGGAGCCTCACAAGGAAGAAGAAACGAGTTTAGTGTGTGTAGATGAGCTCATTTCAAATCAAAAAAGGATTTTCATGAAAATATTGTAATAAAACTTTAATTTTATAAGTCTATTTCCATTTATTTTGAGGTATTGCCTTATTTAACCTAGTTACCTAAATTGTCAGGAAACGTGATGTCCTATGACAAAATGGAGGTCAGTTTTGGATTCAGCACACCAAAAAACATAAAGATTACGTGGAATAACCAAAACAGCTCTCGAAAAAAGATTTTGCAGACCTGTGTTATCTACTGTGATGCCTAGATCCTTGTCCTGAATGATGATTGACTTGCCTGGCCTGACTAATGTAACCAGTGGGCTATAATAAGAATAAAACTGCCTTTGGGTTGTTGGTGGTGCTGGCATTGGGCAGGAGAAAGCTGGAACCATGTCAGAAACAAAATAAAAGCAGAGCTGACATGGCCACGTAAACAAAATAAAGATGGGCTTGCTGCAGTTCAGGGAAGCAGTGGTTAAAAACTTAATAATGCTCTTCAGCTTTAAATGAGAAAGAAAGCATGGCAGCCATTTTAAAAATAAAATAAAGAAAAGAGAAGGGCTATATTGCTTAGCAGGTTTTAAAAAGCAGGACTGCAGTACAAAAATAACTAAAGATTGAGACTGGCTGGCTGGCTTTCAAGGGCACTGGGCTGCAGGTTGTGGAGTGGAAGAGTAGCCTAGTGGTTAGACCACTGGCTTGGTAACCAAGCAACCAGCATTCAAGTCCCACTAGCCCTCCTTGTGGCCTTGGGCAAGTCACTTAGCTCTCCATTGCCTCAGATGAAAGGCCTGGTAATCTACTTCCAGTCACACTGCCAAGAAAAGTCCAGGAGCTGCTGGTTTGGCAGGAGTCAGCATTGACTCAAAGGCACAGATTTCATTGCATTGGGCTGCAGGTTACCAGGCAGAGCAGGGATTTCCCCCTTCCCTGAGAACTCTGCTGGAGATTATTGCAGGCAGGAAGTGTGAGTTTTGTAACTGGTATTTCTAACATATTAGGATCTAAAGTAACAGTACTGAAATTGCCTTAAAAGAGTAATTAGAGGCTTTATGGGGGGTGGAAATTTTCTGTAATCAGGGTAAAAGAGTGTGTTTGGGAAGGGCACTGGGAATTATTTCTTTGGGAGAAGTGGAAGCAGACTTTTCTAAGTGGCTTGGCATGCTGATGTGTGGGAGTGAAGGATCCGTTCTTTGGAACCCTTGGTGCAGAGAGAGAAACGTTTGCTGACTGTAGTCATGAGTGAAGGTTTGATTTGAGGATTATTGGAGTTATTTGGAGAGAACTTTGTAATATTTAAAGAAGCTGAAACTGTCTCTTTAATTGTTGGTAGAGCGGGAAGCTGGAAAGTGTGGCATTTTTGGGAGAAGAGTTGTAGAAGAGATATGATTTGAACACCTTTGAAGTACCTTCATAAGGTGGAGTTCTAGGTATAATTAGACTCTCTAATATTTAATGGTTAAAAGCCTGAAAATTAATTTGAGGAAGATTGTCTTGCCAGAGGGCTGATTTGCTGTTATAGCTGTTAAAAGCCAAGAAACTAGGTTTAAGCTGTTTGGAAGTAGTAAACCTTGAAAGGTTATACAGTACCAGTTTGAAACTGATTTATTCAGAGTTTTGGTGTTTGAGAGAAATTAGTGAAAAGTGTCTCTGTCAGCTTTAGGAGACAAAGCTGTTATTTGAGGAGACAAACTCTGAGAATCTGCCCTGTGACTGTATGTTAGGGGCACAGGTTTCCAGAAATGGTCCATTTTGAGGAAAATCTCTGATTTTAAAAGTCTGGTTGGAGATTTGAATCTGCTTTAGCAGAGAAAAAGGGGCTGAGGTCCTGTAGCTGTTTATTACAGCTTACCTGAGGTTTATCTACAGCTTTAATTATAATTTGGAAGCTCTGCTTTTAAAAGCAGACAGCATTCATTTTCCTGACATCCTGAAGTGACTGCAGAAGGAGGATTCTTAAGCCGCATATACACTAGGTGCAATGCAACATGCATCACAACCTAGCCTGCAACATTTTTGCCTAGTTGGGACGTGTTCATGAATGGCCAGCATGCATCCCAAGTGCACACTACGTGCATTTGCTTCATGCTCGTTCAGATCCAAACTTTGTCGGTTTTTGCCACGGAAAAAAAGAGGCATACAGTGCCAGTTGGGACAGTGTTGTGGTGTTCTCAACTAGTACATGCTCACGAATATGGACAACTGTATGCAAGAAAGTACCTTGCACCTGATAGAGGTTTATAAATAACATACAGTGTTGTAGGATCCGAAGGACATAACTTACTACAAAAAGAATCTAAAGAAAGACGCATGGAGGGAAATAGCCACTGTACTTCGACAAACAGAAGATAGATGTCAAAACAAAATGCTAAATTTACTTCATCCTACCGAAGAGAGAGAACAAAGGAGAATAAGTCCAAGAGACAGGAAAAGGTAAATAAAGTGATTTTATGCAAAAGCTTTTCATACAGAACGATTAGGATCACATTCCAGGTTTTAATAGCAATTTTGATTCTTTAGATGCATCAGAAGTTTACTCTAGCCGATGGTTTGCATATGAAGCGCTCTGTTTCTTGTGAGATATGGATACGCCCAGAAAGCACAAACATATGGTGAGCATATTCATGTTGCCATGATTTAACTCCTTCTTTTATTTATTTATTTAAACGGATTTCTATACCGCCTTTTCCTACAATGAAGGCGGTCTACATAGCAATCAACAAGATACAGTGTCTAGTGTGCGCATGCATTGAGCAGTGAGTGTGTGTGTGTGTGTGTAGATGGACATTGATTCTTGGTGAGCTATTTACAACGTGCGCTATTTACAATACTATGTTCATCAGGACTTTACTTTAATACTAATACTAATGAGCTAGCTCATCTCTTATTTTACGAAGAAAAGCAAGAGATCTTCTAGGTATATTCCTCAGGGGCAACATGGAAGCCATGTTTTGATTACTGCGCCAGGAACCTTCCATTAAAACTCCATCTTGCTCATAGTCCAGTGATTCTTTTGGAGTATAAATGTTGCATGAATACCATCTAAGATAATTATTTAAGTGAATAATAGTCATCACAACTGCTTCTGCTATCTCAAGTTCTAAAATAATTGTTTTTTGTAAAACTCTAAATATTGCACTTATTATGCCACCACTCTACCAGTTCTCCTTAATCGATAATTGAATATTCATTTAGTAGATCCACCTTCATGATCTCCTGGGCAAATGCACTATGCATAGCAAAGAAGGTAGGGTCATTTTGTATGTCATCCAGGAAATTCCTCTGGTGGAAGCAATCCCAAGCTGCCATCTTGGATCATGTTGTGTGATTTAGGGGTATGTTTACTAAACTGCGGTAACGGTACATAAGGCGCATTATGTAACGTTAACAATCGTTAGCGCATCATAACGTGCGTTATGATGCGCTAACAATCGTTAACGTTACATAACGCGCGTTATGATGCGCTAACGATTGTAACGCTCCGCGGCGTGGTAAAACACCGCAGAAGGTGGAGAGAGGGCGGAGAGAAGGGGTCAGTGGGCGGAGAGTGGGCGGGGAGAGGCTTCCTTCACACTAATGCGCTGATCTGAAGAGCTGAATCCAAACGCGATTGAAAACCTGCTGTTAAATGCAAATTACAGGGGAGAGAAACCATTTCAGTGTCAGCAATGTACAGCCCAGGCAGGGAAACCAAACAATAGTGATAAGTGTGATACATGTGCACAGAACAAAAGGGCACATAAACACTGAAAATGACCCCAACAAACTGGAAAAAAACGGTAACCAAGCTGGCCAATAGTGGTATCAATTAGAAACATCAACCCCTCCCCCCCCCCGAGTAAGCTCCATAGAACAGATATAAATCGTGAAAGGGTCTATACTCCGTCCCCATACAAGGTGAATGAGCCCACAGTGAAATAGCGCTGCTCAGGGTTTTCCCCACCATCGGACAGGGTTCCTATGGCATGCCCCTGTCCCGCAACATCAGGGCGGGCATGTCGGAACGGCAACTGGACAGATGCTGGAGAAGGGGATACAGAGGGCCGCAGGCGGCACATGCTGTGGTGGAGCTGGGCCACAGTGCGGACTAGGGTGATGCCTAGGTGGCCCATACGAATGCTGAAACAGCAGAGCAGCCAGACAGCAACTGCTGAAGGCCCAACATGGGCACGAGTGTGTTTCCGACAGTGTCACAGGGGATAGTACCCAACAGCTACCCCCAAGGGCACGGAACATTGGCAGGCGGGGCTGGGGGGAGCATGGACGTCTATGCAGGCACCCCTACCCCAGAACCCGCACCATAGGCAGCCGCCTACCTGCACACTGGATGGCCTGAGACTGCGCACCACCAGCACCACCAGCAGAAGGGCATGTCAGCATGGTGGCTGAGGGATACTGGTGGTGGAGGGGGCAGTGGCAGCTGCCCAGAGCAGACCGAGGCCTAGCCCTGTGTAGTTGGGTGCCATGTACTGCAACAGACGGGCCCTGTCTGACGAACAGTCATGGTATCACCAAGGAATGTACTGACTCTGTGACAACAAGGTGGTGCAGTGCACAAAACCAGTGTATTCAGAAGCAGAAGGTCACAGGTTCAAGTCCCAGCTGTGGTTCCTGCCAATCCAGTCCCCATATTTTACCCACTACTACAACGTGCTAATACAGACAGCACCTTTATTGCAGATGACGTAAACATGCCCAAGACACCTACATTTTACCCTACAGAGCACGGACACCATAAACATGCACATTACCTAGAGCAGAGTCGCCCAAATGCAATCCTGGAAGGCCAAACACCATTCCGGTTCCATGCTGCCTCTGATAAAGATGCCTGTGCTGCATTTCTATGCGCCACCCCCATGGTATGAAAACCCGAACAGTGTTTGGCACCGCAGCACTGGAGTTGGGAACCTCTGCTGTAAAGCAGCAGCCAACAGGGGCAGACACACCCGCACCCACAGGCTCCATTATCCAATGCCTCCTGGAGAGGCAGGACTTTGGGCTCTGCGTGCATCTCCCAATACTAGCACTTGCATACCTTTAGTAATGCCACCCTAAACCTGGGAATATGGTACATATCTATCAAAAGGTTGCTATGATTACTGGCAGATAGCAATTCCTAGGTTAAGTACAATTTTCTGAGTGAGCTGCATCATAGCAACCTTTCTGATGTCTGTGGAGTGTGCTACAGGTCTTGTGTCTGACAGTGTTTACCAACCTGGGGAATGACTCCTACAGTATTGCGTACCATAGCCATGCCTGCACAGGGTGGCCATAGCATGTCCTGCTGGGAGGTCACTCTCACCCTGACTGAGCAGTGACCATGGCATGGCTAGGTTCCCCCATAGTGCTATATAGCATTTCTTTCATGTGATATTTATGGGGGGTTTTTTGGGGCCCAATCACTGACTTATCTGCTTGGTGTGTATGCTGACATCCTTGTTCTGGGTACATGCATTTTGTCCAGGACCATGGACTAGCTGGCAGACTGTCTGCAGCTAGTATGTGTCTTGCTGGAACACCTTGCAGGGTGCAGTGGCTGGAGGCTTGCTGCTGGAGAATGTCAGATAATGGTGGGGGGCAGCTGAGCATTTCCAGGCCTGCCATCTGTCTGCTATTGTGTTATGGATGTGTACCGCTCTGTCTGTTCCCCAGCAGGACTGGGGTTGATGGTCCCCTCTACTGCTACCATTGCAGGGAGGTAGACTGTGGATCTATTGGTGGGTGATCCTGTTTCCCACCCTGAGCCCCAGAGGGTGGGTTGTGTGGTGGTACATGATCTGCCTATGGGTCCATACACCCCCCCCTCCTCCCTCCTCCTCCTCCTCCTCTCCCTCCTCCTCCCTCCCTCCTCCCTCCTCCTCCCCTCCCTCCCTCCCTCCTCCCTCCTCCTCCCTCCCTCCCTCCTCCCCTCCCTCCCTCCCTCCCTCCTCCCCTCCCTCCCTCCCTCCTCCCTCCTCCCTCCCTCCCTCCCTCCCTCCTCCCTCCCTCCCTCCCTCCCTCCCTCCCTCCCTCCTCCCTCCCTCCCTCCCTCCTCCCTCCCTCCCCTCCCTCCCTCCCTCCTCCTCCCTCCTCCTCCTCCCTCCTCCCTCCCTCCCTCCCTCCCTCCTCCCTCCCTCCTCCCCTCCTCCCTCCCTCCTCCCTCCCTCCTCCTCCTCCTTCACCTACAGCAGGTAACCATGGCACCAACACAGGATATGCACTATTCTGGGTGCCCATATGGACTAGACATGACCGAGACATACAGCAGGACACAGATGTATCCTAGGTGTGTCTAATGGAACTACCTATCACACACTGCTGGGGACCTGCAGCATGGCGTATTTCAGCCATGAAAGGTGCTGTGGACCTGGTGCTGGCGCCCCACCTCAACCTCAGGGTGGGCACAGTACCCGCACAATTTGACTGTCTGTGGCTACTCTGTGGCAGTGCCACACACGGTCTGTTCCCCCTACCAGGTCGAGTTGCTGTGGGGGGGAATACCCAATCTTGTGCCCATCTCTCGACTGCTGATTTGTATGTGCAGTGCATCATGGGTACGGGTGGGTTAACCCTATCCTGGTAACCACAGCAGACAGTTTGTGTGATGCCGTGCAGTTCTTCTGCAGCCAGCCAGGGCTTTGTTCACAGCCTTATAAGGTGTCCTATAGGTGACATTATAGGGTGCCTTGGCGGACAGTACACTTTATAATGTGCCCTATGGAGTGCCTTATGCGGCACCTTAGGTTATGCCACCGTGAGGGTGTGTTTGCTGGCAGGACTAATTAAAATACATGTCAAATGCCTCAACAATCACTACTTAAATGTAAAGGGTGCTGCCTCATACATTAGGCCCACTGGGGAATTGAACCCATGACCACTGTACCATTAGCCAGTGTTGTAACCATTGTGCTACACCTCTGTTGCTGTGTTTGTATGCCTGCGTGCCTTCTTAAGATTAACGCGCGGTAACATGCCCTGTAGCTCTCGTTCATTTATGGCGCCTTGTAACACGCGTTCTCGGTAACGATGTACCGCCCATGTCCTTATTTGGGATTTCTGTCTCTACCGTGGCTCCTAACGCGAATCACACTAACGCAGTTTAGTAAACATACCCCTTAGTGTCTTTAAGAACCCCACCATCTGAAATTCTTCCTTGATATTCTGCGTCTGCAAATAAGAAGTTGTGATCTCCATCAACTAATCAAATAACACAATGCTAAATTGTGCTTTGCAATTGTAAAACTCAGTACCAGTATTAATTGGTGCCTGTAATACAACACGTTTCCCATCCATAGCCCCAACACAGTGAGAAAGGTGCCAGATGTCCTCAAATATCTTGTTTATTTCCATCCGGGCCATGGGAGGAGTAGGAAGCTGAAAAAGCAAAAAATAAGTAATTTTTAGAACACATTTCTTTATTAATTTGATGGTTCATTTTCACAAACAAAGTGCAGAAAATAATGAAGAACCAGGCAAAGAGAAAATGAGGAATAAGACAATGAAGGCAGCATAGTTCGGTCAGATTCAGCTGAGTTTGTTGCACCAAAAACTCCCAGAACCAAAAAAAGGAGATGACAGTGCTTTGATAAACAATGCTCTGGGGATTTCAAAAACTGCAGCAAATAAGTTAGAAGCCTCTTCCTTTGTTGATGATGAGATAAAATCATTCTTTACTTTTGTGGTGTCCAAAATGAATTTGTATTCACCACAAACTAGGAAAAGTGGTCAGCATGCTATATTTGACATCATAGTAAAAGCAGACAGGGATTTCTATGTTTTCCAGCAACAGAACTATTGGTTCAATTGACAATAACGACCAGGTCATACAATGCAAGTGTCATCTTACCCAAACCCATGTCCACAAATGCAACCACTGCAACCATCTTCACATTAGTCTCCTCATGCATTGCCATAAATACCACCCTCGGAACCCCCTCCACACCAGTCCATTTCCACTGAGTCTCCACACAATTCCACTTGCACTTCATCTCCACATCATTCCACATACAGTCCATCTCCTCAAACATCCGAATTTTCCGATGACTTATCTGATTATGTTTGAGGTTTGATTTTAAAAATGATGAAGTGAAGTAGTTACGATTCAGCTAAATGGAGATAAGAAATTAGGGAAATATTTATATATTTACCTTAACATTTCCTTTTAATTCCTCAAAAGGTGCCGCACAAACCTCTGGAATTTATTCTTCCTCGTAGATAGATACTGAAGGCTTGTGTACAAATCACCAGTGGCTAGGAACCATAGAGTTTACAGCTAACCTGTCTTGAATTGAAACGGGTGTTCGAAAACGTATTTCCTTTTTTGCAATCCTGTGTCCTACCATATTTAAAGGTAGGTGGCATACAAGTGAAGTTTTTATATTGTCCACTCACATGTTGAAACTTTAAATGTTGAGGTAACTCTGAACTAGATCTTTTTTTAAATAAATTGATGTGCCACCAACGTCGAGGCTTTCTCTTTTTTTTAATGAGATGTGTTAAAATTATTATAGCGCCATGAGCAAGGACTAAACTCCCAATTTCTTCTTGAGAAGACATGCTCATGCCGACAGCAACATGCATGCGAACAAGGCAGATCACATTGTGTGCAGCCTGTCTCAGCAAATGAGCACTTGGCATGTGCTCTACATCCCAAGTAGCAACAGTTTTGTTGCATGTTGCATTACAAGTTCGGATCGCCCAGTGTATACGCACCTTTAGAAAGAGTGCTACAGCTGCACGTTGTGTATGTGAATGTGTGAGGGAGGAGAAAAGATCAAGTTAGGGTTTATTTAATTATCTTTTTATTTAAGGGTAGTTAGGGAGTTTGTCTTAGAGACAAAAAGGAGAACAAGCATTAACTGTTCACCTACTGTCTAATCACCTGCGGCAAAATAAGGGAAGAATAGGGTCTTAAAGTCAGGGAGTAGGGACAAGACCAGCGGAAGAGCCCCCAGAAGAAAAGTCAACTGTGTGTCCAGAGAAACAGATCGGGAGGACCAGAACCAGCATGGAAATAGGTCCCAACCCCAAGAAAGAATTTCTGGTTGGGTGATGAGTATACATTTTTGTTTGTTTAGAGTGCACTCATCATTTTTATTTGAGCTCAAATACTTTTATTTTTTTCTAAATATCTGAGTCCAGGTATTTCTCACCTGTGAATACTCCTGCAGTACTGGCAAACAAGAAAAGAGGATACAGTTGGTAAATCTGAATTGTTGTAAAGGAATTTATATAAACATTCTGAGTTGTAAAAGAACTATTTACCTGAGTATAAGAAGATCATTTATCCTGAAAAGAAAAACAGTTATTTATTTATTTATAACTTTTTAACAAAATACAGCAAGAAAAAGGAATACATTCCTTACAGTAAATATAGTGTAAGATGAAAAAATGATTAACATCATAAAACAAAGAAGAAAAAAGTAATGAATATACAATAATCAAACACTGTTGTAGTCCACAATTGTGAGAAGTAGGAGAAAAAACTATCATACCAAAGCAGAGATTTGGAAGATACGTTAAAGTGAAAACAAATAATAAGAAGTCCAAGATGACAGCAGGCCCCCGAAATACATACATGGAGGATACAGATGAACCAATAGCCACAATTTACTTGGATGGTAACACAACAGGAAGTCTAGCATTAATAAAGTTATTCAACTCACTAGGATCAGAGAAGATGTATTTGACCCCCTCGATAAGTACAAGGCATCTACAGGGAAACCGAAGAAAAAAGGTACCCCCAATACTTAATACCCCAGTTTTGTACTGCAAGAACTGTTTTCTCCTCCTTTGGGTTTCTTTGACTAGGTCTGGGAACATTGATATCCTAAACCCTAAAAAGGTATCCAATCTTTTCTTAAAAAACATTTTCAACAACCAGTCCTTGTCAGTAACCAAGGCACACTGCACCAAAAGAGCAGAAGGAATAGGAGTTGCAGCTTCACCCCCGGTATCTTCAAGAAAGTCGGTCACATCCAGGATATCAAATTTCACAGTGGATACAGCCACAGAATTCTCAGCTTTTTTCCGACTAGGCAGATAATAAACCTTGTTAAGAGGTGGAATTAAGTCAGAAGGAACTTTCAAAATCTCCATGATATATCTTTTAAACATGTCCAAGGTCGTCACCTCTGGGAGTCGCGGAAAATTTAAAACACGAAGGTTAACTGCTCTGGAAGCGTTTTCCAACACTTCCACTTTGTATTTAAGCAAACCGTTCTCCTTTGCCAAGGCCGAGGACATGTCTGAAACACTGTCCAGCTGAGAACTAAGAGTAGTATTTTTCATCTTAAGTTGCTCACAAATAGACAAAACTGATTGAATATTTTCAACATTCTTCTGGATGTTAGCAGCATTTTCCCGAATCCGGGAGGTCAGAACAACAGTCTGGGAGTTAACGGAGGAAGAAAGATTAACAATTGCATCCCAAATGACCTCCAAAGTAAATACCTTAGGACGAATCAGGGGAGGTAGTCCTGAAAGGGATGAAGAGCCCAGTTGAGAAAGTAGACTTCCTGCTGGAGTATCCAGCTCTAAACTGCAGCCCGAAGTCTCACCAAGACTATCAGGAGTCAAAGAGACCAAACGCACAGCCTGTGCCCTCTCCTCAGCCGATGCCTCCACCTCGGGAGACGTTGGCGTCACACAAGCTGAGGAGGACTCCAAAGCAGTGGGGCGTGGTGGTGGACTCCTCACCGCAGGAGAGAGAGAGGTATCTACATCCGACGGAGGCGTCTGATCCTCTGCAACAGACATGACCAAGCCGGCTCGAATCTTCTGAATCTTCTCCAGAGGTACTTTAACAAAGGTCCATTGGACCAGAACTGGGTGGCTGAGGTGCAGAGGGAGCAACCCTCAGCTTTCCCTTTCTCTTACACGAACAAAGAAATCCCAAAAGCATAGGTATTCCAAAAAATGTCAATAATCAAAAGAATACCGCTGATCCCGAACTACAATCACCATCAAATTTTGGCAGGTATAAACCGCAAGGCGAAGAGGAATCTCCTCTACACCTCACGCAGTACATGCCCCTTTTTAAATTTTATTTTCTATTAAACATTGTCCATGTTATCACTCAAAAACTTCAAAAACTTGAAATAAATCCACACTTATCTGCTTAGGCACGACGCGCACGTTTCGAAGCGACTAGCTTCTGCTTCCAGTATCCCCAATGAGAAGGTAGTGTACTCGTTCTTTCAAACTTCCCAAAAACGCCGGAACTATGGCGGGTGACGTCAGGGTTTACAAATCAGATAGGCAAATTATAAAAACGCCCATACTGAGCAAACCAATCACATAAAGCAGGGAAACCCCACATCACAGGGGAACCCCTACCCGGATTGGATAGCGGTTAAAGAGTCAACCATTCAATGTCCTTATTTAATCCAGCGGGGGCCATTGAGTTTAATGTGAAGATCCACCGTTGTTCTAAATTTCTCAAATGAGCCATGCGATCTCCCCCCCTTGGATCTCGCGGCACATGATCAATCACTGTCCATTTTAATTGCTCAAACTCGTGATGGAAGTCAAGACAATGTTGTACCATCGGGGCTGACAAGACAGATTGACGCAAACGAGATGCATGCTCACCTAAACGAACCCGTACAGCACGGATAGTACTCCCCACATATCGCTGTGAACAGGGACAGATTAAAAAATACACTTTGTGCCGTGGGAGCAGCTAGCAGTTGCCTGGAGGCCCTGCTTGGAATCGGGCAGGCAGAACGAGGGCGGTCCCAGCTGAGGAGGACCCCTCTTCATTCCTCCATTTAATCTGGCGGCTTCTACACGCGGCCGCGTGTCGCGGCCTGCGTGGCATGATCGAAGGGGCGTGATTCAAGGGGCAGGATACGCCCCTTTGGCACCCCTTCGGCGCTTCTGAGAAGCTGAAATCAGCGTTTATCGCCATGGGAAAACGTAAGGTTAAATTGCCTACTAAATCTGGGGCTAAGACCCAAGGAAATAAAGTGGTGGGTCCCATGGATAAACATTTGATTTTCCAGCTATCTGCCACATCGTCGCCTGAGGGAGTTTCATTAAGCTCCTATTCCAGGACACCACCGCCTTTCCCTCTTCCTCCTTTCTCATCTACTCTGTTGGAATTGTCTCCGGAGTTGGTTCCACCTATGCCACAACCTGTTTTGCCAGGAAGTACAGAGGGGACTGCCAAGAGTCCAGGTTCTGGTGAGGTAACTCTAAAGGATATTTGGACTGCCATTATAATTTTGAAAGTGATGTCCATGACAGTCTTTGTATTGAGTCTCTTGCTTTCCAAAACTTGCTGGTGAATGATGCAGTGGTAAGAAAGGAAATCTGGGAAGTCGTCATGCTGTCTACAGAGGGCTATGAAACCATTAACCTGCCCCAAGTGATTCAGGTAGGTGAGGTTCCAAATATTTCTTCTGAGTTGGTGGATCCTATTGTCCAGTCTCCTAAACAGGATGTGTCTTTGGCTGATATATGGAGTTTATTAACTCGTATGGAAGTTTCTTTATCTATGTTAATGCCTCGATTTGTAAAGTTTACTCAAGAGATAGTTGATAAGCTTGCACATCAGGATGTTTGTTTAAACTCTTTGGATTCTCGTTGTGTCAAGTTAGAGTCTCAGATCTCCACCGTGCAAGGTGCTCTCTCCTCCTCTATAAAAGATAGTTTGTTGTTGCATCGTCAACACGAACAATTTGAAAATAGTCTTAGGGCTAAGAATCTTCGGTGTCTCAATTTTCCTAAAACACACTATTTGTCTGCTGATATTCTTTTTCGTAAATATTTGAAGGAAATATTGGGATACCAAGATCCTTCTACGCTTGTTTTCAATAACATTTATTATATTTCTAACTCTAAAAAAGAGGTTAGAGGGGAAGGAGATATGGATGTAATCGGCTCAGTGGAGTCATTGAATATTTCTGAATTTATAGAATCCTCGTTGGATGAAATTTCAGTTAGAGCAACCTTATTGGTCTCCTTTCATTCTGAAAGTGTGAAGAATGAGATTTTGAAATGTTTTTTTTCTAAAAAGAATGAGTTGTTTTGTGGGCAGAAAATAAATATATTTCCTGACGTATCTAAGCAAACTCAGACCCGGAGGAAAGGTTTTTTGGCCCTTAAATCTAGGGTCCTTGCAAGTGGTGCAACATTCTTTTTAAAATTCCCTTGCAAGTGTTTGATTACCTCAGGACAATCTTCCTACGTGTTTTATGAGCCTCTACAGTTAGAGGAGTTTTTGAAGTCCTGTACTGGGGATTGATATGTGGGTTTCATCTTGGCTAGTTAGAATTAATTGGGATTTGAATTTGTAGGATAGTGGCTTGCTTTCTTGATCTTGTAATCTGGGCACATTTTCCCATGATGTGGGCTTGTACTTTTAATTTCTTGTATTGTTTTTCTTGTATGCTTGTATGCAAGTTTTTCCTTTCTGTATTACTTTGTAATATTGATGTAAAACTTTATAAATAAAAAAAAAAACAAAAAAAAACAAAAACAAAAAAACCATTAACCTCACCTGTCATTGCTCTTGCTCCATCAGTAGTGTTGGAAAAAAATCTATGCAATGGAAGATTACACTTTCTCACAAAAGAATGGAAAGAACTTAATATTTCCTCACCGGTAGTTCTCCCTTTTAAAGAAATCATTCCAAGTAGTTCTTCTTTAACACTGAAGTCTTCAAAAAACATCCGGATAAAGACTAGTAACTGTGCTATGTCTCTTATGTCTGTAGATTCATCCAGTTGGAGTGAGAAAGTAACACAATTTGAAACATCCTCCAACAATTGTTCAGTTGTGTCTCCATGCATCTTTTCTATTCGCCACACAACGGTGTTTCTTGACAATTGTACATCTTGAATAGCAGCTATGATCTCTTTCTTATTTTTAAATCCTTCAAAAATATTGTTAGCTACTTCAAGAAAACAATCTTTTACAAATTCCCCTTCAGTGAAAGGTTTGTATTTCTTTGTGATCAGGTTGCTGACCCTGCAGGATGCTATGGTTGCATAGACCAAATGTGACCTTGGCTTCGCCGTCAACTGTTGCTGAATAGCCAATTTCGATTTAAGTTATTTGAACTTCAGTTTACGAATTTCACTTTTGGGTGGAAAATCAGCATCAAACTTATTGCTATGCAGAGCCTTATAATGATGTTCCAGATTACCCTTTTTGGGCAAGGATACTGGGGCATTACAAATTAGACAACAACACTTGTCTTTCACCATGATGAAGAAGTAGTCCATTTCCCATTCATCATGAAAGTGGTAGGTTTTGCTCTTCTTTGGAACACTCATCTTCGTTTATACTGGGGTGACTGGATGTAAGAAGGCCAAATCTGCTAAGTTAGTATAAACACTGGCTGAATCTGGGCCAAAACTGTCACTGTCCCAAAGTATTAAAAATCAACAGGAACTGAAGACCTCTGGATGATGTGCAATACAAGGACTGGAGATGCCAAAACCACACATGCAGTTCTAAAAGTAAAAATAAGAATTCATCATACTGGCACCAATAATCAAATACTACCAAACAATCATCAAAAAAACTCAAACCCCTGTCCAGCAAATCAGATAAAATCAAATACCACCAAACAAGGTCAAATACCACCACACGCGATTTAATAAATTCTGCACACAGTGTAGAATTAACGCAAAGGCAAGGCAAAATAAAATTGCAGTGTAGAATCAATGCAAAGGCTAGGCAAAATAAAATTGCAGAGGCAAGCAAAAGTCACAGTGGTTTGAACCAATTTGAAGGCAAGGCATAGGCAAGTTAGAACAAAATTGGAAAAGCCCGCCAAAATCACCAAATTCTTGACACTTTGTTGTGTCTGCCCGAAAACATTTAATGAAAGCGAACTACAAAGCGACCAACGACCAGCACACGACACAACTAATATGGTAAGTGTATTCAGGTAAAGCCGGGACGAATGGATATCGCCCGGTATATAACACACTTCTAAGGGGTGTTGGGGCGGGGGCAGGAATGGGTGATTTTGAGAGGCAGGAGACCAGGTATGACGCCAGGCCTGTGGCATCTTGTCGTGGGGCGTGGGCGGCAGCCTCCTGGGGTACCCACAAAACAATAAGCACTCCCAATATACCCGCAGGCAAGATTCCCACAGGCAGGGAAAAAAGGCAGGCAAAGGATCAGCAGCGGCAGCAAGCCCTCGGCAGACGACCTGTCGGCACAAGCTCTCTCCTAGTGACGGGGCGAGCTGCTGGAGAGATGGAGCCAAGTGGGGCTGGCAAGCCACCTCTGACCCCTCCACGTTCTACAGGTAGATCGTGATCTACCTGTTGAACATGCCTGCTCTATAACATCAACAAAGACAAAATCTGGAGCTGACTGTGGTACAGATCATCAATTACTAGTTTGCAAACATCAAGCTAAAGTTGAAAAAGAGCAAGCCACTCATGAATATGACCTTGAGAATATACCAGCAGAATTTAAAGTTTGCCTGTAAAATGGATTTGCTGCTTTAGATGGAAATGACAGAGCTCCAGAAGAGTTATGGGACGACATCAAGAAGGTTGTGTTGGAAGAAAGTGAGAAGTCTCTACAAAAGGTGAAAAAGCAAAAACGGCCAAAATGGATGATAGAAGAAACTCTGAAAAATACCCAGAAATGCAGAGGAGAATGAAAATGCTTAAGCTAGAGGAGAAAGAGAGGCAATCACAGCACTCAACAGAGATTTCAAATGTGCAGCAAGACAAGACAGGGAAGAGTACTAAAATGATGCATGCAAGGAAATTAAAAGCAGAAACTATTAGAGGAAGAACAAGATCGGCTTTCCTAAAGCGATGCGAGTTAAAAGAAAAAATTCTAGCCTCGAACGGGAATGTTACAAGATTTATTTATTTATTTAACCTGTTTTTTATACCGCTTTATCCTGAAATCAAAACGGTTTACATTAAACTCAAAACAAGAACAGGATACATTATAATTGGTTTGAGATAATTTAACAGGGGAGAACTATATACAACCTATTCAACATATTTACATATCTACATGGGGTCTGTGCATTAAAGTCTGACTAGAGTGTCATGTCCACTTGAGTATATCATGGATCCTTTGGTTGGGGCCAGTGCAGATGTAGGATTATGTGATGTGGCCATAGTGTTCTGTGAACAGAAGTGTTTTAATTTTTTTTCGGAAGTCCATGATATCGCTATTTGTGCATATATCTTCGGGGAGAGAGCTCCAGAGTTGTGGTGCGGCTAACAACAATGCTATTTTGGAAATGGATTGCTTGCTTTTTCTGTAGTCAGGTGGGATGCTGATCAAGTGTCTGTTGTTGGTCCTTCTGAATCGGGTGTTGTCTTCATTTATAATTAGTGATTCAAATGCATCTGCTGAGGAGTGATGGATGATTTTAAAGATGTTTAGTATGGTTTTGAACTTGGCACGTGCTTGAATTGGTAGACATTGTGGTTGGTGTAGTACTGGTGTAATGTGGTCTGTCTTGCTTGTTCCACTGATGATTCATGCTGTTGTGTTTTGGACCATTTGAAGTGGGTGTGTAACTTGATTTGGAAGTCCTTGATATAGTGAGTTGCCATAGTCCAGTATTGGTGTGATTATGGCTTGGCAGACTGTTCGAAAGTGATCTTGTTGTAGGAATGGTTTGAGTCTTTTTAAGGAGGTTCAGTTTGCGGTATGCCTTTGTCGTAGTTAGGTTTATGTGTGATTGGAGGTTGACATTTTTATCTAGTATGATGCCAAGGTATTGTACTTTTTCCTTTATAAGAATGGTATGGTTCAACAGTTGGATTTGCTGTGGAGGGTTGAAGGTAGTGCTACTGCTGCTATATAATGCTTCTGTCTTCTTATAGTTCAGTGAGAGGTTGTTGTTGAGTCAGCTGGCTAAATCCTCTAAGCATTTTCTGATGGCTGTGAGGTTCGGTGCTTCAACACCAATTGGGGTGTATATAGCATGAGGTCATCGGTGTACAGATGGAACAATATTCTGTGTTTCTTGATAATGTCACAGAGAGGGCGTATGTACAAGTTGAAGAGTATTGACGAGAGTGCCGATCCTTGTGGGATGCCTTGTGGTATAGTGTAGGGATCTGAGTAGTTTGCTCCACATTTAACTTGTTGTATTCTGTTGCTTAGGTATGAGGTGAACCATTTTAGTGTGGTGTTGCAAATGCCAATTTTTTGGAGGCGTTGGATGAGTATAGGGTGTGAAACAAGATGCTCAAGGATCCATGTTGAATAATGCTGAGAAGATCAAGAAAAGGTGAAAGGAATATACAGAGGGCTCGCTTCCATCCTGGATGTCCTGGCCCTCTGTGTGCCCAGTTGGAATCGGCTGCACAGAGTTAGATGGGATTCTGATCCCATGGGGCATGTCTAGCCCTGAGGGATCAGAATCGCGTCCAGGCCTAAAAGCTCTCTACTGGGTTTTAAATTTAAACAGAAAGCTCTCTGCTGTGTTCTGATTTTAAACTGAAAGCCCTCTGCTCGGTGTTAAATTTAAACTGACAGTCCTCTGCTGGGTTTTAAACTTCAAAAAGTGCATTCATAGCAAAACACCTTTGAGGGAGTCAGTTGGAACATTAGATGATGGAGGGGTAATAGGTGCACTGAGAAAGGACAAGGCCATAGCGGAGAGACTGTGAATTTTTTTCTTCAGTCTTTACTGAAGAAGATGTAGGAAATTTACCCATGTCAAAAATGATATTTAAAGGAAACGTATTGGAGAAATTGAAGCAAATCTCGATAAATTGAAAATATGTAATACAGTTAATTGATAAACTAAGGAGCAACAAATCACCTGGACCGGATGGCATACATCCCAGGGTGCTAAAAGAACTGAAATATGAGATTGTAGAACTACTATTAGTAATCTCTGAACTATCAATAAAAACATCCATAGTACCCTGAGACTGGAGAGTGGTCAATGTAACGCCAATTTTTAAAAAGGGTTCCAAGGTGATCTAGGAAACAATACACCAGTGAGCCTGATGTTAGTACCAAGTAAAATGGTAGAAACCATTATAAAAAAAAAAAAGCCTGGATTTAGACGAAGAAAGTTTTGTCTCACCAATCTCATATTTTTTTGAAGGTGTGGATAAACACATAGATAAAGGTGAGCTGGTTGATGTAGTGTATCTTGATGTTCTGAAAGCCTTTGACAAATTCTCTCATGAGAAACCCTTTGGGAAATTTAAAAAGTCATGGGATAGGAGGCAATGTACTCTTATCCATCAGGAACTGGTTAAACGACAGCCTTTCATCGGGTATCTTTCCTTCACAGTGGAAAACAGCTGTCATTCGTCCTCTCCTAAGAAACTCTTCTTTGGACAGTCTTTGCCCTTCCAACTACAGACCAGTTTCAAATTTACCTTTCCTCTCTAAGATTTTGGAAAAACCCGTTGCACAGCAATTACAGACACATTTGGAAAATACCAGTATTCTTCATCTCCGCCATGGAAACATTACATTGCTGTCTCCCTTGATTTGTTCACAGCTTTTGACCTTATTAATCACAACCTTCTCCTAGTATGCCTGCATGATATTGGCATCTGTAGCATTGTCCTGACTTGGTTTCACTCTTTTCTCTCTCAACATTCATTTCAGGTTCTTACAGGTACTCTTTCATCCTCCTTCTTTCCACTCACTTATGGTGTCCCACAAGGTTCTGTCTTAGCCCCTTTTCAATTCAACATTTTCCTGGCACCTTTGGCTCTCCTAATTCAGCAACAGGGAATCTCCACTTACCTCTACGCAGATGACATTCTGCTCCTTCTCCATACCGACTCTTTCTCTCCTGATCTATTGCCACTTAACACGTGTCTCTCTAACTATTTCACTGACTCTTCATGGCTCTTCCATTACACTCACATCTTCATTTTGCTACTTGGGTGTTGCAATCTATTCTGCCCTTTTCTTTTGCAGGCATATAAGTTCTCTTGTTCAGCACTCTTTTCTGTTCCTTCATTGCATCAGGAATGTCAGATCTTTCTTTTCCACCTCTGTTCTGGTCACACTTGTTGTTTCTCTTGTTTTGTCTTGTCTTGTATTATTACAACTCTGTTCTGGCTGGTTTTCCTCTCTATTAATTGCACTGCCTTCAACTTCTTCAACATACTGCAGCTAGATTAATATTTCACGCATCTTATTTTGATCATATAGCCCCCTTTCTACAGTGGTTACACTTGCTTCCCATATCCTATCGCATACAGTTCAAAATTCTTACTCAGGTTCACAAAACACTTCATAGTGGTATTCCATCCTAACTCTCCTCGGCTATCATATTACACACTCCTCATCGTTCTGTTCGTTCACTACATATGAACCATCTTTTCCTTTCCTCACCTTCTCAGGCACGTCTGGAAGCAACACGCCATTCAGCTTTTTATTTCCTGGCCCCTTTTCTATGGAACGATCTTTCCCCTTCACTCTGCTTGGAACCTACTTATTGCAAGTTTAAAACATTACTCAAGACACATCTGTTTTGCACAGCTTTTAACCTTCCATCTGACCTTGATAAATTGGGAGACTGGGCATCCAAATGGCAATTGAAATTTAATGTGGACAGGTGCAAAGTCATTTCATTGGCTCCCTATCCATTTCTGTATCCAGTTCAAACTTCTCCTACTGACCTATAAGCAGGGCCGGCCCGTTCATTGAGCGAGAATGTTTTTTGCACAGGGCCCCGCGTTTCAGGGGGCCCCGCGCAAAAAACATTCTTAACCTTAAAGTAAAATTAAAAGAAAAAAAAAAGCTGTCTTCTCCGGCTGCCGGGGCCGCCGCGGCAGAATCGAGTGTGCCGCGGGGCCCCCCCTGCCTTGCCTTGCCTTGCCTAGCAGAGCCTGCCCTCCCCTCCCCTGTATCACCTCTCTCTCGTTGTAGGTTCTGTCACACGCGCCGGCTTTCAGAGCGTGAGAGAGTTTCTCCCTCGTGGCTCTGTTAAGCCCGCGGGGGCTGATGGGAAGTCCCATCAGCCCCCGCGGGCTTAACAGAGCCGCGAAAGGGAAACTAATCCTTTCGCGCTCTGAAAGCCGGCGCGTGTGGCTGAACCTACAACGAGAGAGGTGATACAGGGGAGGGGAGGGCAGGCTCTGCTAGGCAAGGCAGGGGGGCCCCGCAGCACACTCGATTCTGCCGCGGCGGCCCCGGCAGCCGGAGAAGACAGCGTTTTTGTTTTTAAATTTTCCCTGGGCTGGGGGGGCTGGGGGATTAGGAGTGGTGATGGGCTATGGGGGGGTTTGAAGTGGTGATGGGCTGGGGGGGGTTAGGAGTGGTGATAGGCTATGGGGGGGGCTGGGGGGGGTTAGAAGTGGTGATGAGCTGGGGGTGGAGGGTTAGAAGTGGTGATGAGCTGGGGGGGGTTAGAAGTGGTGATGAGCTGGGGGGGTTAGGAGTGGTGATGAGCTTGGGGGGGGTTAGGAGTGGTGATGGGCTATGGGGGGCTGGGGGGGTAGAAGTGGTGATGGGCTGGGGGGGGGGTTAGAAGTGGTGATGGGCTGGGGGGGTTTAGAAGTGGTGATGGGCTATGGGGGGGTTAAAAGTGGTGATGGGCTATGGGGGGGCTATGGGGGTTAGGAGTGGTGATGGGCTATGGGGGAGCTAAGTCTGTATATGGGCTGATGGGATTAGGACTGAAAGTGGGTTGATGGGGCGGGTTAGGACTGGTAATGGGCTATGGGGGGGGGGGCTTAAAATGAAAATTGGGTGATGGGGATTAGGACTGGAAATGGGCTGGTGGGATTAGGACTGGGAGTGGGCTATGGGGGCTAGGACTGGTAATGGGTTGGGGGGGTTGCTAGGACTGGAAATGGGCTGGGGGGATTAAGACTGGAGGTGGGCTGATGGGTAAGGACTGGTAATGGGCTGTGGGCTGTTGGGGGGGGTGTTAGGACTGGTAATGGGCTATGGGGGGGCTAGGACTGGAAATAGGCTGATGGGGGGGTTAACACTGGAGGTGGGCTGATGGGGTTAGTACTGGTAATGGGCTGTGGGCTGATGGGGGTTAGGACTGGTAATGGGCTATGGGGGGGTTAGGACTGATAATGGGCTATGGGGGGGCTAGGACAGGAAATGGGCTGATGGGGAGGGGTTAGGACTTGAGGTGGACTGATGGGGTTAGGACTGGTAATGGGCTGTGGGCTGTTGGGGGGGTTAGAACTGATAATGGGCTATGGGGGGGTTAAGACTGGTAATGGGCTGTTGGCTGATGGGGGCTGTCTGGTAATGGGCTATGGGGGGGTTAGGACTGATAATGGGCTATGGGGGGGCTAGGACAGGAAATGGGCTGATGGGGAGGGGTTAGGACTTGAGGTGGGCTGATGGGGTTAGGACTGATAATGGGCTGTGGGCTGATGGGGGGGTTAGGACTGGCAGTGGGCTATGGGGGGCTGACTGGAAATGGGTTGATGGGGTTAGGACTGGAAGTGGGTTGATGGGGGGTTAGGACTGGAAGTGGGTTGATGGGGGGCTAGGACTGGTATTGGGTTGGGGGGTTGCTAGGACTGGAAATGGGCTGATGTGGGGCTAGGACTGGAAATGGGCTGATGCAGGGACTAGAAGGGAATGGATGCTGGGTGAGGCTGGAACTAGAAGGGAGCTGATGTTGGGGGAGGATTAGAATGGGATGGGGCTGGGAGAGTAAAATGGAGAGGGGAAAAATATTTTGTGTGGGAGGGATAAAAAATCTACATTTAGCCGGGTATTGGGAGAGTAAGTGGGGATTGAGGACGGAGGGGTAAAATTTGAGTGGATGAAATAGGAATGAGGAAAGAGCAAAAGGAGAAAGATTAGTATGTTAAAGCAGATGTAGAGAGAGAGAATGGAAAAAAAACTAGAAGAGAGAAGAAAGGACAAATGGACAGCAGATGATGGAGAGTTAGCAGAAAACATGAAGAAACCAGAAGAAAGTGGCTGGAGCAATTGCAACTGAAAAAAAATGCACAAAAGGTAGAAAGATATCGTTTTATTTTGAATTTATTAACTGGAATATGAAAGCTCTGGGAAATGTGCATCATTAACGTCTGCGCTTTGTTTGGTACAAGAGGAAATTAATTTATAGTTTTATTTCTACAGTGTTGTTGTACATTCCAAGTTTGGCTTTTGGGGTTCCCAGTTTAATTATTGCCTTCCTGTTTCTAAATTGTGATTCCTTGTTTGGTGATGGTCTATGTTCTGCATGTGTAACTGAGCTGAGGTATTCTGTTTATGTAATTCCTATTTGACATTGCCTCTTGTTCTCTTTCCCCAGTAGGTCATGTATTGTTGTTCTCTGAAATGTATTGGTTTAATATTTGCAGTGTTGCCTTTTGATAGGTAGGGTCTTGTGCTTTGTGAGTCCTGGTAGTGCTGTTAGGATACAGCAGGTTTGCTATGGGTTCTAAATGGGCAGTGTTTGTAGTAGTTCCTAATGTGCCTGGCGGTTGGCACTGGATTATAGTAATGTAGAAATCTTTTAGTCTGTCTTTATCCATACACTCATTAAGAGACATGTTTACTAAAAGTTAGTGTATGTTAGCATTATGCAAATATTTATGCAAATAAGGCCACTTATGCAAATGAGGCCCCGCACCGAGTCTCCGCACATGGCCCCGCACCCCCCTTGGGCCGCCCCTGCCTATAAGTGCACTCATTCTGCTGCTCCTCACTACCTTTCCTCTCTTATCTCTCCCTACACATCTCCTCGGGAACTCCACTCTTCTGACAAATCACTTCTATCAGTGCCCTTCTCTTCTACTACCAACTCCAGATTTCGATCCTTTCACCTTGCTGCTACTTATGTCTGTAACAAACTACCTGAGTCTGTACGGCAGGCTTCATCTCTGGCCCTTTTCAAACCCAGACTGAAAACTCACCTCTTTGAGGCCACTTTTGAATCCCAATCCACTTAGTCTCCCATACGTTTGCTTACCATTCCCCTAGTTGTATCCCTGCCTCTGTTGTGCTATGCAAATGACCAGTAGTAGTAGTAGCAGTAAAGTTATGCACTTAGGGAAGAACAACCCAAATTACAGTTACACGATTCAAGGTCCCACATTAGAGATCACCACCCAGGGAAAGGATCTGGGCATCATCGTGGATAATTATACATTGAATCCCTCTGCCCAGGGTGCAGCGGCGGCCAAGAAAGCAAATAGAATGCGAGGAATCATCAAGAAAGAAATGGAGAATAAACCGAAGGATAATATGATGCTGCTCTTTCGCTCCATGGTGCAACCCCACCTTGAATATCGTGTGCAATTCTGGTCACCATTATCTTAAAAAGGATATAGCGGAATTAGAAAAGGTACAGAGAAAAGCGACAAAAAGGTAAAGGCGATGGAAGGATATCCCTATGAGGAAAGGCTTAAAAGGTTAGTTTTCTTCAACTTGGAAAAGAGACAGCTGAGGGGAGATATGATAGAGGTCTATAAAATAAGGAATGTAGTGGAATGGGTAAATGTAGATTGGTTGTTTACTCCTTCAGAAAGTAGAAAGACTAGGGGGCATGCAATGAAGGTACAAAGTAGCACATTTAATACTAAAGAGAAAAAAATAAATTTTCACTCAGCACGTAATCAAACTCTGGATTTCGTTACCAGAGGATGTAGTAAAAGCTGCCAATGTAACTGGATTTAAAAGTGATTTGGATGAGTTCCTGGAGGAAAAGTCTAGAAACCATTCTGAAACAGGACCGGGGAAATCCACTTCTTATCCATGGGACAAGCAGCATGGAATCCATATACCTTTTGGGAACCTGACAGATACTTGTGACCTGGATTGACCATTGCTGGAAATAGGATACTGGGTTAGATGGACCCTTGGTCTGACCTATATGGCATTTCTTATGTTCTTGTCTTGATATTTACACCTGCCCTGAACAGACATAAATGTCTTCACACAAATGTAGCTGTGATTTGCACTGGATTTGTGCTAGTATTTTATAAAGATACCTAGATGCCTATGTGTCTTTATAAAATTGGGTGAAAATAGGTACCTTCTAGCTAGGGCCAGTGCTATGTTTTTTGCTGTCCTATGCAAGAGATTACTGTGCTGTCTCCTCTCCCCGACCCAGTGGATTCCAATGGAGCCCTTCACAAGCCTCTCTTTGGTCCCAATATGTTGTAGATTTTCTGAGAGATACCTATGTTAGTCTGGAGTAGCAAAAATGATAGAGGCAGATAGCAACTTAGATGACTAACCAATATACTAAGGGGTATGTTTACTAAACTGCGTTAGTGCAAATCGCGTTAGGAGCCACGTTAGTGAAAGGAAAGCCAAAAAAGGACATGGGCGGGACATCGTAACGACTAACGCGCGTTCCAAAAACTAACGAGCGTTACAGGGCGCCGTGGCGCGTTACTGCACGTTAATCATATGAAGGCGTACAGACACAAATCATTGAAACAGAGCTGTAGCACAATGGTTAGTGTACTCACCGCTGTTACAGGCAGCATGGGTTCGAGTCCCCAATGTGCCTAACGCAGAATGCTGCCCCAGGCAGCACCCTGTACATTACATAGGGAATGAGAAGGCATGTTTTTCTTTACGTTCAGTAGTTGTTAGTGAAACACACTCTCGCAGTGCGCATAGCCATGTACGTTGGTACGTGCGTGGCTGCGTGCGTTGGTACGTGCGTACAATCGTGCGTGGGTACGTGTGTTTTTACCAGCGTGGGCACCTTATAGTACAGACACTTTAAGGTGTCTTGCACCTATGCACTATGCTAACAGATGTACGTGTGATGGCCTATGGTTTATCAGAGCCTGAGAGCAGGCGCTGGATCTTCCCAGGGTTGGATTGTGCCAGTCACACCCATGATGCACTGCACATGCAAATCAGCTGTCCACAGATACACACCATGGGGAATGCACCCCCACAGCACCTCGGGCTGGTAGGGGGAAGTGACCATGTGCACCCCCACAGCACCTCAGCCTGGTAGGGGGTACTGCCCGTGTGTTGTACTGGCACAGAGTAGCTACACACCGTCACATTGTGCTGGTACTGTGCTCACCCTGAGGGTGCAGTGAGGCGCCCAGCACCAGGTCCACAGCACCGTCCATAGCTGAAAGAGGCTGTGGCGCAGGTCCAAAGCAGTGTTAATGTGCAGGATAGGTAGTTTCTGCACAAACACCTTGCAGTCAGGTGTAGCCCCCATGTACCCCCCCCTTCCTCCAGTGCCAAGGGTGGCAAACAGGGTCTCCTAACAATAGATCCATCTTCTACCTCCTTGCAAAGGTGGCAGTAGAGAGGAACAGACACCCCACAGGGCAGGCACCGCAGCTCTGTACACAGACAGACATCAGGCCTGGATATGGTAAGCTGCACCCCACCACCATCTGATATACTTCTGCAGCAAGCCATCAGCCACTGCACCCTGCAAGCCACTCCATCAAGACACATACCAGCTGCAAACAGTCTGCTAGTTAGTCCATAATGCATGTGCCCAGTGGATATGCATGCACCCAGAACTGGGATGTCAGCATACACAGCAAGCAGATAAATCAGTGACTGGGCCCCAAAAGGAAACCCATATCTATCACATGAGAGAAATACTATATAGCACTATGGGGGTGCCTAGCCATCAGGGCCGGGCCATCCATTGAGCGAGAATGTTTTTTGCACAGGGCCCGCATTTCAGGGGGCCCCGCGCAAAAAACATTCTGATCCTAAAGTCAAATTTTAAAAAAAAACAAAGCTGTCTTCTGCCGGGGCCGCCGCGGCAGAATCAAGTGTGCCGCGGTGCCCCCCCTGCCCAGCAGAGCCTGCCCTCCCCTGTATCACCTCTCTTTCAGCTGCCTGCAGTCTCACACGCTGACTTTCAGAGCGCGAGGGGAGAGTTTCTCCCTCGCTGCTCTGTTAAGCCCCCGCGGGCTTAACAGAGCTGCGAAAGGGAAACTAGTCGTGCTGATGGTCTGGGGGGGTTAGGAGTGCTGATGGGCTATGGGGGGCTATTGGGGGGTGGGGGGGGTTAGGAGTGCTGATGGGCTGGGGGGGTTAGGAGTGGTGATGGGCTATGAGGAGGCTGGGGGGGGGTTAGGAGTGGTGATGGGCTATGGGGAGGCTGGGGGGGGTTAGGAGTGGTGATGGGCTATGGGGAGGCTGGGGGGGGGTTAGGAGTGGTGATGGGCTATGGGGAGGCTGGGGGGGGGGGGTTAGGAGTGGTTATGGGATATGGGGAGGCGTTGGGGGTTATGATGGGTTATTGGATATGGGGGGATGGGGGGTTTAGGAGTTGTTATGGGCTATGGGGGAGCTAAGTCTTTATATGGGCTGATGAGATTAGGACTGGAAGTGGGTTGATGGGGGGTTAGGACTGCTAATGGGCTATGGGGGGTTTAAACTAAAAATTGGGTGATGGGGGATTAGGATTGGAAATGGGCTGGTGGGATTAGGACTGGGAGTGGGCTGATGGGGAGGTTAGGACTGGTAATGGTTTATAGGGGGCTTAAACTGAAAATTGGGTGATGGGGATTAGGACGAAATGGGCTGATGGGGGGGGGGTTAACACTGGAGGTGGGCTTAGGGGGTTAGGACTGGTAATGGGCTGTGGGCTGATGGGGGATTAGGACTGGTAATGGGCTATGGGGGGGGGGTTAGGACTGATAATGGGCTATGGGGGGCTAGGACAGGAAATGGGCTGATGGGGAGGGGTTAGGAGTCAGACTTGAGGTGGGCTGATGGGGTTAGGCTGTGGGCTGTTGGGGGGGTTAGAACTGGTAATGGGCTATGGGGGGGGGTTAAGACTGGTAATGGGCTGTTGGCTGATGGGGGCTGTCTGGTAATGGGCTATGGGGGGTTAGGACTGATAATGGGCTATGGGGGGCTAGGACAGGAAATGGGCTGATGGGGAGTGGTTAGGACTTGAGGTGGGCTGATGGGGTTAGGACTGGTAATGGGCTTTGGGCTGATGGGGGGGTTAGGACTGGCAATGGGCGATGGGGGCTGACTGGAAATGGGTGGATGGGGCGAGGACTGGTAGTGGGTTGATGGGGGGGCTAGGACTGGTATTTGGTTGGGGGGTTGCTAGGACTGGAAATGGGCTGATGGGGGGCTAGGACTGGAAATGGGCTGATGCAGGGACTAGAAGGGAATGGAAGCTGGGTGAGGCTGGAACTAGAAGGGAGCTGGTGTTTGGGGAGGATTAGAATGGGATGGGGCTGGGAGAGTAAAATGGAGAGGGGAAAAATATTTTGTGTGGGAGGGATAAAAAATCTACAATTGGCCGGGTATTGGGAGAGTAAGTGGGGATTGAGGATGGAGGGGTAAAATTTGAGTGGATGAAATAGGAATGAGGAAAGAGCAAAAGGAGAAAGATTAGTATGTTAAAGCAGATGTAGAGAGAGAGAATGGAAAAAAAAACTAGACGAGAGAAGAAAGGACAAATGGACAGCAGATGATGGAGAGTTAGCAGAAAACATGAAGAAACCAGAAGAAAGTGGCTGGAGCAATTGCAACTGAAAAAAATGCACAAAAGGTAGAAAGATATCTCTTTATTTTGAATTTATTAACTGGAATATGAAAGCTCTGGGAAATGTGCATCATTAACGTCTGCGCTTTGTTTGGTACAAGAGGAAATTAATTTATAGTTTTATTTCTACAGTGTTGTTGTACATTCCAAGTTTGTCTTTTGGGGTTCCCAGTTTAATTATTGCCTTCCTGTTTCTAAATTGTGATTCCTTGTTTGGTGATGGTCTATGTTCTGCATGTGTAACTGAGCTGAGGTATTCTGTTTATGTAATTCCTATTTAACATTGCCACTTGTTCTCTTTCCCCAGTAGGTCATGTATTGTTGTTCTCTGAAATGTATTGGCTTAATATTTGCAGTGTTGCGTTTTGATAGGTAGGGTATGGTGCTTTGTGAGTCCTGGTAGTGCTGTTAGGATACGGCGGGTTTGCTATTGGTTCTAAATGGGCAGTGTTTGTAGTAGTTCCTAATGTGCCTGGCGGTTGGCACTGGATTATAGTAATGTAGAAATCTTTTAGTCTGTCTTTATCCATACACTCATTAAGAGACATGTTTACTAAAAGTTAGTGTATGTTAGCATTATGCAAATATTTATGCAAATAATGCCACTTATGCAATTGAGGCCCCACACCGAGTCTCCGCACATGGCCCCGCACCCCCCTTGGGCCGCCCCTGCTAGCCATGCTGTGGTCACTGCACAGTCAGGGTGAGAGTGATCTCTCAGCAGGACATACTGAGGTCACCCTGTCTGTGTAGGTGGTGGCCGGGCACTAAAATGTGCCTGTCACTGCCCTATGCCCTGTGAAGATGCACCCTGGCCAGGCCACCCTGTCCGGCCTATACCCATGGTACCTTGCTCCTCATTATGCACATTGGCAGCTCAATACTGGCAACATTGCTGGCAGTGTGGGCTGTGGAAGGTGTTTGCAGCCACCACACACTGGATAGACAGACAGACACCCCCACACCTATGCCAGCATTGTGCAACTATAGAGGTGTTCAGCAGCCATACCCACCACACCAGTCCTGGGCACAGTTCAGGCATGGATAATGTACGCAAGACTGTTGGGGGTCACTCCCCATGGTGGTACGTACTGTCAGAGACCAGACCTGCAGCACACACCACAGACAGCAGGATGATTGTTATGGTGGAGCTCACTGAGCAAACTGTGCCTAATGTAGGAATTGATATCTGCCAGTTATCACAGGAAACGTTTGATAGCTGTGTACCATATACCCAGGTGTAGGGTGGCTTTGCTAAGGTATGCAACTGCTAGTATTGGGAGATACAGGCAGGGCCCAATGTCCTGCTTCTCCAGGAGGTATTGGCCAATGGGGCCTGTGGGTGTGTCTGGCCCTGTTGGCTGCTGCTTTACGGCAGAGTTCCCCAACTCCAGTCCTGGTGTTCCAAACCTGTTCGGGTTTTCATGCTGTCCCTCATAAATATGCATGAGCTACATCTGCATACCATGGGGTGGTGCATAGATATGCAGCACAGGCATCTTTATTAGAGGCAGCATGGAACCTGAATGGTGTGGGACCCTCCAGGACTGCAATTGCGAGACTCTGCTCTGGTAATGCGCCTGTTTCTGATGTCTGTGTTTGGTGTGGTATAATATAGGCGTATTAACCATGCGTATGTTCTCTGCAATAAAGGGGTGTCTTTACTATCACTGTTTAGTGGTGGGTAAAACAATGGGGGCTGGGTTGGCAGGAGCCCCAGCTGGGATTTGAACCTGTGACCCTCTGGTCTTACAGGCACTGGCTGTGTCTGTTGCACCACACTGTGGCCACAGAGATGGTGCAGTCCCTGGAGTTAGTTAAAGCGGCCTGACGAGTCAGAAACCCTGCTCTGCACAGGTTTACTGTGGGCTCATTTACCTTGTATGGAGACAAAGGTGCACATAAACCTCAAAACAGACCTCAAAAAAAGGGGCAAACACCCATAACCAAACTGGGCAACAATGATATCATTGGGCAACATTACACACCACTCCCAGGAAAGCTCCATCACAATGAAATGATCTTTGAAAGGGTCTACGGAGCGTAGACCCTTCCAAACATCATTTCTTTCTTTGGTGCTTTCCAGGGAGTGTTGTTCATTGTTGCCCATTGCTATCACTGTTGCCCAGCTGAATTGTGCTTTTTACAATGTTTCTTGTGGTCATTCTTAAGGTTTTATGTGAACTTTTGGTCTTTGCACATGTATCACACTGCTCACGTTTTGTAGGTTTCCCCGGTTTTGCTGTACATTGCTGACGGAAATGGTTTCTCTTCCCTTTAATATGCCTTTAACGACAGGTTTTCATTCGCGTTAGAATTGAGCTCAGAAATTCAACGCGTTAGTATGAGGGGAGCCTCTCCCTGCCCACTCTCCACCCATGGACCCCTTCTCTCTGCCCACTCTCCACCTTCTGCGCTGTTTTAACGCGCCGCGGAGGTTTACAATCATTAACTGCGGTTAACGTGCGTAAAGTACGTTTAACGATCGTTAGCACGTCAGAACGCGTGTTCGGACGTGCTAACGACCGTTAAACGTACTTTACGTGCGTTAATCACGATTACCGCACTTTAGTAAACATCCCCCTAAGTCTCGTACCTCAATAAGTCAGTCAGTCTATAAGGCACCACATGCCTCTGTCATTTTTGTCTCAACAATAACATAATACTGTAAGTGTATAAGTATCTGAACATCATTTACATGTGCAGTGGGGTTAGATAAAGGCTATCAGATTACTGCATGACGTCCCTCCAGCGCCAACTACCATATAAATGATGAATCCTGCAAAAAAGACCAGTCCATAACAGAATACCAGAACTCACACAGCACCAATCCTATCCAAGAAAAACCAGTACAAAAAATATTAAACCAGTGCATCTTAGAGAACACTAATACCTTGCTTAATGAGAAAACAGAATAAGTGGGACTGCTAGAGAACTCTACACACAAACTACATGCTAACAGAATTCTGTACCTTAGTCATACATACGTACAGGCCCGTACCCAGCCTTGTGCGAGCAGTGTGGCCGCACAGGGCGCAAAGGCTTAAGGGCGCAATTTAGCTGTCTTCTGTTGCCTGCTGCCACCACTTTTTCTTCTCTCAGTGGCGGCAGGCAATGGTAGGACAGCTAAAATGCGCCCCTTAAGCCTTCTTGTCGGCATGCTAAGCAGATCTTTCCCTCCCTGCAGGGAGGGACAGATCTGCTTAGCATGCTGGCGACTTGCACATCGGGCGCGCCTCTTCTCTCCCACCCCGGGGGGGGGGGGGCACGCACCCAATGTGCAAGTCGCACAGGGTGCGATCTTACCTCAGTACGGCCTTGCATACATATCACAGATAGACCCTCACCAAATAGAAAACAAGGGACCAAAAATTAGACATAGAAAGACAATAACCCCAAGAAGTCAAACTCCACATTTATGGCAATACTGGGGAAATAAAAACAGAAATGTATTTCCTCCTGTACTGAACAAAAACATAGACATCAGGGATGCACATTTCCCAAAGCTATCATATTCTAGTTAATACATTCAAAATCTCTCACTTGGTTTGCAGCTTGTCGTGCTGTGAGGGCTTGCGTGCATCAGTGATGCTGAGAGCTAAACTATCGGTAGTTTAACTACTGGCAGGGTCTCCCAAGATGGACAGGTCTCAGCTGAGGTGCCAGACAAAGACAAACCACCCATCTGGGCAGCAGCAGAATGGGATAGTGTTGACGGCGGAGGATCACATTTCTGTGACAACGGCAACAACACCAAACTCAAACTGCGCAGAAGGAAGGCCCGGCAATCTACTTCTGTATCTTGCCATGAAAACCCAATGGATAGTTACAACAAAACAAATTGTGCTATGGTGCTGGAAGATGAGACTCCCAGGTCGGAAGGCACTCAACTAGCTACTGGGGAAGAGCTGAAGACTTTTCAGAGTAAAGCCAGCATTTATAATGTGGTTGGATCAAAGCCCTCGGGAAGTCTGACTGCTGATGTAGCTGCGCATGAAATGAGAGTCAGAAGCTGTAAAGATGTCTTACACATTGGAACATGGAACGTACGAAGCATGAACCAAGGGAAGTTGGAGGTGGTCAAGAATGAAATGGAACGTGTACAACTTGATCTGTTGGGTGTCAGCGAACTGAAATGGACTGGCATCGGGCACTTTGCATCAGATGATCACATGGTCTACTATGCTGGAAATGAAAGACAAAGAAGAAATGGTGTTGCATTTATAATAAAGAAGAAACTTGCAAGAACTGTAATGAAATACAATGCAGTCAGCGAACGCTTAATCTCTATTCGTCTACGAGGATTGCCTATCAACACAACTATAATTCAAGTATATGCCCCAACAACAGCTGCAGAAGTGAATGAAATTGAAGAGTTCTATGAACAAGTACAAGCTGAAATTGACAGAACATGCAAACAGGATATCCTGATAGTCATGGGTGACTGGAACGCAAAAGTTGGCAACAAAGAAGAAGGCAAAGTAGTTGGAAAATATGGACTTGGCAACAGAAATGAAGCTGGAGAAAGACTGATAGAATTCTGCAAGACCAATGATCTATTCATCTCAAACACCTTCTTCCAGCAACACAAGCGGCGACTGTACACATGGACTTCACCCAATGGATTGTATAAAAATCAAATTGACTACATCTGTGGAAGTCAACGATGGAAAAGCTCTGTAACATCAACAAAGACAAAACCTGGAGCTGACTGTGGTACAGATCATCAACTACTAGTATGCAAACTCAAGCTAAAGTTGAAAAAGAGCAAACCACTCATGAATGCAGCAAAATATGACCTTGAGAATATACCACTGGAATTTAAAGACTGCCTGCAAAATCGATTTGCTGCTTTAGATACAAATGACAGAACTCCGGAAGAGTTATGGAATGACATCAAGAAGGTTGTGCTGGAAGAAAGCGAGAAGTCTCTACAAAAGGTGAAAAAGCAAAAACGGCCAAAATGGATGACGGAAGAAACTCTGAAAATTGCCCAGAAACGCAGAGAAGCTAAAGCCAAAGGAGAAAGAAAGACAATCGCAGAACTCAATAGAGATTTCCAACGTGCAGCAAGACAGGACAAGGAAAAGTACTACAATGACACTTGCAAGGAAATAGAAGCAGAAACTATTAGAGGAAGAACAAGATCGGCTTTCCTAAAGCTGTGAGAGTTAAAGAAAAAGTTCCAGCCTCGAATTGGAATGTTACAAGATGCTCAAGGTTCTATGTTGAATGATGCTGAGAAGATCAAGAAAAGGTGGAAGGAATATACAGAGTTTTTATATGATAAAGATCAAGTGGACCAACAGCCGTTTCAACCTATACCTTATGATCAGGAACCATTGGTGATGAAAGAAGAAGTTGAAGCAGCATTGAAAGCCTTATCAAAGAACAAAGCACCAGGCATTGATAGCATTCCCATAGAAGTATTGCAGAAATCTGATGCAGCTGTTACTGTACTTACAAGGCTCTGCCAAGAAATATGGACGACAACATCATGGCCAACTGACTGGAAAAGATCTGTGTTTATACCAATACTAAAGAAAGGTGATCCAACTGACTGTGGAAATTATCGCACAATCG
Organism: Ichthyophis bannanicus; assembly: GCA_033557465.1. Taxonomy (NCBI): domain Eukaryota; kingdom Metazoa; phylum Chordata; class Amphibia; order Gymnophiona; family Ichthyophiidae; genus Ichthyophis; species Ichthyophis bannanicus. Next base: position 716,421,505 of record CM066036.1, on the reverse strand, counting down.
CTCTGATCCCACATGCCAGCAAGATTCTACTGAAGATTATTCAAAAGAGACTACAGCCATACCTAGAACAAGAACTACCTGAAGTGCAAGCAGGGTTCAGGGAAGGGCGAGGAACGAGAGACATCATTGCGGATGTGAGATGGATCCTTGAAAAGACTAAAGAATACCAAAAGGATATCTATTTGTGCTTTATCGACTATAGCAAGGCTTTTGACTGTGTAAACCATGAGAAACTCTGGGCCACATTAAGAAGCATGGGTATACCAGAACACCTGATCGTTCTCTTGCGCAATCTGTACATTGATCAAGAAGCAATAGTTCGAACGGAACAAGGAGAAACAGAATGGTTTAAAATAAGCAAAGGTGTAAGACAAGGCTGCATACTTTCCCCCTACCTGTTTAATTTATATGCAGAACAAATCATCAGAGAAGCAGGATTGTATGAAGACAACAGAGGTGTGAAGATTGGTGGAAGACTCATCAACAACCTTCGCTATGCTGATGATACCACATTACTGGCAGAAAGTGAAGATGATCTGAAACATTTGCTTCTCACAATCAAAGAACATAGTCTCAAAATGGGCCTGCACCTTAATGTAAAGAAGACAAAGATCATGACAACTGGCATAATCAACAGGTTCATCGTTGAAGGAGAAGAAATTGAAATCGTGAACAACTTTAACCTACTTGGATCAACTATCAATAAAGAAGCAACAAGCAGTCAAGAAATCAGACGACGCATTGCTCTTGGCAGAATGGCTATGAAAGACCTAGATAAGATTCTCAAGAGCAGAGATGTCTCTCTCCATACAAAGATTCGACTTGTTCAAGCCATGGTATTTTCCATAACATCATATGGATGTGAAAGCTGGACAGTGAAAAAGACAGACAGGAAGAAAATTGATGCCTTTGAATTATGGTGCTGGCGGCGAATACTGTGTATACCATGGACTGCCCGAAGAACAAACCAGTCGGTACTAGAGGAGATCAAACCTAAGCTTTCTTTAGAAGCTCAGATGACAAGACTTCGACTTTCATACTTCGGACACATCATGCGAAGAGAGAGATCATTAGAGAAAGACATCATGCTTGGAAAGATAGAAGGTCAACGCAAAAGAGGAAGGCCAGCAATGAGATGGATCGCTACAATAACAGCAGCTACGGGTACCAGTCTGTCAACAATGAGCCGCCTGACTGAAGATCGAACACAATTTAGGATAGCTATCCAGAGGGTTGCCATGAGTCGACTCCGACTCGACGGCACTTAACAACAAGAAGAGAGAAACTGCAGGTTTTATCTATCGGTTGGATGTGTGTGGAGGAGGAGAGCAAGAGGAGTCCGACTATCTCAAGGTTGCGAGCTGAGGAGACAGGGAGGAGTAGAGTTATGTACAGAGACTAAGAAAGGGGAGAGGAGGGTTTAAGGGGAAAAATAAGAAGCTCAGTTTTGGCCATGTTTAATTTCAAATCACCCTATAGATGTTTTACTATGTCTGACTGCTAGCAAGTTGCTGAACTTGGCACAAGCCATGGGTCTGGATCTTATTTATATAACTGGTTTTGCTATACTGGTTTTTCTTTTTTACCAATCAAAACTGTGTACAATCAATGTGCAAAAACAGTGATGGTGTAGGAGAGTTGCATCAAAAAATCTAACAGTGAGGGTACAAACAGGTGAGATCAAACAGCAATGTTGAGAAACATTGCAACGTGTATTAATATAGTAAGCATGTGGCACTAGCAATACAATTAAGTGGGATTTTATATGGGGGACAAAAGGCTAGTGGTGGGGGGACTGTTCTTGAGTGGGTGCCTACGGGGGTGAGGTAGGAGGGATGTGTGCTGTGGTGGGGGTTGTCATATGTGGGTCCATTGGCTAATCTGTGCTGAAGTGTTCGAGGAAGTGTGTTTTCCGGTTCTTCCTGAAGGCCTGGTATGATTGGATATTCCGCAGTGTAGGGAGTAAGGCGTTCCAGCGAGTGGGGGCATATAGCGTGAAGGCTCTTTTGCAAGAGCACCCAACACTCATTCCTAGCTGTGTAGGCAGCCAGAGTAGGTTCTGGATGTTCTGCCTTCATGGTCTGTTAGTCTTGGGGCTGTCAACAAGCATGTGAAGGTGTGCAGAGGTGATGTGGTGGCGAGCCTTGTGATTGATAAGGATTTTGTGTTTGATTCTAGAGGCTATTGGGAGCCAATGGCGAGTTCTTAGTGCGTGCAGCGCTGTAGTGGGAGGATGGTGGATTTGGGGAGCCCTTGGTATATTGAGTTATAGTAGTTGAAGTTGGGGATGATGGAGGCTTGGAATATAGAATGGAAGTGCTCTGGGGATGGGGGGGGCGCGGGGGCATAGGTTGCATAGGGTCCTGAGTTATGGATGTGGGTTTGGAAGTTCAAATGCTGGTCCAGAGTGATGCCAAGATATCTGACCTAGGTTTTGACTTGAAGGGCTAAATTGTCTAATCTGATGGAAGAGGGATGTGTGAAAGTGGGGTTCTTTGTGACATGTAAGTTCTCCTCTTTGGCTGAAGTTGACTGCAAGGTTGTGGAGCTCGAGTCAGTTGACTATTTTTTTGAAGCAGGTAATGAGTTTGGAGTAGTCAGGGGTTGTTGTGGAGAATGGAGTGAAAATGATTATATCGGCATAGATTTGGTAACTGCGTTGCGGCTTTGGATGGCAGGGGCAGGATGTAAATACTAGAGTAATGAGGAGAAAGCGGATCCTTGGGGTGGTACTTGAGGCAGGGTGAAGGGGCTGATGCGAGCTGACCAAGTTTTTATCTGTTGAGTATGCTGAGAAAAAAAGCCATAGCATTTTCAATAACATCATATGGATGTGAAAGTTGGACAGTAAAAAAGATACTTTGAATTTATGGTGCTGGCGAATACTGTGTATCCCATGAACTGCCCGAAGAACAAACCAGTCAGTACTAGAAGAGATCAAACCTAAGCTTTTTTTAGAAGCTCAGATGGCAAGACTTCAACTTTCATACTTTAGACACATCATGCGAAGAGAGAGCATTAGAGAAAGACATGCTTGGCAAGGTAGAAGGTCAGCGCAAAAGAGGAAGGCCAGCAATGAGATGGATTGATACAATAACAGCAGCTACAAGTGCCAGTCTGTCAACAATGAGCCTCCTGACTGAAGACCGAACACAATTTAGGACAACTATCCAGAGGGTCGCCATGAGTTGACACTGACTTGATGGCACTTAACACACACACACACATTCAAAATAAAATACTTTTTTTCTACTTTTGTTGCCTAGACATTTTATTTTTTCCAGTCACAATGGTTCCTTTCTCTTGTCTGCTACTCTGTCTTCTCCTAACTCTCTTTCCAGTGTCTGCTATTTCTTTGCTCCTCCTGTCTTCTTCCTTTCCCTCTCTATATGTTTCTCTGACATATTGATATTTCCCTTTTAGCTTCTTTCCCCATGTCTTTCTTTACTACCTTTCTATCCATGTGAATTTCCTCATCTGTCCACCCTCTCAGAACCTAGCATATCTCTCTCTGTCCATTCCAGGAGACCAGCATCTCTCTCTCTCTATCCACCCCTCACCCTCTCTGTCTATCCCTTAGAGCACAACATTTCCCTCTCTAACTACCCATCAGAGCTCTCTCTCATCCCTATAGTTTAGCATCTGTGTGTGTTGACATGTGGCATGAGGAGTGTTGGAGGATGCATGTGTTATGAGGAGCATCATGACTTCTATGTTCTTATGTATGTGTCATGGGGAGTATTGAAAGACACGTGTGCATGCATGTGTTTGGGGAGTTTCACAGCTTCATGTGTGTGTATTTGTATGTGTCATGGGGATTGACGAAGGCTTTCTGCGTGTGTGTGTGTGTGTCATGGGGAGCATTGAAGGCTTCGTGTATATGTGTCTGTGTTATCATGGGGAGTGTCAGGATCCACATGCATGTGTGTGTGTCTGTATGTCTCTCTCCCTCTTCCTTCATATGAGACCTCTCACAGGCTTCCTCTGGTCTGTTTTTCTCTCTCTCTTATAATTCCCCAGCCTTCCTCCAGTATGTTTCTCTCATAATCCCCAAACTTCTTCTTTCTCTCTCATATCCCCTCTCCCAAGACATCCCCTAGTCTGTTTTTCTCTCTCTTAAGGATACAATGCACATGCATAGTCCCCATAGAGAATAGCAGCCATGGTGATGTGTATCTATTGTAAGTTTTAAAATGCAGATGCACATGTGTGTCATGCACGTGCATGCATGACCTGAATATGCCAGCATGCATGGCACATGCCCCCCTCCCCATGCGTGGAATATTTTCATGTGTACATGTTGCCATGTACAGAGACGAGATGGATGGTCACCAGTCAGACTTCTCAAGGGCAGAGACCCTAATGTTATACCACTTAGTTTTGGAACAGGTAGAGCTGCTCTACCCCCATGATGGTGCAGGCCTCCCCATGCTGCAGAAAAAAGAGGCTGGAGGAGGATCAACATGATCCTAGCAAGGTGAGACCATCATTTCACACCCTAAGATACAGCTCACAGGGGGACACCTAGCTGTAGGCAGATACCCAATGTGCAGGCAGGGAAGAAAGGCAGCCAGGGCTGGGACAAATATGAGCCAAGATAGGATAGTCCCCTTGGGTGACACCCTCTGAGGGTCAGGAAAGAGCAGCAACAGTCAAAACAAAGAGATAAGTTCAACCACAGATACAAAAACATCTTGAAACACAATCTGAACTCGGTAGAAAATTAGGCACACTCCTACAAGCATCGCAATGGCAAGGCAACATATGCCATGAGACTGGCAGAACAAGCTGACATATGTTGAGGGTACTGAGATGTGTGGATAGTGGCCCATGGGGATGTCAGAGAATGCCATGCATAATGATCACTGAAACTAGGCCACAGCTGCAGACATGCATAAAGGCCGGCAAGGCCCATTCCACCAGGTTAGGACACATGCACAGCACAATGTGCATATGGTTGCAGGAAGTGCTGGCACATTAAGTCACGAAAGAAGGAATTAAACCACACAAACACAGATGACAGCCATCAGCAAGGCAAATGGGTGGAAGGAGGATAACCAGTGGGACACTGTGATACCTGGATACAAACTATATCGTAATGATAGAGCTGAACAAATTGGTGGAGGGGTTGCGCTCTATGTTAGAGAGGGCATTGAGTCAGAAAGGATTAAAGTTTTGCAGGGAACAAAATATGCTGTAGAAATCTCTATGGATTGAAATTCCATTTATGAAGGGGAAGGTGATGGCAGTGGGAGTATACTATCGACCACCTGGCCAGAATGAACAAATGGATGATGAAATGCTCAAAGAAATCAAGGAAGCTAACAAAAGCCACAACAGAGTAGTAATAATGGGTGATTTCAATTACCCCGGTATCGACTGGGACAGTGTCACAGCAGGACAAGCTAAAGAGATAAAGTTTCTAGATGAAATAAATGACTGCTTCTTGGAGCAGCTGGTTCATGAACCGACCAGAGGGGAAGCCATACTGGACCTAGTCCTTAGTGGAACGCCAGATCTGGTGCAAGAATAAGGGTGTTGGGACCACTTGGCAATAGTGATCATAGTATGATCATGTTTGATTTAATCAGTGGAGGACAGATAGTAAAGGAATCCACAGTACTACCTTTTAACTTTCAAAAGGGTGACTATGATAGAATGAGGAATATAGTTCGGAAAAAACTAAAAGGAGCGGTTCCAAAGGTTAAAGACTTACAGCAAGCTTGGGTGTTATTTAAAAATACTATCCTCGAAGCCCAGACCAGCTGTATTCCACGCATTAAGAAAAGTGGAAGAAAGTCCAAAAAACTGCCAGCATGGTTTAAAGGTGAGGTCAGAGAGGCTGTTGCTGCCAAAAGAGCAACCTTCAGAAAATGGAAAAAAGAGCCAAATGATGAAAACTGGAAACAGCACAAGCACTGGCAAGTTAAATGCAAAGCATTGATAAGGCAGGCAAAGCGGGAATTTGAGAAGAAACTTGCTACGGAAGCAAAAACACGAAATAAAGACTTTTTCAAGTACATTCGTAGCAAAAGGCCTGTGAGAGAGTCAATTGGACCATTAGATGATAGAGGGGTAAAAGGGGCAGTAAGAGGAGACAAGGCTATAGCAGAGAGACTGAATGAATTCTTTGCTTCGGTCTTTACTGAGGAAGATGTAGGGGTGTTACCCAAGACTGAAGTGGTATTTAAAGGTGATACTGCAGAGGAATTGAGAGAAATATCGCTACACCGGGAAGAATATTTACAACTATTTGATAAACTGAATAGTAGCAAATCACCTGGACCGGATGGTATACATCCCAGAGTGTTGAAAGAACTGAATATGAGATTGCAGACCTGTTATTGGTAATCTGTGAACTTTCATTAAAATCATCTGTAATACCTGAAGATTGGAGGGTCGCCAACGTAACACCAATTTTTAAAAAGGGTTCCAGGGGTGACCCGGGAAATTACAGACCGGTGAGCCTGACGTCAGTACCAGGGAAAATGGTAGAAGCCATCATAAAGAACAAAATTACACAGCATGTAGATAGTCATGGCCTAATGGGAGACAGCCAACATGGCTTTAGACAAGGCAGATCTTGTCTTACTAATCTGATCTGTTTTTTGAAGGTGTGCATAAACAGGTAGACAAAGGTGAGTCGGTTGATATAGTGTATCTGGACTTTCAGAAAGCTTTTGACAAGGTCCCCCATCAGAGACTTTTGGCGAAGCTAAAAAGTCATGGGATAGGAGGCAGTGTACTATTGTGGATCGGGAACTGGTTTAAAAGATAGAAAGCAGAGGGTAGGGCTAAATGGCCAATATTCCCAATGGAAAAAGGTGAATAGTGGAGTACCCCAGGGATCTGTACTGGGTCCGCTACTTTTTGACATATTCATAAATGACCTGGAAAAGGGAATAACTAGTGAGGTAATCAAATTTGCAGATGACACAAAACTGTTTAAAGTTGTTAAAACCCAAGAGGATTGTGGAAAACTGCAGGAGGATCTGGATAAATTGGAAGACTGGGCATCCAAATGGCAGATGAAATTTAATGTGGACAAGTGCAAAGTTATGCACCTAGGAAAGAACAACCCACACTATAGTTACAAGATGCAAGGCTCCACATTAGAAACCACCACCCAGGAAAAAGATTTAGGAGTCATCGTGGATAACATGTTAAAACCATCCGCCCAGTGTGCAGCGGCGGCCAAGAAAGCAAATAGAATGCTAGGTATCCTAAGGAAAGGGATGGAGAATAAAACAAAGGATATTATAATGCCTCTGTATCGCTCCATGGTACGACCGCACCTTGAATATTGTGTGCAATTCTGGTCACCGTATCTTAAAAAGGACATAGAGTTATTAGAAAAAGTACAGAGAAGAGCCACCAAATTGGTGAAGGGGATGGAAGGCTACTCCTATGAAGAGAGGCTAAAAAGGTTAGGGCTCTTTAACCTAGAAAAGAGGCGGCTGAGGGGAGATATGATAGAGGTGTATAAATTTAATGAATGGAGTGGAACGGATAAACGTGGATAAATTGTTTACGCTATCAGAATATAGAAGGACTAGGGGGCATGTAATGAAGCTACAGGGTAAACTATTTAAGACAAATAGGAGAAATATTTCTTCTCTCAACGGTAATCAAACTCTGGAATCTGTTACCGGAGGATGTAGTAAGGGCTGTTAGTATAGCTGGGTTTAAAAAAGGTTTGGACAAAGTTCCTGGAGGAAAGGTCCATAAACCACTATTAAAAAGGGACCCAGGATATCAATGCTTGGCCTAGTACAAGCACTGCAGAACCTGTGTCTTTTGGGGAAACTGCTAGGTACGTATGACCTAGATTGGCCACTGTTGGAAACAGGATACTGGGCTTGATGGACCTCGGTCTGACCCAGTATGGCATTTCTTATGTTCTTATGTTCTTATGTTCTTATGGGTTGTGATAGGAACCAGGATGTTATAAGGGAGGGGTGGAAGATGTGCCCTGCACCTGTTACCATGGCACCTCTAATGGCCATATGCCATATATCCTAAGGGAAGACCCTCAACAAAAAGGCTACTGAGGGAGAGAGTTCAGGTGGATGACAGGAGATGTGCAGTATTGGTGAAATGAGTGTAATCCTAAACATGGGTTCTTCACTTATCCTGAGAAGATGCTTTCATATACTGTATTTATTTATTTATTTATTTAGACAGTTTTGTATACCGCCTTATCCTTCAATCAAAGCGGTCACAACACAATTGGGGGATACATTTAACACGCGGGGATATGAGACACATTCACTAATACTTACAGGGAACATGGGCAATGGAGGGTTAAGTGGCTTGCCCAAGACCACAAGGAGCATCTGTGGGACTAGAAACCCCAGTCCTTCCGGCCCAAGGTTGCTGTCCTCTAGTGGGATTTGAACCCCCGACCTTCCGGCCTGAAGTCCTGTGCCCCAACCACTAGGCTACTCCTCCCTTAATACTGTATAATTTGGAGTCAATGAAGACACAATACAGGGCCATGCAGAGGACCCACCCCCAATTACTTGAGTGCCTCTGGGAGTGCCTCAAGGTAGGTCAAGGCCTATGTGGCATAGATATTACACATAGGAAGAAGACCCTGGCTTGTTATATGCAATGTGCAAGGCTATGAGATGCATGTCAACACCATGCATCCATGACACAGGCTCTATTGGTAACCTGCAGCAGAAAGCACTGCACAGCTACTAGCCTATGGTGAAAACAGGACCCAAGATGTGGCCAAAAGGACATGGTGTCACAAAACACATGCAGAAGTAGCAGAGGCGGACCAATAGTAAGAACTAGTGACCCACAGGAAGGCCACATGGACAGAAAGAAGCAATGTATCCAGCTAAAGGTGCGCATACATCATGGATACTGATTTTATGAGAAGTTACAACACAGGAGCACCTTGCAGGTGCCACTGTGTGCATCCACACACATGTAGGGCACAACTGTGTGTGCGATACAGAGGGTAGGCAGCAAACTGCATCATGGGTGCAGCATGTACAGGCTCCCAAGGCACACAAGTACCTGATATTATGAGGTCTGCAGGTGCATTGGCTCCCCTACCAAGGCATCATGATACAGTAGGGGGTCTCAATGGTGGCAGGATGTGCATAGTCCAGATCCTGTAGCAAAGGACAAGGCCAATCTTATGTAGTTGTCATAGGGACAGCATACCTACATGTGGATGTTGCAACCAAAAAGGTCCTAATAATGATCAACTGTGGGGTGCTTCTGCTACCTTCCCCTCCACATATTATGTTCAGTGTAACATGCCACTTCTTCCATGGGTCACACTGGAACAGGTCAGGGTCAGGAGAAACAAATAGTTTGCACAGACTAGCTAGTGAGAACAGAGCTGTAATGACCACATCCCTATGACACATCTGCTTGCATCATAGCTCTAAGCAGAAACGGTCTATCTCACAGCTTCAGTGGCAGCCGTGGATGCTGTACCACCACTACCACCACCAATGCCCCCGCTGCTGCTACCACCACCACCATTGTCACCAGACCCCTTGCTGCTACCACGCCACTTCCAACAGTTTGCCTGCTACTGCCACCATCACCACCGCCACCAGAACCCTTGCTGCTACTACCACTACCATTGGCACCCATGCAATCAGCAGCAGAGGATACCAGCATTACAACCACCACCTCAGAGGCAGATGCCAATAGCAGCAGCAGTGACTTCTCAGCATGGGAGATGGCCACATTAGAGGAGAGGGAGCAGAGGAGGTGGAAGTTTCCTATATTGCCATCACCCTCAATGAGGAGCAGGGACCAGAGGGCCAGAGCCAGATCATGAAGCGGCAAGGACCGGAATTGGCTCCAATGACAGCCTGCAGAAGGAGGGGACCAACACTCAGGAGCCCCATGCTGTACGGGAGGGTGAGCTGGAGGATGAGGAAAGGGAAATGGTGTGGGAAGGGGAAAGGAAAGAAATTGGGATTAGTGTCAGAGGGGGAGGGGGAGAAGGCAGGAGAACAAACTGGATAACCATTGCAGAAAACTGTAACCTGGCCTGCCCTCATGCCAGACAAGGTGCCCTCCATGGGGTCCCAAGGACCTTCTGTACTTCAGGCCACTGTGATGGGTGGTGCAGCAGGGCTTTGCTGCAGTCACCAGGTCACAGGTCACAGGATTCTATGTTCATGTACCTGGAAGGTCTGAGAGTTGTGATACATGACATGGTGGGGGCCCTACACTAGCTCATGGCATGTTTTTTTTGGTTCAGCCACTCCCGTCAGGAGGATGGAATGTGAGGAGAAAGGAACGTATATGTACAAATGTGACTACTGTACATATGCAGGTGGCCCAGGTGGGCAAACAAAGGTTTCTAAATTTGGCAATGTATTCAGTGATGTATTGTGATATAAATATATATCATAAAAAATATATCTATATCTATATATATCTACATCTATACACAAACCCATTCATGTAGCTATGCTGCTCTCTGCTATCCTATGCTCACAATATGTAACACATGCACATAGAAACAAGTGAGGTGGGATATGGGATCTCAGTGCAGGCAATATGTTTATTGAAGGTATGCACACCGTAGAACCATGCCACAGAGACAGACAGGTCCACATGACAATGCATGATATGCATGCATAGAATACATGGGATTGGTCAGCCAACAATGTAGAGATTCAGTCCCCCTGCTCCTATGTATATACTAAAATGGGTTGGTGGGGCCCTGATGAGCATATATTTGCAGAATAAAAACACACCCAAAAGCTCTGGTCCCCCTGCTCCTATGTACAGAATAATATGGTGTGTGGGGGCCCGAATGCCGGGTAAGGTTTGCCTCTTTGCGGATGATACCAAAATCTGCAATAGAGTAGACACCCAGGAAAGTGTAGATAACATGAAGAGGGCTCTAGCTAATCTTGAAGAATGGTCTAGAATTTGGCAGTTGAGATTTAATGTTAGAAAATGCAAGGTCATGCATTTAGGCTGCAGCAATCCAAGGGAGCAATATAGTATAGGGGTGAAGAGCGGGACCTAGGCGTGTTTGTGTCTGATGATCTTAAAGTAGCTAAACAGGTAGAAAAGGCAATGGCAAAAGCTAGGAAGATGCTTGGGTGCATACGGAGAGGAATGGCTAGCAGAAGAAAGGGGGTGATAGTGCCTCTGTATAAGTCTATGGTGTGACTCATTTGGAGTATTGTGTGAATTCTGGAGACCGCACCTTCAAAAGGATATAAACAGGCTGGAGTCAGTACAGAGGGTGGCTACTAAAATAGTTAGTGGTCTTCATTATAAAGCATATGAGGACAGACTTAACAATCTTAATATGTACACCTTAGAGGAAAGACAAGATAGAGGTGATATGATTGAGATGTTTAAATACCTCCGAGGCATAAATGCACAGGGGAAGAGCCTCTTTCGATTGAAAGCAAGTTCTGCGATGAGTGTGAAAGGGAATAGATTCAGGAGTGATATGCGGAAATATTTCTTTACGGAAAGAGTGGTGGATCTGTTGAATATTCTCCCAGTGGAGGCGGTAGAGATAATGACAGTATCTGAATTCAAAGAAGCATGGGTCAAACACAGAAGATCTCTAAAGGAAAAAAGGGCACTCTTGTAGTGGTTGATATGGAAGGACAGACTAGATAGGCCATGTGGTCTTTTTCTCTCGTCATGTTTCTATGTTTCTATATTTACATAGTTAAAACACACCTAAAAGCCCTTCACCCCTCTCTCTTATACTCCCCAGAGTCCCACTTGCCTCTGTTGCAGCTTGCCACCTGCTAGGAAATAAGTGAAACCACTGTAAGCATCTAGTATCTGATATTGCAACTGTCTCACCCACCATCTCTCCCTCCTCCGGGAACATATAGTCACCCATTGTGAAGGGGGAAGCCTCCTGTGGATGCATGCAGATGTGGCTCATTTAGGTGACAAAACAGCCCACAATAAACAGAGTGTACCCCATATGCATATTACCTCTTGCCAGAGCCTATACTCGCACCCAAATCCCATAGCTAGATTGGAAACATCTCATTTGCCATCAATGTTGGCTATTTTGCAGTGGGAAACATACAAGTTAGCTATATGAATTTCTCCCCTTTCTAAAATGGATACTAGGCATGTTTATATCCCATACACGTGTCTACCTTCATTTCATTTCAGAAGGACACAGGTGTAAATTGGTAACATGCAGGTCCTGCCCTTCTGCACGTTTATAAAACCAGAATGCACATGTGTGCAGTCCCATCTTAGAAATGCTGTGATTAGTGCTGTCTCTGACCAAGTCATGGAACCCAAGCAAATGTTGCTTGCCAGAAAAGACAACTTCTTCCAGGCTGAGGTGGAACTCATGTTGTTGGAGGTGTCTGTATGAGTGCCTATCATAAACCAAAACTCTGGCTCGGCATCTGTCATCTGTGAGTGTCATCTAACTCTGCAACCAAGATGCAGTGGACCTGAAATGCAATTGAAGGGAAGTAAAAAAAGAGGACACGAAGAATGTCATGGGGAGAGGATTAGATGGCCAGCCTCAGCCTCTCACTGACCTAGAGTAATAGGTGCTCCAAACAATGGACAAGGAGACAGTGAGGAGAGTTGGTGAGCTGGAAACATCAAGAGCCTCCCAGGAGCACAGTAGGTATCTGTAGCACACATTCCTATACATGTCCTACCTTTCCCTGTGTGCTCTTCCATTCTTGTTGCTACCTCCCCTCCACCTAGGCCCAATGTGTGGACATCTTGACACCTATCACCCTCAACTCACAAATGCCACCTTTGCAGGAATGTGTCTCATGCCCTGACAGGGGTGCATGCAGTGGGGGAGACCTGGGTCACAGTCACCAATGGTGTATTACAGGCATGCATTTAGGTTGTCCTCACTCTCTAAGGCTGAAGTGTTGCACTGGCAGGCTGCTGCTCTGGTAGTCTCTCCTCTAGTCCAGTCTATGTGTGCAGATGTAGTGACTTACACAGCTTGGCTGCAGTGGTCAGGCCTCTCTCATAATGGCACCCTACTACTGTTAAAGGTACAGTATATCAAAACATCTAAAAGAGGCCTCCAAGAGATACATAGGTCATACCCCAGACCTTCTGCTATGGGGGTGTATGAGTAGTATCCACCTTAATATTTAGGTCCTGTCCCCAAGCTATTCACCAGGCTCATCACCACCTTCTTGGCCAATGGCTGTTTCCCCATTTGCCTATCCTTCTATAGTGACAGCCAACACAGACTGGAAACTGCAAGTGGCTAAGGGAAAGACCGTGGTGACCTTGAGATGGATGGGCATGGGCTTTCTCCTTTGTCTGGTGGAGTGGAAGAACAGCTGTAGCTCCTGGCAGAGTTGATGGATAGCTGCCTCATCAAAGTGAAGCCTAGTGAGGCATTGCTCGTTCATGAGGTCAAGAAATTGGGGGACTCCTGGTGGCTCTCCTGTGCTCCCTGTGGGCCTCATGTAGCATAGCCATTGCAACCCATGTGTTTTTCTCTTCCATGGCTCCTGTCCTCTCTGCCAGAGCCCATTGACTCCCTCCACCAGCACCCAGTTACTTCCACCACCAACACCCATAGCACTGCATATGCACCTCTACTGACTTGTGCATATGCATGCACACATACACACACACATAGGTAGCAGGGACTCATGCAGAGACACAGGTTGCAGGGAATACTTGGACACACACAGTCAGTGGGTAGCAATGAACTGGGCAACAGGGAGGCAGATGCACCAGGAGCCAGGGATTAGATCTCTGGGGACTTGGGATTGGCACAGCTGATGAGAGGAGTGGATGAGGGAGTTGAAATCTATAGGGGGTCTTGGAAAGCGGGAGTATAGTTTTGAGGCACGAGATACACTACAAAGAAACAAATAGTAGCTCAAAAGACATCTATGTGGATGCAGATGATAGTCAAGCCAAAAACTTACAAGCCAAGTTCCTCCAGTCGTGAAAAACCACAAATAGTCCCAAAGGACAACAAAGTCCAATCTTTATTTGTGATTCATAGCAGATATACAGGGTGGCCCAAAAAAGTGAGAACATCTCGTAGCATATGAGTTATTTAAAAATTCAAAAAGACAGATGTAAACGATTGACAAATTTTTAAAAAAAAAGATGGCGATCGGAAATAATTTTGATTTGTACATAAAGATTCGAAAGGTTAGCACGTCACGCAGAAAATTAACTACTTCTAAGCTAAGGGGATAATAATTTACATATGTACATTTATACATTACAGGTTTTCTGGGGTGCTGTGGGGGAGTTGCCCCTCATGCGAGTTTAGTACAGGTTGAAATGACTTTGAAATAGGTGGGTTTTGAGTTTCTTTCTAAAGTCGGCTAGATCAATGCTGGCTCGTAGGTCGGGTGGGAGTTGGTTCCATAGTGTCGGTGCTGTGTACGAGAAAGCCCTGTTATTAGTGATTTTTTTGACTGATCTGATATCTGTTGGAGTGTGGAGGGTGTTGGAATTGATGGTTCTCCTGTTTCTGTTGGATGGTTGCAATCTGATTAGGGTGTCGAGGAAGGATGGTGCTATGCTATGGATGAGTTTGAAGGTGGTCGTCAGTATTTTGTACTTTGGGCGGGCTGCTATGGGGAGCCAGTGTAGCTCAATTAGTACTGGTGTAATGTGTTCAGTAAGACTTTTCCTCATGATGATCCTGGCAGCTACATTTTGTGCCATTTGAAGGATGTTCAGGGTTTTCTTAGGAAGTCCTTGAAGAATGGCGTTGCAATAGTCGAAATGTGGCATGATGAGTGCTTGAGCAACAGATCTGAAGTCGTGGGGATCAATAATATTCCGTATGGGTTGTAGAGTTCTCAGTTTGTAGAAGACTGCCCTGTTGGTTTTGCGCAGGTGAGTTTCCATTTTTATATAACTAAAAAAGGTAAATAAGTAAACTATTTAAGCTTTTAATTTACGAGATGTTCTCTCTTTTTTTGGGCCACCCTGTAGACTGACAAGTTTAGAACATCCACTCTGCATTTTACTGGTCTATTTGAAATATGTCATGGACATGCAGGTGCCAGTGCCTCCCAGGCCACACCCGGAAACTCCTCTGGAATGCCCCCCGCAGAGACATCCAGAGAGCAGCATATCCGATTTGGAAAAATGCATTTCAGAGCCTTTCTAAAATGGCATTTTACTCATATTTTTATGGCTCCACTTTCACCTTTAAAATACTAGGGGGTATGTTTTCTAAACCTTCTTAATGTGCACCCGGCGTTAGTGTGCAGGATGCCATATAAGGAGTGGGCGTTTCAATCTAAAGTAGCAAAACGGGATTAGTGCGCGATAACGCATGCTGCTGCGCACATTATTGGGCAAAGCGCCGTTAAGCGCGTTACCGCGCGGTAATCTTAAGTAGGCGCACAGACATCCAAACATAGAAACAGAAGTGTAGCACAATGGTTAATACACTGACTGATGATACAGGGGTCATGAGCTTGATCCCCCAGTGTGCCTAATGCATAAGGATGGCTGAGGCATCAGCTTTGACATGTAAGTATTGTTTCCTGAGGCATTTTATTTGTATTTTAATTATTGCTGCCAGCAAACACACCCTCACGTGCCATAACCTAAGGTGCCACATAAGGCACCCTATAAGGCACTCCATAGCGCACATTATAAAGTGCACTGTCCGCCACGGCACCCTATAATGTCCCCTATAGGGCACCCTATAAGGCACTCCATAGGACACCTTATACAGACTGTAACCATAAGGTGCCTCAGAAGGCGCTTTATAGGGTGCCCTATAAGGCGCCTTATAGGGCACCTTCTGAGGCACCTTATGCTTACAGTACCCTGAGGGTGTTTTCCTGGCAGCACTAATGTACATTAAAAATAGACAATGCTTCAGACAGCCCTATCAAATAACCCCATTGTGGGTTTGAACCCATGACCTCTGGCTCTACAAGCAGTGAAGTAACCAGTGGGCTACAGCTCCATAGCTGCTAGTAAACCCCTGGCTGGCTGCAGAAGGACTGCACGTCACCACACAAACAGTCTGCTGTGGTCACCAGGATAGGATTAACCCACCCATACCCATGATGCACTGCACATGCAAATCAGCAGTCTACAGATGATCACAAGATGGGGTATGCACCCCCACAGTACCTCGGCCTGGTAGGGGGAACTGACCGTGTGTGGTACTGCACAGAGTAGCTACACACCGTCACATTGTGCAGGTACCGTACTCACCCTGAGGGTGAGGTGGGGCGCCCAGCACCAGGTCCACAGCAGAAATAGGCCATGCTGCAGGTCCCCAGCAGTGCTAATGTGTGAGATATGTAGTCTCTGCAGACACACCTTAGATACATCTGTATATCTCAGTAAGGTTTAGCCTTTATGGACCCATAGGAGGATTATGTACCACCAACCCCCCCACCTCTGGGGCTGAGGGTGGTAAACAGGGTCTCCCACCAACAGATCCACATTCTACCTCCCTGCAATGGTGGCAGTAGAGGGGACCATCAACCCCAGTCCGGCTGGGGAACAGACACCCCTACAGGGCAGTCAATGCAGCTCTTTACACATCCATAAAGCAATAGCAGACAGACATTAGGCCTGGATATGCTAAGCTGCACCCCACCACTATCTGATATTCTCCTGCAGCAAGCCTTCAGCCACTGCACCCTGCAAGGTGTTCCAGCAAGACACATACCAGCTGCAGACAGTCTGCTAACTAGTCCATAGTGCATGTTCCTGGTGGAAATGCATGCACCCAGAACTGGGATGTCAGCATACACACCAAGCAGATAAGTCAGTGACTGGGCCCCAAAAAGAAGCCCATAAATATCACATGAGAAAAATGCTATATAGCACGATGGGGGAACCTAGCCATGCCGTGGTCACTGCTCAGTCAGGGTGAGAGTGATCTCCCAGCAGAACATGCTGTGGCTACCCTGTCTGTGCAGGTGGTGGCCGGGCACTACAATGTCCCAGCCATTGCCCTATGCCCTGTGCAGATGCATCCTGGCCAGGCCACCCTGTCCGGGCTATACCTATGGTACCTTGCTCCTCATTATGCACATTGGCAGGCCAATACTGGCAACAGTGCTGGCAGTGTGGGCTGTGGAGGGTGTTTGCAGCCACCACACACTGGATAGACAGACACACACTCCCACACCTATGCTAGAATTGTGCTACTATCAGGGCCGGCCCGTCCATTGAGCAAGAATGTTTTTTGCACAGGGCCCCGCGTTTCAGGGGGCCCCGCGCAAAGAACATTCTGCTTTTTTTTTTTTTAATTACATTTTAAAAAAAACCCTGTCTCTGGCTGCTGCCGCTGCCGCGTCCGTCGCAGCAGCGGCAGAATGGAGTGTCCCGCGGGGCCCCCTCTCCTCGTTGAGCCCTCTGCAAGGGCTTTCAGATTCGCGAAGGGAGAGTGCTCCCTCGCGTCTCTGTAAAGCCCGCAGGGGCTAATGGGAAATTTCCCATCAGCCCCTCGCGTCTAAAGGGGCAGATGGGAAATTTCCCATTAGCCCCTGCGGGCTTTACAGAGACGCGAGGGAGCACTCTCCCTTCGCGAATCTGAAAGCCCTTGGAGAGGGCTCAACGTGGAGAGGGGGCCCCGCGGGACACTCCATTCTGCCGCTGCTGGGACGGACGCGGCAGCGGCAGCAGCTAGAGCCTGGTTGTTTTTTTTTTTTAATTTGCCAGACGGGAAGGGAAGGGAAGGGAAGGGAAGGAGGGGGGGGGGGGGGGGTTTAAGACTGGTAATGGGCTGGGGGGCTGATGGAGGCTGTCTGGAAATGGGGTGATGGGGGTTAGGACTGGAAATGTGCTGGGGGGGGGGTTAGGACTGGAAATGTGCTGGGTGGGGGGGGGGTTAGGACTGGAAATGGGCTAGGGGAGGGGCTGATGGAGGCTGACTGGAAATGGGGTGAGGGGGGGGTTAGGACTGGAAATGTGCTGGGGGGGGTTAGGACTGGAAATGTGCTGGGTGGGGGGGGGGGGTTAGGACTGGAAATGGGCTAGGGGGGCTCTTGGAGGCTGACAGTAAAAGGGGGGGGGGGGTTAGGACTGGAAATGGGCTGGGGGGGTTAGGACTGGTAATGGGCTAGGGGGGGTTAAGACTGCTAATGGGCTTGGGCTGATGGAGGCAGACTGGAAATGGGCTGGGGGGGGTTAGGACTGGAAATGTGCTGGGGGGGTTATGACTGGAAATGTGCTGGGTGGGGGGTTTAAGACTGGTAATGGGCTGGGGGGCTGATGGAGGCTGACTGGAAATGGGGTGAGGGGGGGTTAGGACTGGAAATGGGCTGGGGGGGTTAGGACTGGAAATTGGCTGGGGGGGGTTAAGACTGCTAATGGGCTGGGGCTGATGGAGGCTGACTGGAAATGGGGTGGGGGGGGGTTAGGACTGGAAATGGGCTAGGGGGGGTTAAGACTGGTAATTGGCTGGGGGTTGATGGAGGCTGACTGGAAATGGGGTGATGGGGGGTTAGGACTGGAAATGGGCTGGGGGGGTGGTTAAGACTGGTAATGGGCTGTGGGCTGATGGGGGCTGTCTGGAAATAGGGTGATGGGGGGTTAGGATTGCTAATGGGCTATGGGGGGGTTAGGACTGCTAATGGGCTATGGGGGCGCTAGGACAGGAAATGGGCTGATGGGGAGGGGTTAGGACTTGAGGTGGGCTGATGTGGTTAGGACTGGTAATGGGCTGTGGGCTGATGGGGGGGTTAGGACTGGCAATGGGCTATGGGGGGCTGACTGGAAATGGGCTGATGGGGTTAAGACTGGAAGTGGGCTGATGGGGGGGTTAGGACTGGTAATGGGTTATAGGGGGGCTTAAACTGAAAATGGGTTGATGGGGGGCTAGGACTGGTAATGGGTTGGGGGATTGCTATGACTGGAAATGGACTGAGTGGACGGGGAGGCTTGAACTGCAAATAGCTGATGGGGAGGGAGCTTGGAATGGAAATGGGCTGTGAGGGAAGGGAGCTAGGACTGAAAATGGGCTGATGGAGCAGCTAGGATAGGACTGGAAATGGGCTGTTGGGGGGAGCTAAGATTGGAAATGGGCTGTGGTGGGGGCTTGAATTGAAATGGACTCATGGAGGGGCTAGAACTGGAAGTAGGCTCATGGGGGGGCTTGGACTGGAATTGGGCTGAGTGGAGGGGAGCTAGGATTTGACATGGGCTGATGGTGGGGCTAGGAAATGACTAGAAATGGGCTGATGGGGGGCTAGGATTGGAAATGAGCTGATGAAGGGACTCAGACTGAAAATGGATGGGGGAGCTAGGACTGGAAATGGGTTGATGGGGGGCTAGGACTGGAAATGGGCTGATGCAGGGACTAGAAGGGAATGGATGCTGGGTGAGACTGGAACTAGAAGGGAGCTGATGTTGGGGGAGGATTAGAATGGGATGGGGCTGGGAGAGTAAAATGGAGAGGGGAAAAATATTTTGTGTGGGAGGGATGAAAAATCTACAATTGGCCGGGTATTGGGAGAGTAAGTGGGGATTGAGGATGGAGGGGTAAAATTTGTGTGGATGAAATAAGAATGAGGAAAGAGCAAAAGGAGAAAGATTAGTATGTTAAAGCAGATGTAGAGAGAGAGGATGGAAAGAAAACTAGAAGAGAGAAGAAAGGACAAATGGACAGCAGACGATGGAGAGTTAGCAGAAAACATGAAGAAACCAGAAGAAAGTGGCTGGAGCAATTGCAACTGAAAAAAAATGCACAAAAGGTAGAAAGATATCTCTTTATTTTGAATTTATTAACTGGAATATGAAAGCTCTGGGAAATGTGCATCATTAACGTCTGCGCTTTGTTTGGTACAAGAGGAAATTGATTTATAGTTTTATTTCTACAGTGTTGTTGTACATTCCAAGTTTGGCTTTTGGGGTTCCCAGTTTAATTATTGCCTTCCTGTTTCTAAATTGCGATTCCTTGTTTGGTGATGGTCTATGTTCTGCATGTGTAACTGAGCTGAGGTATTCTGTTTATGTAATTCCTATTTGACATTGCCACTTGTTCTCTTTCCCCAGTATTCTCTGAAATGTACTGGTTTAATATTTGCAGTGTTTCCTTTTGATAGGTAGGGTCTGGTGCTTTGTGAGTCCTGGTAATGCTGTCAGGATACAGCGGGTTTGCTATGGGTTCTAAATGGGCAGCGTTTGTAGTAGTTCCTAATGTGCCTGGCGGTTGGCACTGGATTATAGTAATGTAGAAATCTTTTAGTCTTTCTTTATCCATGCACTCATTAAGAGACATGTTTACTAAAAGTTAGTGAATGGTAACATTATGCAAATATTTATGCAAATAAGACCACTTATGCAAATGAGGCCCCGCACCGAGTCTCCGCACATGGCCCCGCACCCCCCTTGGGCCGCCCCTGGCTACTATAGAGGTGTTTGGCAGCCCTGGCCACCACACCAGTCCTGGGCACAGTGCAGGCATGGATATGGTACGCAATACTGTTGGGGGTCACTCCCCAGGGTGGTAAACACTGTCAGACACCAGACCTGAAGCACACTCCACAGACATCAGAAAGGTTGCTATGATGGAGCTCAATCAGCAAAACTGTGCTTAACGTAGGAATTGCTATCTGCCAGTAATCATAGCTACCTTTTGATAGCTGTGTACCGTATTCCCAGGTTTAGGGTGGCATTGCTAAGGTATGCAAGTGCTAGTATTGGGAGATGCACGCAGGGCCCAATGTCCTGCCTTTCCAGGAGGCATTGGCTAATGGAGCCTGTGGGTGGGGTGTGTCTGCCCCTGATGGTTGCTGTTTACGGCAGAGGTTCCCAACTCCAGTCCTGGTGTGCCAAACACTGTTCGGGTTTTCATGCTGTCCCTCGTGAATATACATGAAATACATCTGCATACCATGGGGGCGGTGCATAGATATGCAGCACAGGCATCTTTATTAGAGGCAGCATGGAACCTGAATGGTGTTTGGCCCTCCAGGACTGCATTTGGGTGACTCTGCTCTAGGTAATGCACCTGTTTTTGGTGTCTGTGCTCTGTAGGGTAAAATGTAGGTGTTTTGGGCATGTTTACGTCATCTACAATAAAGGTTCTGTCTGTATTAGCACGTTTTAGTAGTGGGTAAAAAATGGGGGCTGGGTTGGCAGGAACCACAGCTGGGACTTGAACCTGTGATCTGCACCACAGTGTTGCCACAGAGACAGTACATTTCCTGGGGATACCATGACTGTTCATCAGACGGGGCCTGTCTGTTGCAGTGCATGGCACCCACCTACACAGTGCTAGGCCATGGTCTGCTCTGGGCAGCTGCCACTGCCCCCTCCACCCCCAGTGCCCCTCTGCCACCCTGCTGACATGCCCTTCTGCTGGTAGTGCTGGTGGAGCGCAGTCTCAGGCCATCCAGTGTGCGGGTAGATGGCTGTCTATGGTGCGGGTTCTGGGGTAGGGGTGCCTGCATAGGTGTCCACGCTTCCCCCCAGCACCACCTGCCACTGTTCTGTGCCCTTGGGGGTCCCTACTGGGTACTATCCCCTGTGACACTGTGGGAAGCACACTCGTGCCCATGCTGGGCCCTCATCAGTTGCTGTCTGGCTGCTCTACTGTTTCAGCATTCCTATGGGCCACCTAGGCATCACCCTAGTCCGCACTGTGGCCCAGCTGCAGTACAGCATGTGCTGTCTGCAGCCCTCTGTGTCCCCTTTCCCAGCATCTGTCCAGTTGCCCATTCTGACATGCCCGCCCTGCTGTTGTGGAACATAGGAAACCTGTCCAATGGAGAGGGAAACCCTGATGAGCGCAATTGCACTGTGGAATCATTCACCTTGTATGGGGACGGACCGTAGACCCTTCCAAAATTCGTATTTTTTTTTTGGAGCTTTCTCAGGAGTGCTTTTTGATGTTTCCCATTAATATCACTATTGCCCAGCCTTGTTATATTTTTTTTATATTTTGTTGGGGTCATTTTCAATGTTTCTTTTCACTTTTGTTCTGTGCACATGTATCACACTTATCACTTTTTTGTAGGTTTCCCTGGTTTTGCTGTACATTGCTGACAGAATTGGTTTCTCTGCCCTTTAAATCAGCTCTAACGCCAGGTTTTCACTGGCGTTAGTTTTGAGCCTCGGATTTCACATCGTTAGTGTGTGGGGAGCCTCTCCCCTCCCACTCTCCACCCATTGACCCCTTCTCTCCGCCCCTGGGGAGCCTTCCTCCGCCCTCCGGGAGCCTTTCCCCGCCTTCAGCGCTCATTTGCACCACTGCGCGTTAACGCGCGCTAAGGTACCTGAGCGCCTGATAAAGCGCCAAGGTACCTTAACGCGTGGTAACATCACAGAGCGCACATTAAGAAGGTTTAGTAAACATACCCCTAGGACTTCTAATACGACCCCCTAAATAAATACAGTTTCATCTATGTCCCTTTTACTAAGATCTTCCTGTACCAAATCTCACTATTACACTGCACTCTCTTGCACTCACAACACTTCCCTGTAGGAATGTGCACAGGGTAAATATTTTTGTTTCATTTGGCCTTTACTCTCTTTTTGATTTTTTTCAGTTCCTGTCATACATTTGTTTTAATAAAAAAATGTTAACACATGGAACTTTTTAGTCTGTGTTAATTCATAGGTTAATGCACATTAAATCAATTTTGTTTGCACTACAGTTTTTAAGGGTACTAACAAACTGAACATGCTAATGCATATACATTCCTACTTCCATGTACTTAGAATTTGTTAGCAGATACACAATACCAGTTCACAAAGAACCTGCAGTCCCTTAGGAACAACTAATTGCTCCAAGCAGGATCCAAATTCTTTATTCCAAATACTCAGACAGCCAAGATACAAGTTCCCTTGAAAATTACAAACCCATGTTTTATTTCTTTGAAAAACTACACACAATAGATTTTCTTCAGGAACAAGCAGGAAGTCAATCCTCACATATGGGTGACAGCGGCACCAACAGAACCTGCGTGGTAGCTTCTTCCCAGCTTTCAAAGAAAGCCTGTGGGAGATGCACAAAGCATGCATGGTCCCCTTCCCCAAGGGTGCCATCTTGCCTCAGTCTCCTTCTTTCCACAGAGCCCACCGGACATGTGTCTGTTTTCTCCGGAAAATTGTTAAGTCTTTCTCTTGAATTTTTCTTTCTCCGGTTCCCTTTCCCACCCCCAAGCTTGCTTTTTTCTTTCTTTTTTCGAGAGCCTCTCAACCAACTTTGCTCCTTTTTTTTCCCTGGCTGGGCCTTTTTTCCTATGGGGCCGTCTTCTGCACAATGGCCTCTGCCAGTGGCTTTAAGAATTGTGACCGATGTGCCCACACCATGTTGCGCACAGACCCACATAACTGCTGCTTCTGAAGCTTAGGGCCAGACCATGACCCCTTGGACTGTGGTCTCTGCAAAAAGGTGACCTCCAAAGCCATCAAGAGACATCAGCAGCAATGGGTTCAGGACAAGTTGGTTCGATGTCCCTTGCCAGGGAGAAAATCTCTTCGGCAAACCTATGACTGATAGGGCTACAGAGTTGGAGTCCAAGTTCTTGATGAGGATTATGCTCTTCAAGAAGACCGCTGATCCTTCCTGATGGAAGCCTTTGGGTAAAAAGTCCTTCTACCTGAAGAAGAGGAAGGCTTATGGAAACTACCCTCAGTACCAGGCCTTCCCAGTTACCCAACAGGGGCAGCAGACCAAGGGACAAGGGCATGGTCCTCAGAAGCCTAAGGCTCCCAAACCCAGGCACCTGCTCTGGCCCAGTCTGCCGGAGGTTTTTGCCTCCTTGGACACAGACTCTCTTCCCCAAGGAGGCCCAGCCAAGCAGCCCACAGAGGGGCATCTGGTTCTCTACGCTCACTGATGGCCATCCATCACCATCAACTCCTGGGCACTGCAGATGGTGAGGGAAGGTTACCTCCTTCACCTGGCAAAGGCACCACTCTATTCTTTTTGGGAGAGCCCCCCAGGACTCCACCAGACTTTACTTCTGCAAGAGCTCACAGGCCTTCTCGAGGACAAGACAGTGGAACCAGTGTCTGCTCACCTCAGGGGCAAAGGGTTCACTTCCGGTACTTCTTTGTACCCAAGAGGGCCAGAGGCTTCCGGCCCATTCAAGACCTGCAAGATCTAAACAGGTTCCTAGTGAAGGAGAAATTCAAAATGCTCTCCCTTGGAACACTGCTGTCATACACACCTGCAGCAGGGAGACAGGCTATGCTCCGTGGACCTAAAGGATGCATACACACACATCCTCATCCTTCCCAACCACAGGAAATATCTCAGGTTCCTGGGGGGAGACCACCACTACCAGTACAGGATTTTACCCTTTGGGCTGGCCTCTGCACTGAGGGTATTCACCAAGTGCCTGACGGTATTTGTTGCCTACATTCATCTCCAGGAATCCTTCAACTTCCCCTACCTGGACAACTGGCTCATAAGAGGCCACACTGCCGCAGAGGTGCAATATGCAGTGGCACTCACCATCCTCATCCTGCAGCACTTGGGGTTCGTAATAAACTACCCAAAGTCCCATCTCCTTCCCACACAGTGTCTGTAGTTTATAGGGGCAAGGCTGGATACAGTTCAGGCCAAAGCCTTTCTCCCTTGGGACAGAACCAATCACCTCAGGGCACTGGTCATGGCTGTGTAGCATCGACTTTGGTGCCTGCCCACCCCCTCCTCCACAGTTCATGTTACCCCGGATACCCACTTCATATGAGTGCAGCTCAATGGAGCCTCTGCTCCCAGTAGACCCAGGCCACAGATTGACTGCGGGACAGGGTGGTGGTGATCCACCATCTGGACAATTCTCTTGTCTGGTGACAAGCCTCCAGCACCTCCTGACCGGGGTGCCCTTTCAGGCCCCTTCCCCCCAGAGGGTCCTAACCATGGACACCTCCTTCTTATGCTGGAGAGTCCACTGCAACGGCCTCTGCACTTAGGGCAGTTGGTCACAGACGGACAGTCTGCAGCAGATCAACCTCTTGGAGCTTCGGGCCATATCCCTAACCCTCCGAGCCTTTCTCTTATCATCTGCAATATCATTCAGTGTTGGTCCAGATGGACAATCAAACGGCGATGTTCTACGTCAACAAGCAGGGGGGCACGGGGTCGTACACCCTCTACCGAAAGGCAGTAGCTCTCTGCTCATATTCAAACTGCCATGGGATGCTCCTGGGGTGGTGTATCAGCCAGGCCAAGACTACACCCTAATGGACAGGCTGAGCAGGGTCCTCCAGCCACATGAGAATGGCCTACCGGCTCTTCCAGCTCTGGAGGACTCCACAGATGGACCTTTTCACCAGTCTGGCCAACACCCAGTTGCCCCTCTTCTGCTCCAGGCAGCCACACCCATCCATGGTAGCAGCGGATGTATTCCACATCCCATGGACGGAGGGCCTTCTCTATGCCTTCCTGCCATGCCACTGATTGCCAAGACCTTGTTCAAGGCTCAACATGACAGGGCATTGCTGATTCTAGTAGCTTCTCGGTGGCCCAGGCAACCATGGTTCCCACTACTCTTTTGCTTATCCATGGCACCCCCAGCCCCCCATGGGAGTGCCCCTGGGCTGCTGTCACAGGAAGAGGGCTTCCTCCTACACCCCAACTTGGGGTCTCTGACACTAATGAACTGACAACTGAAAGGGTAGCCTTGGCCCCATTCCAGCATTCAGGGGAGGTGGAGGAGGTCCTCCTGGCCTCCCATAGGACCTCCACAAGACTGGTTTAAGCCTTCAAATGGCACAGATTCTCACCGTGGTACATGGAGCGACAGGTCAGCCCATTCTTGGGCTCTGTGCAGCTTGTGCTGCAATATTTGTTTCACCTGTCTTAGGCAGGATTGAAGTCCAATTCTATTAGGGTCCACCTAAGTGCACTATCAGTGCACCACCACCTTATCGAGGGCAGGTCCCTCTCTCTCTAACCTCTTGTGACCTGCTTCTTGTGGAGTCTCTTGTTGTCCAAGCTTACTGCCCACGCAATGGCAGCGGAGTGGGACCTCAACGTGGTTCTGTCACAACTCACTGGCCCACCGTTTGATCCCCTGGCTATCTGCCATCCACATTACCTTTCCTGGAAGGTTGTGTTCTTGGTGGCACTCGCATTGGCTCACAGGGTCAGCGAGCTCCAGGTGTTAGTGGCGGATCCACCCTACATGAGATTCTCTGCATGCACCCCAAGTTCCTTCCCAAGGTGGTGTCTCCTTTCCACCTCAATCAGGAGGTGGTGCTCCCCAAATTTTTTCTGCGGCTTCATGCCAGCAGGCTGGAGACTGTCCTTCATACTTTGGACTGTAAGAGGGCCCTGCCTTCTATCTCCCTGTACCCGGGGCCATCGCAAAGTCTCACAGCTTTTCGTCTCCTGTGACTCCAGTTGGCTGGGGGCAGCGACGACCAAGTGTACTCTGTCCACCTTGGTGGTGGACTGCATTGCCCTCACCTACGAGCAGGCTAGGCTCTCTCTGGGCACCGGGTCATGGTGCACAGCGTCAGGGCCGTGGGGACATCCGTGGAAAACCTGCATTCCCTTCCCTTTTCGGAAATCTGCCAGGCTGCCACCTTGTTCTCAGTCCATACTTTCGCAGCTCATTACTGCCTGGAGAGGGAGTCCCATAGGGGCAGTGCCTTTGGCTAGGCAGTACTCCGTCATATATTTGGGGTGTAGGCAACTCCTGATCTCCAGCCCTTGTGTGTTCAGGCTATCACAAGCTAGTTTCTCGTTGGACACTTGGACTGCTGGGGAGTCTGTCTTCTCAAGGACTCATTGCTGCTGCTCATGGCTTACCTTTTCCTGGTCACCTGTGGTAACCTGTATCTAGGGGGTACCATATGTGAGGACTGGCTTCCTGCTTGTTCCCTGAGAAAACCTAGTTACTCACCGGTAACAGGTGCTCTCCGGGGACAGCAGGAATTAGTCCTCACAACCCTCCACAAGCCCTGTGGAGTGGCTTTTTGTGTCATTTTTTTGCCTTTGAGCTATATCATCCTACTGAGGCAAGATGGCACCCTTGGGTGGGAAGAGGATCACACATATGTGGTGCATCTCCCAAAGGCTTTCTTGGAAAGCGGGGGAGAAGCTACCACATGGCCTCCGTCAGCGCCAATGTCACCCATATGTGAGGACTGATTTCTGCTATCCCCAGAGAACACCTGTTACAGGTAAGTACATAGCACTTTTGAACACTTCCGTTTGAGGTTTTATTTCCTCTAAAACCCCTTTGACTGTTATATCTTAGAAAATGTACTCCTTTGAAATGTTTTCCTTCCAGATTCTCTCAAGTATAGTTTTGAATAGTTTTTCCATAGAATTCTTTCTCTAAGCATAAATTTCATCCAATTTTCTCAGGCTTGGCAATTTCACTTCTAATTTGGCTTTGCAAAACATGTTTTTACCCTGATTTCTCTTTACAAATTTCTTATCATTTGTATATCTGTCTTGGAACATGCATTTCCTAGATAATGTGCACCTTTCTCACACATTCACTTGTGTCTGTTACCTTGCAGATGTTATGAGCATTTCGAAGCAAGTCTTATAAACTTTCAAAGGTGAACACAAAGCACTTTCTTTTCTAGACAGCAAGGCACTCTCTGCCAAGCACTAAACAGCCCTATCTGGCTCTGTATACACCAGTACTCCAGTGTTTTTCCAGCTGATAGTATCCCTTTTCTCAGCCATGGACTACAAATGTATCTTGAATAGATTTCCATATGAAATTGTGTACTGCTGAGTTTGCTCAGAAATCTATTGTTGATGCAGTGTGCTGAAACTATACTCCTAATTTCTTTATGAAGCTTTCTCTTTGCTAATGTCCCCTACACCCTTGCAAAAAAGTTGAATACTGCCTGAACACAGTCAGGAGGACATGCATCTGTTTTCAGTCTTCTCTTAAATAGAAAGTACACAGAGATGACATTTATTTCAGAATACAAACAAACTTTATTTTGATCTAATATTTAAACACTTTAACCTCTGATTACATCTCTCCCGCTGTCTTGCCATTCCTTGCAGGTGATGTCATACTCCTTTCCACTGGTCGTATGCAAGATGTCTTTTCTACTTCTGTTAGCATCGGCTTCTCACCTCCTGGACTATTTCTGCTTCCCATGCTGCTGGTGGTTCTTATCTTCTGCAGCTCACTGCTGGTGATTGTTTTCATTAATGCATTTCACTGCTCGTACGTCTGATCTCTTATGTCATCATTCTGGTGATTTTTACATGTCCTGGTCTTTCTGTTCTTTTTTTGCTGTTCCTCATGTTTAGCAGATTTTGTCTTGCTCAAGTCTGGACTGCTGTACTTTTAAAATTTCATCCCCCATACCTGTAATTTGGATTGCAGCTACTGTTTAATTTTTGTTTTATTTTTTGCTTTCATCGTTTTCAGATTTGTGTTCCAATGGAAACCTCTGACTGGACCTTTTTCGCCATTGATGTTTCCTTTGACAGCCTCTGTGCTGCTTAGTGCAAATGATTAGTGCAAATGCATGCTGCTCTAGTCTTAAAAGATTGGGTACTGTTCCCACCCCTTACCCTTACAGGTGCGTCACATCATACTCTGTGTAAAATTCATGGAGTGCTACTTGGTTACTGGCATTATCCAATGCATACAATGGACTATGTAATTTGCTTATTTCACAAATTATTTTCAAGTTCAAGTAAAAATATGTTTACTTAAAATTGTCTGTGCTTGATTTCCTTTACCTGTTTCTCTGGTTACACTGGTCAACAAATTTTTACAAAAGTCATGTTACTGAAATAAAAATAGTCATTTCTTATCTATTTTTATATGCTGAACACAAATATGACAGTGAAATTGCAAAGTTGGCTCTAGTTTTTTTGTAATCTACAAGAATTAATGTTTACATCACAAAATGCATGTCAATAGTAAATATAATAGGCCTTCGGTTAATACCTGTAAAAAACCAAGTCATAGACTACTTCTTAGATTTTTTCGCCTGTCTCTTGTACAGCTGTTCGGGAGCTTCTCTGGGGCGTGTCCAGCAGTAGTCAACCAGCATTGTAGTGGACCATTTTCCCTGGTATCTTTGCTCCATCGTTGCGATATCCTGGTGAAAACGTTCACCCTGTTCATCACTAACCATACCACAGTTGTCAGGAAAGAAATCGAGATGGGAACCAAGGAAATGGATTTTTAGAGACATATTGCAGCCAGGTTTCTGATACTGCATCAGCATGTCTTCTACTAGTTCCTTGTAGTTTTCTTCCCTAACATTCCCGAGAAAGTTTGTTGACACTAGGCGAAAAGCATTCCATGCTTGTTTCACATCACCCTGCAGCAAGTTGTTGAACCAGTCATCTTTGAAGAACTCTTGAATCTGAGGACCCACAAAAACTTCCTCTTTAATCTTTGTTTCGCTGAGTCGAGGGAACTTTTCATGCAGGTATCGGAAAGCTGGCGAAGTGCAGTCCATGGCTTTCACAAAGTTTTTCATTAAACCTAGTTTGATGTGAAGGGGTGGTAGCAGGATTTTGTGAGCCTCAACCAGAGCTAGGTGCTGGATATTCTTCTCTCCAACTATTACATTTTGTCTGCGATTCCATTCCTTCTGCAAGTAGTGCCAATCCCTTGCTCGGCTATCCCACTCACATAAGAAACACATGTATTTTATATATCCCTGCTGCAGTCTCATTAAAAGGGCAACTACCTTCAAGTCACCACAGAGGTGCCAGCTGTACTTGTTATAGTTAATGGAAGTCAGTAGATGCTTTAAGTTATCGTATGTCTCTTTCATGTGGATGGCATGCACTACTGGAATAGATGTAAGACGGTTTCAATTGTTCAAAAGCACAGCCTTCAGACTCAGTTTCGAAGAGTCTATAAATAGTCTCCAGTCTTGTGGGTCATGAGTGATTTTTAAGGCATTCATGAGGCTTTCAATATCGGAACAGAATACCAGATTACTTTTCTTTCTGAAGAAAGGCTCCAACTGCTGGTGGCGCTTTCGATATGAAGTAATGTTGACATCTTCTTCTAGAAGATTCCATTGTTGGAGTCTTGATCCTAGCAATTCTGCCTTGTTCTTGGATAAGTCAAAATCATGAACCAGGTCATTTAGTTCTTCCTGTGTTATTCTGTGTGGAGTTGATAATGCATCCCAGTGAAAATCTGGGTCACTGCATGCTGATGGACCAGGAGAAGAACAGGTCGACTCACCCTTGTCCTCATCAGATGAATCAAGAGAATATTCTGATGGAGGTTCTGGAATAGGAAGTCCCTCACCATGTGGAACTGGTCTCAATGCAGACGGAATGTTTGGGTAGACTATGCTCGACTTCTTTTGCTTAGTTATTTCCCTGGAAAGAGGAGGAACCAAGCAGAAGTAACAGTCCTTTATGTGGTTGCTTGGCTCTCTCCACACCATGGGGACTGCAAACGGCATTGATGGTCTTTTGCAATTCAACCACTGTGAAACTGTGTTGTACATGTAGCGCAGCATATATGCGAGGCCCAAGGCTTGTCTTGGTCACCAATCTTGCATCCGAAGTAAAGATGATATGCCTTCTTCAGTTGAGAAGGGATACTTTTTCTTCTGGTTGGCCAAAGTCACTTCCCCACAAATGTAGCAGAAATTGTCAACGGTATTAATGCACTTTCACGGCATTACTGTTGTATTGTACCTAAATGGCTAAAATTATATGATTAATAAAAGTTACATGTAACAGTAGCTTAAACTGTCTCACACACAGTCTGAAATATTTTAAATGCTCAACCTTTCCGACTGCGTATAGTACACTGCTGACGTCAGATGGCTTCAGCAGCCGTCTGGCAGTAGTATTGCATTGCATCAGAAAATGATGCAATCAACTCTGGATGATGTGTGCATGCTGGTATTATGCAATATGATGCAATATTACGTCATTCAAGGCTTATTTGGGATGTTGTTGATGTCCTACTGGATAAATTTACACGGTGAAGCATAAAAAATGAACTACATGCAATATCTTCAAAACGAGAGCCAATAAAATGTTTTAAATGTTATATTTGTGTTCAGCTCACCGAGATACTACAGATTAGGGCCTTTTAAAGTCAGTAATAATTTCAATGTTGACCAGTGTTATCCATGGCCTGCAGTGTCCTGAAAGCCACAGAAAAAAAAAGCATGTGTGTTTTGGCCAGAAGGCATACGTGGCTTGCTTTGGAATGCATCTTTAGCCTGCAATATTGATTCTAGACATGGCCCATGGGGTTGCATGCAGGGCTTGCTGGATGGGAAATTCTGGAAGAAATATCTGTCACGTCTTATGAGTGGGGTAGGAGCACACCAGGGTACCTGGCCCTGTCTCTGAATGGGGGTAGGGACACAATAGAGCACTTGGCCCTGTCTCTGAATGGAGTTGTACCAAGGCACCAGAATCTGTCCCTAGGTGAAATAGGGACACTACAAAGCACTCTCTGGGTGGAGTAAAGGTGCAAGACGATACCTAGTCCTGTGTCATTGCTTTCTGTATAAGTTTTCACTCTGCCCCCATCCTGCCCCAAATTCCACCCAGTTTAAACAGCATAACATTTTGTGGTATAGAGACTTATGTGTCATCTAGGGCATACAGTTAAAAGCAAAACAGTTATGCATTCAGCACCCAATGCTGACCACATAATTGCATTTGAGTATTGGCCCCAGTAAGTTTGTGCTTTAATAATGTTTGATTTATTGAGGTCATCTATTAAGATATGTAATAAACAGCTCATATTATTTCAATGAATCAAAAACTAATGTATTAGAAAATTTGCAAATACATTTTGAGACCTGTTTTTCATATAATTGTGGGATGATCTCAGAGGAAAGCACTTGTATTATTTAACCAAATGTTTTTTTATTGTTGATGGCTTTTACAGAATGTAATTTATTGTATGTTTGCAGTCTTCAGGGCAACGTTTATAGGGGAAGAATATATAGGTTCATTTGATAAATATACATCTGTTGATAGGAGATAGGTAGCCAGGAATGGTGGGAAATTTCTAAATTTTCTCTATGGGTAGAGGCTTAAAGTAAAAATAATAAAGTATTGCCCAAAGACAGGGATTGTTGTTAACTCCTATGGAATTCTATGTACACGATTTAGCAATTCTTTCAATGCCTTCTTTTCAGTTCTTCTTTTTTCTACAGAGCCAATGGGTCAAAACCGTCACCAGAGAAAAGAACTTAAAATATTTTTCAAACAGCGCTTCTGCCTCACTGCACGGGTATCGCTCAATTCCGGTATCATTTTCATTTTTATTTTATTCCTCTAAAATTCATTTTTCCCTTTTTCTTTTTCAAAACCTTTTCCTCAGGGCCTTGTAAGAAGGGACTGGGGAGAAATATTTATTTATTTTATTTATTTAGCTGTATTGATATCCCGCTTTTCACCGGGTCAAAGCGGTGGAACATACAATAATCAATTACAAGGGTTTGGGGCCGTCACCTGGTGGCCAACAATAATGATTGTTAACAATTAATTGGGATGTAGACATAGACATTGTGTTATGGTTACATATGACATATGTTCAGGGGGACGAAATATGGTGGTTGGGAGGGAGTCAGTGGTGGGTGCTTGTCTCTGGTCCGAGGAATTCTTGGAATAGTGCAGTTTTAAGTTGTTTCCTGAAGGATAAGAGGTCTGTGTTGCTTCTGATGTGATTTGGTAGAGAGTTCCAGAGGAATGGTGCATATAGTTCGAAGGCTCTATTGCAGGTCCGTTGATTGTATTTCGTCCTTTTGTGTGGGATGGTGAGGGAGTTATTGGTAGTTTGTCTGGTTGTTCTGTTGTGGGCTGGCTGAGGCAGTAGAGTGCAGAGCTGGGAGGTTTGAGTTTGGTAGAGAGCTTTGTGGGTGAGTAGGGCGGATTTGTATTTGATTCTTGCTTCTAGAGGGAGTATGTGTAGCTCCCTCAGGACTGCGGTGATATGGTCCTGTTTTTTTGCATTCTTGATCATTCTTACTGTGGTGTTTAAGGCAATTCGAAGTGGGTTGGTATGAGTGGCTGGAAGTCCATGTTATATTATATTGCAGTAGTCCAGGTGGGGGAGTGTCAAGGCTTGCATCACTGTTCTGAAGTCCTGTGGTTCAAGAAGAGGTCTGAGACGTTGTACTGTTTTAGCCTTGTGTTAGATTGTTGCGGTGGTTTTTTTGATCTGTTGATTGAGTGTGAGTGCTTGGTCTATGATGATTCCCAGGTATCTTATTTGTGGTTGTATTTGTATTTTTGTGGTTCCAATGTCGAGGTGTGTAGGTGGTGATGGTGAAGTCTGGGTCCTTTGTTACTATGAGGGCTTCAGTTTTCTTTATGTTGATGGATAGGTTGTTCTTTTGTAGCCAGCTGGATACCTCGGTGAAGCATTCCGATAGGTGTTTATTGGTTGGGTTGGATGTTGTGATTGGAGCATAGAGCATTATGTCGTCTGCATAGATATGGTAGTTAATGTTGTATGTGCGTAGGATTGAGCAGAGTGGTTGCAGGTAGACGTTGAAGAGCATGGCAGATAATGTGGATCCTTGGGGTACTCCTTGGTGTTGCTGGAACGGGGGAGAGGTTGATAGGTTTGTGCGGATCAGTTGTTGTCTATTGGTCAGGTAGGAACGGAACCATTGGAGTACGTTATCTTTGATGCCGATTGCTTGTAGTCTGTGTATGAGGATGTTGTGGGAGATGGTGTCGAAGGCAGCTGATATGTCCAGGAAGATCATGGCATATCCAGCGTGCCATGTAGAGGAGACTGTAGAGGAGGGAGAGAATGGTGAGGAGAGGCTGGTAAGGACAGCTTGTGCTGAGGAAATTGGCTGGTGGAGAACAGAGACTAACTTTTCACAAATATAGTAGGGTAGCCAGGGACAGAATGGCACAGGAGAAAAGAAACTAATGTGGAGGGGCTGACGAAAATATCATTAAGGAAAGAATGAGAGGAGAGTGAAAGACTGGTGGGGAGAGACTGAGAGTTGTTGGATTGAATGAGACTGATGCAGAGTGGATCAGGGAGAGAGACCTATGTATAGGGAAGGGTACAGTGTTAAAGACTGGTTGGGAGGGACTGGGGAGGGATGGAAAATATTGGTTAGGGGGATGGGAAGATGAGGGGCTGGAGGGAAGAGGGAGAGACTGAGAAAGGTATGTGGAAAATTGAGCTATGGGAGGGGCTAGTGTAGATATAGAATGGGAAAAGACAGGAAGTCCCTAAAGCTTTTTGGTGGTTGAAAGAGTCCTTACGCTCAAAATATTTGGGAACCCCTGTTTTAGTTTATCTGGGCCATATTTAATAATTAAGAGAAAACTAGAGGTAAAAGTGACCCTGCCTCTTTATATGTAAAACAGCTTTAGCACAGTGAGAAAAGGAAATATTTAACATTGTAGTGAAGGATGACCCATCAAAGCCTTCTTATAGACACTGAACTGGAGAAAAGCTGGACAGCCCGGATATGCATCCGATTCTGCTTGCATGGGGGCTAGATGGCCCCGCAGGAGCAGAATCAGGGCATAGGACCTGGACATCCCGGACGTGCCCCGATTCTACCCTGCTAGACGTCGCACAGATTCCCTGGCTAGCTCAGGCTGAGCTCCTGCATGGCACCCTGGTGCAGTGGTGTCCTGTTGCTATGGCACCATGGCGCCATGCATGAGTCCCGATCGCCCATGCAACACTGAAATCTTTTTCTCCACTGCTTGACCCCTGATTGGACCTTCCGGGGCTGGGATCGGGCTGTGGGGAACCCCCTGCCCCTCTCACCTCCTCTGGTGATCCCGAACTGCATGGCCGCTGGCGTCGGGGGGGGGGGACTTATTCCACCTCTGAGATGGAATAAGTCCCCCATCTAAGTAACCCAAGCCGGATGTACAGACTAGGATTGGCCCTGTACATCCAGGGTCAGGATCACGCCTCCGGCTCACCCCCTTCCTCCTCCAGAATGCCCCCTCCCACCTGATACAGAGCTCTCCGCATATCTCGGCTGTACATGCGGGGAGCTCTGTGTTAGGAATTGCAGCCAGGCATTTAGCGGAGATTATACATCCGAACGGGACATATAGGCAGGCTAAACGTGGGTCGGAATGACCCTTTTAGCATTTAACTATGTGAAAATCTTAAGGGTTAATTTTTTGGGGATAATTTTATAAAGGGGCATGTAATTTTATGCACCTATTAGGTGCCTAACTAGGGTTTGTTTTAGTCATTAACATGCTTCTGTGGCTACATAAATGTATTAATGACATCTTATAAAATAGGGTAAATAACCAAATTCATGACCAGCATTAAAGTATGCACATTACTTGATGACATATACTTGGCCGATGAGCATGCGCATGGGCAGAATTTGGGTGGAGTGTGGGTAGGGCATACAAGTTCCCGGGTAGATTATAAAATACTGTAATTAACATGTGTTATGGCAAACATCTAGGCATGGGCATTGACACCAGGTGTAAAGCTGATATAAATGTCTGTGTCGTAAGGAGCTTTTCTGCACATGTGCTAGTATTTTATAAAGAAAAGTAGGCGCCTCCCTATAAAATTGCCCTCCATGACTAGA
This sequence comes from Ichthyophis bannanicus, assembly GCA_033557465.1. Lineage (NCBI taxonomy): Eukaryota > Metazoa > Chordata > Amphibia > Gymnophiona > Ichthyophiidae > Ichthyophis > Ichthyophis bannanicus. Next base: position 716,386,081 of record CM066036.1, on the reverse strand, counting down.
GCAAGAAAAAGAATTATAAAAATTCAGGAACAAATTTTGACTGGATCCTTATGACGGTAGTAACTGTTCAAGACAGATATATATTCATCGTGAAGGTCTCTTGGAGAGGTGCCTTTGTGAACAAATATTTTGGCGCCATCTTTGAAAACAGGTATTTGAGTGAAATTAAGGGCATTGGCTAGGTATGATGTCTCATTTCCTACCAGCACAAATTTTTTGTACAAATCTTTTTTTCAGCAACATTTGTAATTCTGTAAAAATCACATACCGCTATTGTCACCTTCAGGACAAATTTCTCGCTCAATGAACTGAGTCCATAGGCCATAAAATCAGTAACAGCTAATGTAGTTTATTTTAGAATGAGATCATTAGTCACCAATCTCAAATGGCATTGCATACTCTCATTACATTGTACATGACTTTCAGCTACCTATTTTTCTTGTGTTTGATGTTCTTTTCCAAAATGTTTTTCATTACCACTCTTATACAGCCTTCAGTACACTGAATAATATGCACACTTTTACCAGCTGGAGTCGAAGAGCATGTAAGGTCTGGTAAAGCAGTAAACTTGCTTTTGTTAAGATCCAAAGGGCACACTATGTCAGTCCTCATGAGGCATTGCAATATTGACATCCTTGTTCATGATGATAGTCAGAAAGAAAAGGGGGTCATCAGGAAAGGGTGAGGAAAGAATCTGTTTTCACCTACAATAAAAGACAAGTCTCAGATTATCTTCAAACTCAATCCTTATGTGGTAGATTATTCCTAAAATAAACATCAATGAATAAATGGATTTCTGATTCAGCAGCATGCATCCTATTGTTTGGTGGTGATGTGCCAATTAACCACCTTGTTAAGACATCTAGATAATGAAACATTGTTTTATCAATCCTAGATACTTCATCCTAGCGGAAAATAAAAGACAGGAAGAAAAACATCCTTCACTCTGAGGACAATCCCTTTGACTCACCTTCAAACATAAAGATATTTAGGGGCATGTTTACTAAGGTGCATTAGTGGTCATCGCAGCAGTAACATGGGAAAGTTATTGTCACAGTGACAGCTAACATGGTCGAAATGCAGATATTGCAGGCAATTTTCTATGAATCTTTTGCATGGTAGAGTCAGGGGGATCAGGGTGGAGAGAAGGCATGCCGATATTAAGAAACCACTGTGCAAACAATTGTCATGTGATGCCTGTCGAAATCAGCCCAATCATGGCTGCAGATAATGCCACAAGAGGTGGTGTTACCCGAAGCCGATGCTGTCTGGGCCACATCATGGTTGGACCCAATCCCCCCGGACCAACCTATGAACAGTGCTGGTGCCATGGATCTACCAATTCAGAGCACTGACAATAGTACATGAGCCACTGGCTAGCCAGTTCTGACTTTTGTGATGGGGGGGGGTGCCCCGACCCCCCCCCCGCAGAAAATTCCATATGAGGGTCATTCCAATGCTGGAATAGCAGGGATGCCAGATGCACAGCCCCTGCTATTCGCTTGGGGCCGATTCCGTGCCCAAAGCTCCTCGCACAAGCACAGGAGATGTGCAGAGAGCTCTGGACGGGGGTGGGCAGGGGAGGACTGGAGGAGGATCATGAGCAGGGTGGAGGTGGGACCCTGACCCCAGATGTACAGGGCCAATTCCAGTTGCGGCCCTGCATGTCCAGACCTGAGGAGGTAGACAGGTGACTTATTCTACCTTGGGGGTGGAATAAATCCCCCTGAAATCAGCAGCCAATGTGGCAGGACGCCCCAGACCAGGTGAGCAGGGCAGGAGGCTCTCCGCAGCCCGATCCCAGCCCTGTCGGGATCGTGCAGTGGGGAACAGGATCTTCTTGTGCAGAGGATTGGGACTCCTGCATGGCATCCCCATGCCATGGCGACGGCATGCCACTGCACTGGGGCTCTATGCTGGCACTTCAACTGGGTTAGATGGGGTGGGAGCTGTCCATCCAGTGTCACAGAATCGGGGCATGTCCTGCCCGTCCGGGCCCTTTGCACCTGATTTTGCTCCTGCAGGAATATCTCTCGCAGGTGCAGAATCGGGTGCAAATCTGACCCGTCCAGATTTTGGGCATCTGGACAGGCCAGACGGGCCCCAATCAGAATGGGGTAGTATAGGGTTACCCGAACTAGGGTTAACCGGGTTGGAACCAGGCTGCTGGCATTAACCTTTAAATAGGAGATAGAGCAGCTTTTAAACTAGATATTAGGGGAAAGCCGACAGTCGCCCAAGAGCAGATGGTTCGGAAGAATGTATCTTTGAAGGATACTACCAAAAGCAGAGAGGTTCCACAAAAGAGTAAAGTAGCCCAAATGCCCTCAAGTATGGAGCAGACAGAGCTTAAAGATCCTAAATTACCCATGTCTATCAATAGCCAAATTAATATGAATAAAATACATTCTCTAAAATGCTTGTATGCAAATACTAGAAGTCTAAAAAATAAGATGGGAGAGTTAGAATATATAGCACTAAATGAAAGGTTAGATATGATTGGACTATCAGAGACATGGTGGAAGGAGGACAACCAGTGTGACACTGTGATACCTGGGTACAAACTATATCGTAATGATAGAGCTGATCAAATTGGTGGAGGGGTTGCTCTCTATGTTAGAGAGGGCATTGAGTCAGAAAGGATTAAAGTTTTGCAGGAAACAAAATCTGCTGTAGAATCTATATGGATTGAAATTCCATGTAAAAGGGGGAAGGCAATGGCAGTGGGGGTGAACTATCGAGCGCCTGGCCAGAATGACCAAATGGATGATGAAATGCTCAAAGAAATCAAGGAAGCTAACAAACGTTACAGCACAGTAATAATAATGGGTGATTTCAACTACCCCGGTATCAACTGGGTCAGTGTCACGGCAGGACATGCTAGGGAGATAAAGTTCCTAGATGAAATAAATGACTGCTTCTTGGAGCAGCTGGTTCATGAACAGAGGGGAAGCCATATTAGACCTAATCCTTAGTGGAACACCAGATCTAGTGCAAGAGATAAGGTTGTTGGGGACACTTGGCAATAGTGATCATAGCATGATCGCCTTTGATTTAATTAGTGGAGGAGGGATAGTAAGGAAATCCACAGTACTACCTTTTAACTTTCGAAAGGGAGACTATGATGAAATGAGGAAAACAGTTAAGAAAAAACTAAAAGGAGCAGTTGCAAAGGTTAAAGACGTACATCAGGCTTGGCTGTTGTTGAAAAATACTATCTTTGAAGCCCAGACCAGCTGTATTCCACGCTTTAAGAAAAGTGGAAGGAAGTCCAAAAAACTGCCAGCATGGTTTAAAGGTGAGGTCAGAGAGGCTGCTGTTGCCAAAAAAGCATCTTTCAGGAAATGGAAAAAAGAGCCAAACGACAAATCCTGGAAACAGCATAAGCACTGGCAAGTCAAATGCAAGGCATTGATAAGGCAGGCAAAGGGAGAATTTGAGAAGAAGCTTGCTGCGGAAGCAAAAACGCGAAGTAAAGACCTTTTCAAGTACATTTGTAGCAAAAAACCTGTGAGAGAGTCAGTTGGTCCATTAGATGATAAAGGGGTTAAAGGAGCACTAAGAGGCGACAAGGCGATAGCGGAGAGACTGAATGAATTCTTTGCTTCGGTCTTTACTGAGGAAGATGTAGGGATGTTACCCATGACTGAAGTGGTATTTAAAGGTGCGGAAGAATTGAAGGAAATATCGATACATCGGGAAGATGTATTACAACTATTTGATAAACTGAAGAGTAGCAAATCACCTGGGCCGGATGGTATACATCCAAGGGTGTTGAAAGAACTGAAATACGAGATTGCAGACCTGCTATTAGTAATCTGTGAACTATCATTAAAATCATCTCTAATACCTGAAGATTGGAGGATCGCCAATGTTGCACCAATTTTTAAAAAAGGTTCCAGGGGTGATCCGGGAAACTACAGACCGGTGAGCCTGACATCAGTACTGGTAAAAATGGTAGAAACCATCATAAAGAATAAAATTACTCAGCATGTAGATAGTCATGACCTAATGGGAGACAGCCAACATGGCTTTAGACAAGGAAGATCTTGTCTTACTAATCTGTTATGTTTTTTTGAAGGAGTGAATAATCAGGTGGACAAAGGTGAGTCGGTTGATATTGTGTATCTGGACTTTCAGAAAGCCTTTGACAAGGTCCCTCATGAGAGACTTTTGGCAAAACTAAAGAGTAATGGGATAGGAGGCAGTGTACTATTGTGGATCAGGAACTGGTTAAAAGATAGAAAGCAGAGGGTAGGGCTAAATGGCCAATTTTCCCAATGGAGAAAGGTGAATAGTGGTGTACCCCAGGGATCTGTGCTGGGTCCGCTTCTTTTTGACATATTCATAAATGACCTGGAAAGTGGAATAACGAGTGAGATTATCAAATTTGCAGATGACACAAAACTATTTAAAGTTGTTAAAAACCAAGAGGATTGTGGAAAATTGCAAGAGGATCTTGATAAATTGGAAGACTGGGCATCAAAATGGCAGATGAAATTTAATGTGGACAAGTGCAAGGTTATGCACCTAGGGAAGAACAACCCAAACTATGGTTACACGATGCAAGGTTCCACATTAGGAACCACCACCCAGGAAAAAGATTTAGGCGTCATTGTGGATACCATGTTAAAACCCTCGGCTCAGTGTGCAGCGGCGGCCAAGAGAGCAAATAGAATGGTAGGTATGATAAGGAAAGGAATGGAAAATAAAACAAATGATATTATAATGCCTCTATATCGTTCCATGGTGAGACCGCACCTTGAATATTGTGTGCAATTCTGGTCGCCGTATCTTAAAAAGGATATAGCGATTTTAGAAAAGGTTCAGAGAAGAGCCACCAAAATGGTAAAGGGGATGGAAGGATACTCCTATGAAGAAAGGCTAAAAAGGTTAGGGCTCTTTAACCTGGAAAAGAGACGGCTGAGGGGAGATATGATAGAAGTCTATAAATTTATGAACGGAGTGGAACGGGTAAACATAGATCGATTGTTTAGGTTATCAGAATATAGAAAGACTAGGGGACATGCAATGAAGCTACAGGGTAAACTATTTAAGACTAATAAAAGAAAATATTTTTTCACTCAACGTGTAATCAAACTTTGGAATTTGTTACCAGAGGATGTAGTAAAGGCTGTTAATGTAGCTGGGTTTAAAAAAGGTTTGGACAAGTTCTTGGAGGAAAGGTCCATAAACCATTATTAAGAAGGGACCCAGGATATCAATGCTTGAACCAATACAAGCATTGTGGAACCTGTGTCCCTTGGGGAAACTGCTAGGTACATATGACCTAGATTGGCCACTGTTGGAAACAGAATACTGGGCTTGATGGACCTTGGTCTGACCCAGTATGGCATATCTTATGTTCTTATGTTCTAGGGTTTAGGAGCTGTCCAGGGAGGTGGATGCTAAAGAGGGCGTCATTACTGGGTGTCAATACTCCGACTGGTTGATCCAAATTACCAACAGCCCTTTTTTAAAGGGAGGACCTTGGTTGGGGGGGGGGGGGAGGTTGGGAGAATTGGAAGGCTTGGAAGGGTACTGCTGCCTAAAGGAGGACAGAGTAACATCTTTCTCTCCGCTCTCTTTGCTCTTGCCATGGATCCCACAATCCCTGCATTAACAGGCACCGTGGGAGTTCCTGCGCTTCCTGCTGATGCAGGGATCGCAGGTCACCACAGTTGCTGCAAAACCTCCATAGAGCTGGTGTTGAACAATCCCCTTGCAGATACCATACTTTTTATTTAGCTACCACATGGCATTTTTATATATGCCATGTGGTAGCTGCAAAAGCAATTACTGCAGTTTAGTAAATAGGCCCCTAGTAGTATGAGAAACAAGAACATTCCAGCGGGTACTTAATGAAGGTATTATTCCATACTGTAAATATTTGTATTTTTTATTATTACATGATAAATATTGTCTGCTGTGAAGATGTACTAAAACATGATGCCCCCCCCCCCCATACCTTGGGTATATTTCTTGCATTTATTCTTCATTTTACCTTTTGCCTCAAAGACAGAACAACCTTAATTCTTTCCAACTCCCATGGTACTCTGGGTGTATAGAATGTACAAAGAGAAAGGAAGCGAGATTTGTGCCAGAACTCCCTTGCTTTTAAAAGATGGTACTGACATACAAATGATCTCCATGTCCTCATTCATGCACCGCATTTTATTCTTGAAGACTTTTACAGAATATGAAGAGAAGAAACAGATTTGAAGTATACAGTGTGTGTGTGGCACAAAGATTAAGGATGGATTTCACAGTTACCAAGAGTTTACTATTTTACTTGTTCTTCTGGACTAAGGAAAATGCTCACTGTATCTTTGCGCTCAATTTATCCAAATTATTTTTGAATTGAGGAGGCAAATTTGGATTGATATGTTTACTAAAATGTGGTAGTTTATGATGTGTTCAGCTCCAAAACTTGTGAAGGGTCAATACCACGCTAACAAATGGAGGTATGCATCAGAACCATGCTAACAAATGGAGGCATGCATGGCATGGCATGTGCCCATACAGTTAGTGCAAATCCAGCTTCACCCCCACACTAAACCATTTTCCGCAGTTACGATGGGTGGAGTTACTGCCACCCCTTGAGTATACCTGCACTAACTGCAACATTGGTGGTGAGCACATTCTGAAGACCGGTTCTAATCGCAATATGTTGTCAACACCCACACTCTGCCCCTAACCTGCCAGTCTCTGCCCTAACCCACGCTAAGCAATTAGCATGTTTTTTTTTTACCATGGCCACATTTTTAATGTTGCAGGCTTAGGGCGCAGAAAACCCCATGCTAACTATTAGTGCAAAAACATTTTACCTTTTTAATTCTTCATTTTGAACTTTCAGAAAAATTCTTTCTGAGAGGCTGATCCAGTAGACATTTTTCTCCCATTTGATATCTTTGTGTTCAGTTTTGGAGACTATGGGGCTTGTTTACAAAGCCACGGTAGCGGTTTCTGCCTGATATCAGAGCCGCGGCCCTATTGAATTCAATGGGGCCGCGGCTCCAATATCGGGTGGAAGCCGCTACCGCGGCTTTGTAAACAAGCCCCTATATCTCACAAAGGCTATAAAAAGGCTGGAAGTGGTTCCAAGGAAGGCGACCAAAATGATTTGGAGCCTGCGTCAGAAGACCTATGAAAAGAGACTTGAAGACCTAAATATGTACACTCTGTAGGAGAGGAGGGATAGGGGAGATATGATTCAGACCTTTAAATACATAAAGAGTATTAATGGACAAATAAAGCTCTTCCAAAGATGGGGAAGCTGTAAAACTAGAGTGCATAACATGAAGCTGCAAGGGGTAAAACGAAAGGCAATGTCAGGAAATACTTTTTCACTGAAAGGGTGGTGGATGCTTGGAATGCCCTCCCAATGGAAGTGGTGGGGCAAACACAGTGACAGAATTCAAAATGGCATGGGACAGACACAGTGGATCCCTTTATAGCAACATGATAAAATCAAAATAAGCATAAATATCTCTTATTGCTGAACAAATAGGGGTGACCTACATGGAGCTGTGGGTATACCCCTAAACAAAGGCATGGGGAGGGGTGACCTGCACGGAGCGGCAAGTGCACCTATTCTTGCCACCTTGCTGGGCAAACTAGATGGACCATACTGGTCTTTATCTGCTGTCATATACTATGTTACTATGACAGAGTGGATCCCTTTATAACTAGAGGGTAAAACCAAAGCTAACTTAAATATCTTTTAATAGAGGGGGGTGACCTGCACGAAGCTGCAGTTACAAGCACTCTAGCCATATTACTGGGCATACTAGATGGACTATACTGGTTTTCATCTGCTGTCATATACTATGTTGCTGTGCGATTTAAGCTTAGCATGTGTCTCCAAGCCTTGTATTATATAGGCCATGACTGCACATCCACAGAGCGCAGTTCAACTATTAGGTTGGCATATGCATAAACATTGTGTGTCAAGTTACCTTGCAAATATAGCCTGTCCTGCTTGTGGATGATGTCTGTGCAGGAGTGTGGACCTGGGTAATATCAATGCACATGGTGCTGTCAGTGACCTATCTGGGAATAACTAGCTGATGTGTTGTTCCTTGAAATGTCCACATAGCTGAATGATATTGACAGACTTTAGCAGCTGTGGGCAGTGGCGTAGCGTGAGTTGTCAGCACCCGGGGCAAGGCAAGTAATTTGCGCCCCCTAACCCATGGATTTTAGCCGCCGGGGAGCTTCTTTGCGCGGGGGAGCCGACCGTGATCCTACCCCGGGAGGGAGCGATCGTCAGCACTGACCTCGCTGAGCCGGAGTCCAGGGAAACGAACAGCACAGCAGCAAGAGCCCGACAAGCATGGTTAAACGCCCAACAGCAGGGAAGGAGGAGGAGATCCGGAACCAGAAACTCGCGATGCCGCCCTGCAGCTCCGCCTTCTCGAGCGCACAGGGCGATCCGACCCCAACCCCAGCTTTACATTGAGATTGAGGGGCGACGACGCGATAAACAGTCCCCCTCCCACCCCGCCCCGGCAGCTTGTGTGAAATAGCTACCTAGAGGGGGTCAATCGCATCGCCTGCGCTTTGTTGCCGAGGGTTTGCCAAGAACAATGCGACTCCCAGGACTGCGGGCTCGAGGGCTATAGCGCAAACCTCTTTGCAGTGCCACTACCAGATGGCGTACGCGCCAACATGTATCATAGGGACCTGCCTTTCCCTCTCATCGGCAACAGAGAGCTGCGAGTGCGAGCGCCCCTCCCATGTTGCGCCCGGTGCGGCCAGCCCCCCCTGCACCCCCCACGCTACGCCTCTGGCTGTGGGGTGACTGTCCCCTCACACACTGTATGTGAACATGCATGGCAGTGTGATAATGTGCCCACATCACCATTCTGTTGTGGTCCATTCTGTTGTGGACCATTCTGTTGTGGACACTACACAGAGGAATCAAGATTCCACAGGGCAGGAATGGCCAACAGATGGGTGCAATCCGATAGATCCAGTCTGTGTCCTATAACAGCTACAGCATGGACATGTACTTGGTGTGCATATATATCAGTACCTGATGGGGTTACCAAGTTGCTCCATATGCGCCTGCTGGCCCCGCTCCAGTCCTTCATGTAGCCCATTGCAGGCAGTTCAGTATATCATATGGATTTGCCATGGGGAATGCAGAGAGATATATGCGTACATGCTATGGGGTAGAGCCAGAATTGGATGCAGCCTGCTGGGTGCATCTGGAGCCAGTGGGCAACCCTGGTACATTACAGTGTCTGAAGGGAAGGTGGGGTGGAGGCGTAGTGTAGCGCAATGGCAAGAGCAGTTTCATGCAATACCTCCCATCAGTTCCCATTCTGGCCATTGGGGAGTGGACATGTAACATGAGGCTGCATCATTACTGTTCCACATTCACATATACAATCAACTATGGCAATGAAAAACAAATAAAATACACTAACGTGTGCCTTCAAGGAAATGCTGGCTCCTGGCAACCCAGCAGCACCAGTGTTTGCTTGACAGTGTAACCAGAGTTAGATGAGCAGGCCTTTTCTCCAAGGTAAGGAAGGGTTAAATAACCTGGAGAAAGTCACAATGAGTACTAGTGGGAATAGAACTCTGGTCTCTCAGTTGTTAAGCCAGTAGAGTAACCACTAGGCTACTCCTCCACTCTGTGGTTGTTTCATGTGAAACAGGTGTAGTCAAGGAGCACCGTCAACATGAGACTGGCCCATCTCTTGCTACAAGACTCACCTTGTCAGGTAAACCGACGTACGCTGATAACACCGGTGCAGGCACCCCCAGGCCCTCATCATCCATGCCTGGTCATGCCTCACCCTGGCAGAGGGGAGCAGCTTTCGCTACCTTGGGGCAATGAGGCAAGCAATCAGCCTGAGGTCCGCATCAGAGAAGTGTGGGTTCCTGACGTGGGCCGCCATTTCTTCCAGGACATAGGGTTCTGCGTTGGTTACGTCATGGCCTGTGATCCACAATGGCCATTACCAGCGGCTGCGTCACAAAGTGTCATACAACATAGAATGCCAAATATTCTAGAGCCGACTAGTTAGAGCACAGGTATGGAAAGCAAGAGACCTGGGTTTGCATCCTTCATGCACAACTTTGGTCCTTGGCCACGTACCACCACCCTCCATTGCCTCAGAAGTAGCAATATTACCTGCATCTCTGCTTTATGTACCTGACCAGGGTACATTGGCAATTGCAGTGCCAGTGCTCGAGACTGGCTCGCTGATGAAATGAGCACACATAGTGGGTGCACACCAACACTCCTTCTTGTTAGCCATTCAAAATGCTCATAGGGCTCCAGCCCCCCTTGCATGGTGGCTGCGTGCTGCAATGGCCATTGTCGCCATGCATTCTCTGTTTAACACTACAAAGCATGACTGCCAGTGGATCTAGGGTGCCTTGAAACACTTGCCACTGTTAACAGTACCTAAGCCATGCATTCTACATGTCCACACTCAGAATGTACAGACCATGGTGGTGTGCACAGTATGCCCAAGCAGTCATCTACAGGATGGCCAAAGTAAACACTTGCCACACTGTGAGACAACACAACCAAAGCCTATCGTAAAGGTACAATATCAAACTTAAACAAACTCAACCTCCACATTATAGACAATTTCTCTACAAGAGGAGCAATACTGAAAAAAACCCGACAAGTTCTCAAAACAACAGAGCTTAAACTGGTCAACTTTGACCTTCCAGCATAACAGCCCCAAGAAGCTTGTATTGAATTGCTCTCATATCATCATTGAACTTGTCAGGCACACAGCCATAGTAATAAAACATACATAACGAAATGTTATACATAGCATACATATGTTAAACATAGCATACATAGCAAAATCTGATACAAAACAATCCCAACACAATATTGTGTTTCGATAAGCATAAATCTGCTTATCTGCATCAGGGGAAACATTACCAGACTGACTAACAACATACAAAACGCGTTCATATATACGTCATCACTTCATGGTCACATGGTCAGAACAAAGAGAACTAGTTTATTGATTGGTTAAGACCATCAGGCTCAAGAGATTTTAATTTAAACATCCACGCATGTTCACAACAAACTAATCTCCTATAATCACCACCCCTCCATGATTGAGGTACACATTCTAATACTCACTATCAAATATCATCGACAGAATGCTGACACTGTTGCCAATGCATTACCAAAGGAGCAGAGGCAATATTATTATTAATACGACTTTTATGCTCAGAAAGCCGCTGACGAATTTTCCTAGAAGTGCAACCAACATAGATCATAGAGCAGATGAAGACAATTAAATAAACAACCCCTTCACTATCACAGGAGGTAAAATCAACTGGGTGATATACTTTGCCATCATTGTGTGTCCAATTAGGTCCCATCAATAACAAAGTACACCAATTACATTTATAGCACGGATAATGACCCTTGGTTTGAACACTCACTTTTGGTGGTAAAAATCCATAAAAATTAGAAAAATTCTCTCCCATATTTCTGCCTCTAGTGAAGGTAATCCTCAGTGGAATTGATAAGCAAGAATGTAACTGCAATACAGACCAATGTTTCTGAAGAGTCTTGATAATCCTATTGACACCCATCACATAAGGTAAAACACAGGTTAAACATTCCTTTACACTGTGAGACAAGTCAGGTTGTCAACCAGGAGGTTTTCTGAGATGGGTCTGTATGTGTGTGGGTTTGTGTATGTGTGTGTGCACAATTGGCTGCCCCTGCCACCACATGGGACTCACAGATGCATCATGGGTATCACAATACTCCATTTTGAGCATTATTATAACTGTGAGATAACAGCAAGATATGCCACAGTCATTAGATGGCAGGTCCTTGTAGAAACACCAACAGCAGCTTGCCCACCATGGTGTGGGATGGGATTCCAACCACTGATCTTACCATCACTAGGTAACCAACTTTCTGCTGCTACCCAGGATCTATGTGGTATTGGCACTCAATCATACAGCAATGAATGAGAGGCCTGATGTCACAACAACCTTCCCCCAGACTGGGCCTCTAAGGGTAGCCAGAACCAGGGCCTGAGAAACACTGTGCCTGAGTGACCTACAGAACTGTTGCAAAGTCACACAATGCATGTTGTGTCCCTGAAGTCTCCGTAGAACACAAGTGCACCAACGTCAAAATCAGGATGTGAGGCACACACCACAGTGCTCGGGATAATGTACTTCCAGTACAGGATATATGTCACATGGGACCACATCCAGCACATGGGTTAGCCAAGGAGACCCTAGAACATAACCTATGTGGTCTCTCTAACAGCAGGGCTTTGAATGATGGGCTCTAGAGGGTTTGGATGGCCCATCCAAAACTGTACCAGTGCAATGTTCATCAAAATGCATGCAGGGATATGTGGACAATCATTTTGGGGTGGCCACATGTAACCTCGACTATATGGATTCATAAGGTCAGCCAGCTACTGAGGATTATTAGTGGCCCCAAAACCTCAGCTGCTTGGGCTAAGGCTATGGCGAGTACTGAGAGCACATGAATCAGAGTGGGGCTGAAACCAGCATCAGTTGCATATGAGGCCTACCCTGTCACCATTAGGCTGCACGTTGTCCCCTTTTGTGGATGCACCCCTACACAGCTATCATAGCACCCCCTGCATGAACTGGCCAACACCCTGGCCTAACACCTAGTTGAGTGCCAACTGTGTAGCCTGGTGAGCTGACAAAGTTGTCTATGGGCACCATGCCAGCAAGATATCATGGCGAGCTATCTCTGACCTGTACAGTATTGCACCAATAGCCAGAGCACCCACATAGATTAGAAACATGTCATGGTCAACTGACCAGTCGCTCTGAGATGGCTGTCAATGTTCCCATGTACATGGGTTGAACAGCATTCACAGCAAGCTACACTGACCAGATGCATGTCCCTGATTGTGCCTGTGGCACGACAACAAGGCCTTGACTAAGCTGTGTGGGACAGTACAGTCAGCAGGAGATATGCCCTGCCAGATGCCCACACACACAGGTTTGCTGTTCCTAAATGCCCTACACCTCCATGGGTAACAACATGCCCATAACAGACCTCCTCCACGACCAAACCACTCTGGAAATGCAGTGTTCTGCTATGATGATCACCTTGTTTGTTCAGCTTGTGGCCATGTGAAGCCTATCATAGGGGGCCAGCTCATTTCCCATGATCCCTCTCACCATGGCAACACATTCAAGCACTGGAGATATGTGGCTGTTATATATATTCCGCTTTGGAGCACATAGATCTGGTGGGGGCTGTTTGTGCATGCTGAACATTATCCCAAGACAAGTGGGGCTGCGACATCACACCACTCACCCTGACCTAAAGGGTTTGCCCATATGGACTGATGGCCCTCAGCAACAGCTAAAGAAAGGGACTCCCATGTTGTGGTACACAGATGAATCATGCACTGAGTGTAGCAGGGTTACTCTGGTCGTTGCAGAGCTCACTGCTGGCCAGTGCAGTCTCATCAAACAGCCCAGTCTGCTGACATGCAGCAATAGCTAGAAAGGGACTGTGGGCCCATGAGCAGATGCAGTCACTGCTGAACACTGTTACATCTCAATGCTTAGAGCAGTGCCATGACCCAGGATGCTTGGGACAAGGGCATGTCAGCAGGGGGAATGTGGACATATTCAGGGGGTGGTTGCTCCCATGGGATCACAACTGCGATATCTCAGCCAGACCCCTTCAATACAGGCCAGCCTCTTTCTAACCATCTCTCTCTCTACATGGCCCAACAGGCAGCCAGGCCACCCCCATCCCCATAGGCATCTCTGGGAAGGTCCCACACTCACAGGGGACTGGTGAGGAAAGTGGCTGTTTCACCTACCCACCCACCATGTGGGTATGCCAGCTGCACATCATTCCATGAGTGCACATAACCACCATGATGTTATGGTTGATGTGCAAGTAACATGGAGATGAGGCAGCCAATCCAGTGAGAGTCCAGCTAAAACTGGGCTGAGGCTGTATCACTGGCAGTGCCATATGCTGAACAATGTAGATGCATTGGCAGTCACAGATCCATATATCTATCAGAGTGACAGACATCCTGTAGCTAGCTCTGCAGCATGGGAACCAAAGAAAGCTCTGCCTTAGCAATATCCAAGCCCTCAGCTCCACCCAACACCCCCATATCGTGTACATGATGTCCAAAGGGGCACAATTTGTTGACACCCATGATGCATTGCACCTGCACAGACGCCACATGTTCTGTCAGAAACAGAGCAGCTAGAGATGGCTGCAGGGCATGACACCGACCTTAGAGACATGCAGCTCAGTGTGGCAGTCCACCATTGAGACACTGCTGTTACATCTGGGATGTTGTTACTCACCAGGGTAATCATGTAGTCAACGAAGGATCACCACTCCCCAGCCATATGGTGCGAGTCTTGTGATCCAGACGCATGTAAGCAGTGTGATGACCCTTACTGCCTGCACATGCACACCCTGGCCAAAGGTATGCCTAGCCCCACCCATTGTCATGAGCAGTCATCCACTGATGTGTGCTGGACCCCACAACTTGCATCATTCTAGAAATCCACACCAACCCCTGCTCACTGTCTGCCATCTCTCCCCCCCCATTCTCCAGTAGCATAGATGTCACAGCTGCAGCCTATGCCAGATGTGTAGTGCAATTAATGTGTAGTGCCAGACATGCCCAGCATCGGGGCTTGGACTGTGACCCTGTGTTCATGAGTAATGCAATGTTCAGCCACCATTTGTATGGGTGGGCATGGTGCTGGCATATCCTCCAAACTCATGGACCCAAGAGAACTGGGTCAACTCCCACAGAGGTATCAGGACAGTACTGAGACACAGTCACTACAATATCAACCAAAACTGGCAGCAGTTGTGGCAAATTTACCTCTGTGGGTCGGGCTGGAGATAGCTGATCTCCTCATTAGGAAGAGTGGATACAGCTGCCAGGGTCCCCGCAAGTATTAGGATCCAGTGTGCCTCCCTGGGTGAATGGTGTTACCAATAGCCATGGCTTAGAGCACAGGCCAGTGTGCAAACCATTTCATAGACAGTTATGGGATGGTGTTGTAGGCCTGTTCCCCAATGTGCTGTGTAAGGGGATGGGGAGTGAGGTATCGTACAACACTGTGCCAGGGGATTGTGAGTGATGGCTGTGCACACTGTCACCCTCTTGTTATTCATACCCACTGGGGGGTGGGGGGGTTCAAGGGCCACTAGACCACCAGGTAAATTTTATTTTATTTTTGCTTGGGGGTGATTTCACTTTTACTTTGGGTGGGGGGGTTCAAGGGTATCTAGACCACTAGGTGATTACTTTCTGTCAGGGCACGGCCCTGCCAGTATTTTGATGGCATTGGGGGCTTTTCCCAATGCCCGATCATCTAAGGAGAAGATGTTCAAGGCATCGGGAAAAGCATCAAAATACTGGCAGGGCACACATTAGAAGTTTACTCTACTCAGACCTATAATAAAAATTTTGGTGCTATGGCTAGTTGCGAAATCCTCTACACCTGTCTCTGCATCGGGCATAGCCATGATTTACATACTAGCCCAGCTGATTAAAGTACATTTAAATAATTAGGATTCAATAAAATAGATTTAAATATGCATGGCGTTAATTGGGTGCTTGTTTTTGTGTCGGCATTTACGTCTATTTCCTGCATTTAAAGGATCGTAAAATGTGCTTAAACGTGGCATTATGGGCTCATAAAGCCCACACTAGCTTTCTACATCAGCCTGTGAGTTTGTAGAGTGTGATATGCAGGCAGTGCTGCCTTTCCAACAATCTCCTTCTGATAGACTGTGGAATGTTTTGCACTGAATGAGAGGGGACAAATGTAGGAGTACAAAAAGGCCATGGCATGGCAAATGCGGACACTTCATGTAGCCACCTCAGAGCTGTTAATGGAATCAAACCTGTGACCTTTGGATCTAATGCAGGGCTGCAATTGGGAGAGCCATCTGTGAGCATAGGTGACCATCACTCTGACTGGAGGATAGGTCAGTGTTTGAGTGGTGGATTAGATACTGCCTAAGAAGGATTACAGCGGTTATTGGGTTGCAGAGCTAACCAAGCCATTGTCAGCTTATTGCTCACAGTAGTTGCAGAGGGTGCAGGGTCTGCTCCTCTCCAGGCTGGAGCCCCTGCACATTGGCCCCCACCACCTGAGCAGGGGCAGAGGCTGGTCCAGATGTTGTGCGTCCTTCTCAACTGCCTCACATCCTTCACCTTTCAGCCATGGCCTATATAGTAGGCTATGATGTAGCAAGGCAGGGGCCCCAGCCCACAGTAATTTAAAAGCTGGACCCTGCTGCACACACCTGGCTGTCGTTTTGCTTTTTCAAGTGGCCATTAGCATGGACTGAGCACAATTAACGCTAGCTTTGAGGTGGCATTCCAGTTCCATGCAGCTGTGCCTCTAACACCCACTAATTGGGATCGGCATTAGCACACCCCCTCTGCCTCTGCCCACTCTCCGCAGAGTCACCGCCCATTCTCCACCTTTTTTGCCCTTGCTGGTCGCAGCCAGGTTAGCTCCCATTGTGGTTCATTATCAGCACTTTACGCCACACAAACTGCTTCTGGGCGCCCATACCACCCGCAGACGCCTTTAGCACTGTTTAGTAATCATACTCTTTAGTATGGGCGCACAGTAATGGCTACTGTGCACCAAAAGTAGTCAGCAAAGTAAAACTCCCGTGCTAATTGCTTAGCATTCAATGGGGTGGGGACTGGGCGGATGAAGCATGAGCATGGACTGTACATTACATGAGTGCATGGTAATTACCGCATGCTATCAATTTTGCAGTTAGTACAGATGAGTGCACTTAATCCCACCTCAAGTGGAGGTGTTATGTGCACCAGCATAAATTGCGGATAAACTTAATGCATGGTAAGGGAAAGCTTGTTAGTGGCAAGACAAGGCTGCAGATTCTTTATTTAACAGATACACAACAAATTACATGCATGGCCACCAAATTGTCCTTCCGACCCACTCCTAGATTGGCCCATCAAAGTTCAGTCACTTCCTTTAAAATCTTTGCATAACATTTTCATTAGTTTCTACCATTTCACCCTGCTTCACAACCACACTTGACCACTTGGCTAGTCAGTAACAATCCATACATAGTGGGGTATCAATCATGTAGCCTGTGGAAGCTACATAGAGCCTGTAGTGACACAACATTTTTCCCTGCCCCCATTAGCCTGCAGTGGGGTTACTTGAAGGCTTCAGAACACCAGCAATATATAGAGGACTGCACTGTTAGCTCTCCATATGGCCAATCCAGGAACTAATATGACTTAACTACTGCTAGGTTGTTAAACGATTTTCCCAGTTCAGCCCTCTTACCATCAGGACAGTTGAGGAGGGAAAGCAGACAAATAAGATGCGATATAGCTCTCTGATTATGCCTTGAGGTGTCTGCTTAGCCCTCTTTTGTTTCAGTATGACTTACTTGCTATGAGTGGCAACAGGAGACAGGTTCTGTGATTATATATTAGAATTTTTATTATAGTATAAACATAGCAATTATATGGCTAATACTAATGACTGAGGTAATGATGTTCTAGACCAGCAACTAACAACAACTCTTATGTACACACTAATAAATCACTAAGCTGATAACCAAATGTCACTTGGCCTTCCCTGCACTCTGAAGCACAGGATAGAGCTATTTAACTAGATCCTCATAACCAGAGGAAACAAAGACCAATACTTTCAGTTCTTCTGAAAAGGAGAGGTGCCACTGGGTCTGAGTTCCAAAGCAGCATAAATCCAAGTAGGCAAGTTAGCTGATAGTGCTGGCTATAGCCTTTTTAAGCAAACTATGAGTGGTATTAGGAGAGAGAGAGAGAAAGAGAGAGAGAGAGAGAGAGAGAGAGAGAGAGGCAGAGCACCTATGGAATCTGCAAAAGGCTTGACTTCTCTTACAGTGATATTGGTTAGCTTTAGATGACAAGCAGAGTTTGTGTATTAGGGCAAGTAGGCTGTCTGATAGGTAGCAAAGGAAAGTAAAAGCTCTTCTATGCATACATTCTTATTCCTCATGCTGAATCCTCATGTTGATGCATGCACATTTTGGTGATTGGTTGGCATGAGGCTCATTTAGGTGTCTGCAAATCAGGAAACAGCCATCAAGAATTGTTCTCATGCACAGTAGGGTCCATGATGAGAAACAAAATACAATAGAAGCTGGTATGCAGTTGCATACAATGTTGCAAATTTCAAGGCCAGCATGAGCAGTTCTGAAGATGAGAAAGGCCTTGAAGGACTAGAAAAGGGGACTGTTACTTCTGGAGAGAGATCTGCAATTGTGAGTATATACTTCTGGGAATTTTCTGAAAGGAATTCTTTCTATTAAAGCTAATTAATCTGTGAACCCACTATTTTTTGTTAAATCAGTCAGGGCCTAGTAGCAGCAGTTTAAGTTTAAATTTAAAACACAGAAGAGAACTTTCCGGTTACATTTCATACCCAGCAGAGAGCTTGTAGTTTTAATTTAATAGTCACTCAGGGCCTAGTATCAGCAAAGTACTTTTAGTTTAAATTTAAAACACAGAAGATAGCTTTCTGGTTAAATTTGGAACCCAGCAGAGAGCTTGTAGTTTAAATTTAATAGTCACTTAGGGCCTAGCATCTGCAAAGTACTTTTAGTTTAAATTTAAAACACAGAAGAGAGCTTTCTGGTTAAATTTAGAACCCAGCAGAGAGCTTGTAGTTTAAATTTCATAATAAGTTAGAGCCTAGCAGCAACAAAGAGCTATAATTTAAATCAAATAAGAATATAGCTTACCTCAGCAGCACAGGACAGCGTACTGTGTAGCAGCCCTCTTTTAATAAGTGTTATTGCTAGTTTTCTTCTATGAACTCCTTCTACATAAATTCTATTATTAATTCTATTATTAAGGACTAAAGTCAAAAACCTTGAATTACCTTAAAACATCCTGTACACTTTCCAATTGTTCAACCAACGCTAAACTTTCATAGTGATGTCAAACAGACGCCGCACATGCGGACTAGACTCTGTCTTTCTTTAAATACCTGAATTTCCTGGGCGGTACTAATCTCACGTGCATTTGTTCTTAACTCAACTACAAAGATACCAATCCACCTGTGCATTCAACCCTTTGGGTGAAACTGTGGAAAGAGAGAAAATCCAACGTTGTTCTCGATATACAAGTAACTGTTCTCTAGTTCGTTCCTTCATCCCTCTCCTAACCTGTTCAATGCAAAAACATCGAAGTTCCATAAAATTATGTTGGAGCTGAAGACAATGCTCTATCATAGGAGCCTCTGTCCGCTGGCACTTTAAACGGCTGCGATGTTCTCGCATACGTGTTTGTAATGACCGTGTGGTCTTCCCCACATATAACAGGTGGCAGGGGCAAAATACTCCATAAACTACAAAGTGGACTGGCAGTTAGTAGTATGGAATAATTTGTAATTTTTTCCTTCATACGTAAAAGACTGTATTTCTAAAGTGATCGAACAAATGTCACATCCAGTACATTTCGAATGCCCTACACCTACTAAATCGTTCTTCTGCTCAGGCGGGCGTAATACAGTAGGGCTTAATATCTCTTTAAGAATTTTTGTCTCCTCCAAACACATCTTATGCGTTTGTCATCCAGCCCTGGAATCTGTTGTAACACATTACTATGACGCTTTAGGATCCCTTGTATTTTGTAACTAAAAGGTGAATATACCGTTACTAAATTAACTCGAGTATCATCTACTCTTGTTCTACATGGCGAATCCGTGATTAAAGTTTCCCGATGGTTATAAAGAGCCCTTTTGTAGGCTTGGGATACAACTGATTGAGGATAACCACGATTCTTAAATTTTCTTTTCAGATTCTTCGCTTGCATAATATAATCCGAAGTATCCGAGCAATTACGCCTATAGCGTAGAAATTGCGAAAATGGGAGACCATTTTTTAAATTAGTTGGATGAGCGCTCGAGTAATGTAACAATGAATTTCGGTCTGTAGGTTTACAAAAGACCGAGGTGTTCCATATTCCATCTCCTTTTATAATTTGAATATCCAGGTAAGTAATGCGAGCCATATCCCATTCATGAGTGAACTTTATGTTTGAATCTCTCTCATTCAGCCACCCAATAAACGTTGTCAATTCCTGTTCAGAACCGTCCCAAAACATAAAAACATCATCGATATAGCGCCGCCAGCATTTAATATGGGGATGTGGAGAATCCATAAATATCCATCGATGTTCAAATTCTTCCATATAGAGGTTTGCAATGGAAGGGGCACAAGTTGCCCCCATTGCAACCCCAGATATTTGATGATAAATATTCGCCTCAAACCCAAAATGATTTTCATACAAGATTAGATCCGTCAATTTTCCCAGAAATTCTTGTAACGGTCTTGATAAATCACCTCTATCCTGTAATGCCTTTTTAACTATTCCATTTGCTGACTGCTGTGGTATGCTCGTATATAACGAAGTCCCATCCAATGTGACTAGCTTAATGGTGGAACTTCTCGTCAGCTCTGCAAAATGCGACAACAGTTGTAAAAAGTGAGTTGAATCTCTTACAAACGAAGTCATTTTGGGCATCAATGGGCGAAGGAAAGAATCCAAAAAAACTGACGAAGGCTCTAACAATGAACCCTTGGTAGCCACTATGGGACGGCCCGGAGGATGAACAAGACGCTTATGTATTTTTGGAACAATATAAAAATTGGACATGACAGGGTTTAAAGGATTCAAAAAATGGCGTTCTTTCTCCGAAATTAATTTTTCTCCTATCGCTTGTGTTGTAAGATCTAAAACAGCCTGTTGTAAACGACTTTGTGGGTCTTCTGATACCTTCTCATACACAGTGGCATCTGATAATTGTCGATATGCCTCTTGAAAATAATCCTCCCTATCCATAATGACTGTGCCACCCCCCTTATCAGCTCTTCGGATGACAATATCTGTGCGAGCTTGCAAATCTCGCAAAGTTGTATTTTCAGCTCTTGATAAGGAATAACTTGTTTTCTTATATTGTGTCGAGGATAATTGATTAATATCATTCATCA
Source organism: Ichthyophis bannanicus (assembly GCA_033557465.1). Classification (NCBI taxonomy): domain Eukaryota; kingdom Metazoa; phylum Chordata; class Amphibia; order Gymnophiona; family Ichthyophiidae; genus Ichthyophis; species Ichthyophis bannanicus. The sequence goes on along the minus strand of CM066036.1, from coordinate 716,365,044 downwards.
CTAAATCCTTAAATATTTGTAATACCATGGGTAAGAGTTCCGGTGGATTCCAATTCGATGTTAATGGAAGGGGAATTCTGTTAGAATGATCCTCCGTTCTCCTAGGCAGTGGATTACTATGAAAATACATTTTTAAATGGAGCTTACGAAGCAGTTTTCCAAAATCAATTTGGAACTGAAATAAATCGAATGTTGTCCTAGGTACAAACGATAAACCTTTATTTAAAATTTTTAATTCTTGTACTGAAATAGGACTGCTTGATATATTAATAACAGACATATCTGGAGCCAGTTCAGTTTCGTTTTGATCTTGATGTATTGCGGGACTTTGTTTTCTCAGAGGTTTGTAACTTTTTACGATTCTCTGCTCCTTCTGTCCCCGACTGTTTTCTCGAATCTGAAGTGCTACCATTGTCTGAACTATCAATAAACTCCACTCTACGTTTTCGTTGTTTAACTGTCTTAGTTTGTTTATTCGGATTGAGCCAAGGATACACATAACCACTATTGTAGTCATCAAAATCACGCTTCAATTTTTTTGTTTTAATTTTCATAACCTCCTCCTTCGTAACTGCTACTGATTTCTTTTGTTCTTCTATCTGTTTAGAAAAATCTCCTTGAGATGTGGAGGCTTTTAATTTTTCTGTCATAGTTACAATTTCTTGTTGAAGCGTGTCCATACTTTGTTGAGTGGTATCAATAATTAAGACCATAAGGTCGACTGAACATTTATTCAGAATATGTACCCATTTTTCCATAAAGGATGTGTTTGTTGTATGTAATTTTGGTTCTTTATAAACCCTCAAACCTCGGGGTATATGCTGTCTTTTAACATACTCTATCAGCGAAAGCCGATGTAATTGTTGACGAACCATCCGTTTCTGCAAATTCAAAAGATCTTCCCAAGTTTCGTTTAATTCCAATAAGGGGGCAGCCTCCAACGAAAATGGAGTAGCCACCTTACTTAAGTACTTAATATGATTGTCAGAAAAACTCCACGTGTTTGACCAACTATTGTGACCCTCCATGATTGTGTGCTACCAAAATTAAATACGGTCACCTTTTTGAGCCTATATAGCTATATAAACATAAAATTGAATTATCAGCCCAATCTTTTACCTTGAGTTCAATATAGTTTTTTGCTCTGCATTAAAAAGATTAAATCATACTAGATGCAACTGGGTCTCAGCATTCCATGAGCCATTTAATCAGCCAGACTTGCTGGATTGAACTTGCCTTCTTCCACATCAGCGACCCTTATTACTGTTGCTTCTAGATGAACTTTCACTATTTTTTTGTTATTATTTTTATAATGATATTATTGTTTTTTATAATTATTTTTTATATTTTTTAACTTCAAGCATTTAAAATCTATTTCTTTCTCAAATCTTTGTAAACTTTAAATTAGCTCCACAGTCCTTGATACCATATTCACAGTTTCTTAAAATGTTCAAATACCATATGATTCCAACTTGTAACTTGTAACAAAAAGCTGTGCTTATCTGTATTTATCTGTTGTTTTTTTGGTGAGAAGCGAAGATTTTTATTCCAGAGGTTGTTCCCGATACTCCCGACGACACATATCCACGAAGCGCTCCCTCGTTTCACTCTTCGTTTCCTCAGGGGGATCGTTTATCCAGCTGCCACCCGTTAGATGGCTGCCCTGTTTTATTGCTTCAGAGGGCGCATACTCTCTTCTTCCCTCTGTCACCACTGCACGGACTGAGAACAAAAACATGCTAGTTTTCTTCTATGAACTCCTTCTACATAAATTCTATTATTAAGGACTAAAGTCAAAAACCTTGAATTACCTTAAAACATCCTGTACACTTTCCAATTGTTCAACCAACGCTAAACTTTCATAGTGATGTCAAACAGACGCCGCGCATGCGGACTAGACTCTGTCTTTCTTTAAATACCTGAATTTCCTGGGCGATACTAAACTCACGTGCATTTGTTCTTAACTCAACTACAAAGATGCCAATCCACCTGTGCATTCAACCCTTTGGGTGAAACTGTGGAAAGAGAGAAAATCCAACGTTGTTCTCAATATACAAGTAACTGTTCTCTAGTTCGTTCCTTCATCCCTCTCCTAACCTGTTCAATGCAAAAACATTGAAGTTCCATAAAATTATGTTGGAGCTGAAGACAATGCTCTATCATAGGAGCCTCTGTCCGCTGGCACTTTAAACGGCTGCGATATTCTCGCATACGTGTTTGTAATGACCGTGTGGTCTTCCCCACATATAACAGGTGGCAGGGGCAAAATACTCCATAAACTACAAAAGTGGACTGGCAGTTAGTAGTATGGAATAATTTGTAATTTTTTCCTTCATACGTAAAAGACTGTATTTCTAAAGTGATCGAACAAATGTCACATCCAGTACATTTCGAATGCCCTACACCTACTAAATCGTTCTTCTGCTCAGGCGGGCATAATACAGTAGGGCTTAATATCTCTTTAAGATTTTTTTGTCTCCTCCAAACACATCTTATGCGTTTGTCATCCAGCCCTGGAATCTGTTGTAACACATTACTATGACGCTTTAGGATCCCTTGTATTTTGTAACTAAAAGGTGAATATACCGTTACTAAATTAACTCGAGTATCATCTACTCTTGTTCTACATGGCGAATCCGTGATTAAAGTTTCCCGATGGTTATAAAGAGCCCTTTTGTAGGCTTGGGATACAACTGATTGAGGATAACCACGATTCTTAAATTTTCTTTTCAGATTCTTCGCTTGTATAATATAATCCGAAGTATCCGAGCAATTACGCCTATAGCGTAGAAATTGCGAAAATGGGAGACCATTTTTTAAATTAGTTGGATGAGCGCTCGAGTAATGTAACAATGAATTTCGGTCTGTAGGTTTACAAAAGACCGAGGTGTTCCATATTCCATCTCCTTTTATAATTTGAATATCCAGGTAAGTAATGCGAGCCATATCCCATTCATGAGTGAACTTTATGTTTGAATCTCTATCATTCAGCCACCCAATAAATGTTGTCAATTCCTGTTCAGAACCGTCCCAAAACATAAAAACATCATCGATATAGCACCGCCAGCATTTAATATGGGGATTTGGAGAATCCATAAATATCCATCGATGTTCAAATTCTTCCATATAGAGGTTTGCAATGGAAGGGGCACAAGTTGCCCCCATTGCAACCCCAGATATTTGATGATAAATATTCACCTCAAACCCAAAATGATTTTCATACAAGATTAGATCCGTCAATTTTCCCAGAAATTCTTGTAACGGTCTTGATAAATCACCTCTATCCTATAATGCCTTTTTAACTATTCCATTTGCTGACTGCTGTGGTATGCTCGTATGAAGTTAAAAAATATAAAAAATAATTATAAAAAACAATAATATAATTATAAAAATAATAACAAAAAAATAGTGAAAGTTCATCTAGAAGCAACAGTAATAAGGGTCGCTGATGTGGAAGAAGGGAAGTTCAATCCAGCAAGTCTGGCTGATTAAATGCCTCATGGAATGCTGAGACCCAGTTGCATCTAGTATGATTTAATCTTTTTAATGCAGAGCAAAAAACTATATTGAACTCAAGGTAAAAGTCTCTGATGAGGCACCTTGTCAAAGGCTTTCTGAAAGTCCAGATACACAATATCAACCGACTCACCTTTGTCCACCTGATTATTCACTCCTTCAAAAAAACATAACAGATTAGTAAGACAAGATCTTCCTTGTCTAAAGCCATGTTGGCTGTCTCCCATTAGGTCATGACTATCTACATGCTGAGTAATTTTATTCTTTATGATGGTTTCTACCATTTTTCCCGGTACTGATGTCAGGCTCACCGGTCTGTAGTTTCCCGGATCACCCCTGGAACCCTTTTTAAAAATTGGTGTTACATTGGCGATCCTCCAATCTTCAGGTATTAGAGATGATTTTAATGATAGTTCACAGATTACTAATAGCAGGTCTGCAATCTCGTATTTCAGTTCTTTCAACACCCTTGGATGTATACCATCCGGCCCAGGTGATTTGCTACTCTTCAGTTTATCTAATAGTTGTAATACATCTTCCCGATATATCGATATTTCCTTCAATTCTTCCACACCTTTAAATACCACTTCAGTCATGGGTAACATCCCTACATCTTCCTCAGTAAAGACCGAAGCAAAGAATTCATTCAATCTCTCCGCTATCACCTTGTCGCCTCTTAGTGCTCCTTTAACCCCTTTATCATCTAATGGACCAACTGACTCTCTCACAGGTTTTTTGCTACGAATGTACTTGAAAAGGTCTTTACTTCGCGTTTTTGCTTCCGCAGCAAGCTTCTTCTCAAATTCTCTCCCTTTGCCTGCCTTATCAATGTCTTGCATTTGACTTGCCAGTGCTTGTGCTGTTTCCAGGTTTCGTCGTTTGGCTCTTTTTTTCCATTTCCTGAAAGATGCTTTTTTGGCAACAACAGCCTCTCTGACCTCACCTTTAAACCATGCTGGCAGCTTTTTGGACTTCCTTCCACTTTTCTTAAAGCGTGGAATACAGCTGGTCTGGGCTTCCAAGATAGTATTTTTCAACAACAGCCAAGCCTGATGTACGTCTTTAACCTTTGCAACTGCTCCTTTTAGTTTTTTCTTAACTGTTTTCCTCATTTTATCATAGTTTCCCTTTCGAAAGTTAAAAGGTAGTACTGTGGATTTCCTTACTATCCCTCCTCTACTAATTAAATCAAAGGCAATCATGCTATGATCACTATTGCCAAGTGTCCCCAACAACCTTATCTCTTGCACTAGATCTGGTGTTCCACTAAGGACTAGGTCTAATATGGCTTCCCCTCTGGTCGGTTCATGAACCAGCTGCTCCAAGAAGCAGTCATTTATTTCATCTAGGAACTTTTTCTCCCTAGCATGTCCTGACGTGACACTGACCCAGTCGATACCGGGGTAGTTGAAATCACCCATTATTATTACTGCACTGTAACTTTTGTTAGCTTCCTTGATTTCTTTGAGCATTTCATCATCCATTTGGTCATTCTGGCAAGGCGCTCGATAGTACACCCCCACTGCCATTGCCTTCCCCCTTTTACATGGAATTTCAATCCATATAGATTCTACAGCAGATTTTGTTTCCTGTAACTAGGACCTGTCCTCCAGGTGATGTAAAACTCTCTCGCACCGAAGAAGTTTCTCCAGGGCCATGTGCCCATGAGGTAAGGGTTAGGACAGCCGTTATAGTTGATGATTTGATCATTAGGCACATAGATAGCTGGGTGGCTGGTGGACGTAAGGATCGCCTGGTAACATGCCTGCCTGATGCGAAGGTAGCAGACATCACGCGCCACCTAGATAATGTCTTAGATAGTGCTGGCGAGGAGTCTGCTGTCTTAGTACATGTCGGTACCAATGACATAGGAAAATGTGGTAGGGAGGTTCTGGAGGCTAAATTTAGGCTTTTAGGTAGGAATTTGAAATACAGAACTTCCAGGGTAGCGTTCTCTGAAATGCTTCCCGTTCCACGTGCAGGACCCAAAAGGCAGGCAGAGCTATGGAGTCTCAATGCGTGGATGAGACAATGATGCAGAGATGAGGGGTTTGGATTTGTTAGGAACTGGGGAACATTCTGGGGAAAGCAGGGGCTCTTCCGAAGGGATGGGCTTCACCTTAACCGGGATGTAACCAGGCTGCTGGCATTAACCTTTAAAAAGGAGATAGAGCAGCTTTTAAACTAGATAATAGGGGAAAGCCGACAGTCACCCAAGAGCGGATGGTTCGGAAGAATGTATCCTTGAAGTATACTACCAAAAGCAGAGAGGTTCCAAAAAAGAGTAAAGTAGCCCAAATGCCCTCGAGTATGGAGCAGACAGAGCTTAAAGATCCCAAATTACCCATGTCTATCAATAGCCAAATTAATATAAATAAAATACAGTCTCTAAAATGTTTGTATGCAAATGAAAGAAGTCTAAAAAATAAGATGGGAGAGTTAGAATATATAGCACTAAATGAGAGGTTAGATATGACTGGAATATCAGAGACATGGTGGAAGGAGGACAACCAGTGGGACACTGTGATACCTGGGTACAACCTATATCGTAATGATAGAGCTGATCAAATTGGTGGAGGGGTTGCGCTCTATGTTAGAGAGGGCATTGAGTCAGAAAGGATTAAAGTTTTGCAGGAAACAAAATTTGCTGTAGAATCTCTATGGGTTGAAATTCCATGTAAAAAGGGGAAGGCGATGGCAGTGGGGGTGTACTATCGACCGCCTGGCTAGAATGAACAAAGGGATGATGAAATGCTCGAAGAACTCAAGGAAACTAACAAAAGTTACAGAGCAGTAATAATAATGGGTGATTTCAATTACCCCGGTATCGACTGGGTCAGTGTCACAACAGGACATGCTAGGGAGATAAAGTTCCTAGATGACATAAATGACTGCTTCTTGGAGCAGCTGGTTCATGAACTGACCAGAGGGGAAGCCATATTAGACCTAGCCCTTAGTTGAACACCAGATCTAGTGCAAGAGATAAGGGTGTTGGGGCCACTTGGCAATAGTGATCATAGCATGATCGCCTTTGATTTAATTAGTGGAAGAGGGATAGTAAGGAAATCCACAGTACTACCTTTTAACTGTCGAAAGGGAGACTATGATAAAATGAAGAAAATAGTTAAGAAAAAACTAAAAGGAGCAGTTGCAAAGGTTAAAGACTTACACATCAAGCTTGGGTGTTGTTGAAAAATACTATCTTGGAAGCCCAGACCAGATGTATTCCACGCTTTAAGAAAAGTGGAAGGAAGTCCAAAAAACTGCCAGCATGGTTTAAAGGTGAGGTCAGAGAGGCTGTTGTTGCCAACAAAGCATCTTTCAGGAAATGGAAAAAAGAGCCAAACGACGAAACCTGGAAACAGCACAAGCACTGGCAAGTCAAATGCAAGGCATTGATAAAGCAGGCAAAGGGAGAATTTGAGAAGAAGCTTGCTGCAGAAGCAAAAACACAAAATAAAGATTTTTTTCAAGTACATTCATAACAAAAAACCTGTGAGAGAGTCAGTTGGTCCATTAGATGATAGAGGAGTTAAAGGGGCACTAAGAGGCGACAAGGCGATAGTGGAGAGACTGAATGAATTCTTTGCTTCGGGTCTTTACTGAGGAAGATGTAGGGATGTTACCCATGACTGAAGTGGTATTTAAAGGTGCGGAAGAATTGAAGGAAATATCGATACATCGGGAAGATGTATTACAACTATTAGATAAACTGAAGAGTGGCAAATCACCTGGGCCAGATGGTATTCATCCAAGGGTGTTGAAAGAACTGAAATATGAGATTACAGACCTGCTATTAGTAATCTGTGAACTATCATTAAAATCATCTCTAATACCTGAAGATTGGAGGATCGCCAATGTAACACCAATTTTTGAAAAGGATTCCAGGGGTGATCCGGGAAAGTACAGACCGGTGAGCCTGATGTCAGTACCGGGAAAAATGGTAGAAACGATCATAAAGAATAAAATTACTCAGCATGTAGATAGTCATGGCCTAATGGGAGACAGCCAACATGGCTTTAGACAAGGAAGATCTTGTCTTACTAATCTGTTATGTTTTTTGAAAGTGTGAATAAACAGGTGGACAAAGGTGAGTCTGTTGATATAGTGTATCTGGACTTTCAGAAAGCCTTTGACAAGGTCCCTCATCAGAGACATTTGGCAAAACTAAAGAGTCATGGGATAGGAGGCAGTGTACTACTGTGGATCAAGAACTGGTTAAAAGATGGAAAGCAGAGGGTTGGGCTAAATGGTCAATTTTCCCAGTGGAGAAAGGTGAATAGTGGTGTACCCCAGGGATCTGTGCTGGGTCCGCTGCTTTTTGACATATTCATAAATGACCTGGAAAGGGGAATAACGAGTGAGGTTATCAAATTTGCAGATGACACAAAACTATTTAAAGTTGTTAAAACCCAAGAGGATTGTGGAAAATTGCAAGAGGATCTTGATAAATTGGAAGACTGGGCATCAAAATGGCAGATGAAATTTAATGTGGACAAGTGCAAAGTTATGCACCTAGGGAAGAACAACCCAAACTATGGTTACACAAAGCAAGGTTCCACATTAAGAACCACCACCCAGGAAAAAGATTTAGGCGTCATTGTGGATAACATGTTAAAACCCTCGGCCCAGTGTGCAGCGGCAGCCAAGAGAGCAAATAGAATGCTAGGTATCATAAGGAAAGGAATGGAAAATAAAACAAAAGATATTATAATGCCTCTATATCGTTCCATGGTGAGACCGCACCTTGAATATTGTGTGCAATTCTGGTTGCCGTATCTTAAAAAGGATATAGCGTTATTGGAAAAGGTTCAGAGAAGAGCCACCAAAATGGTAAAGGGGATGGAAGGATACTCCTATGAAGAAAGGCTAAAAATGTTAAGGCTCTTTAACCTGGAAAAACGAGCATTAACGTTATACAGCGCGCGTTATCACGCGCTAACGAGCGTAATGCTACGCGGTGCGCTAAAACACCGCAGAAAGTGGAGAGTGGGCGGACAGAAGGGGTCAATGGGCGTAGAGTGGGCGGGGAGAGGCTCTCTTCACACTAACATGCTGAAATTCAGAGCTGAATGCCAACGCGAATGAAAACCTACCGGTAAAAGCGCTTTAAAGGGGAGAGAAACCATTTATGTGTCAGCAATGTTCAGCCTAAGCAGGGAAACCAAAAAAAGGTGATAAGTGTGATACATGTGCACAGAACAAAAGGGCACAGAAACACTGAAAATGACCCCAACAACCTGGAAAAAAACAACAACCAAGCTGGCCAATAGTGGTATCAATGAGAAACATCAACCCCCCCCGAGTAAGCTCCATAGAATAGAGATAAATCGTGGAAGGTCCATACTCCGTGCCCATACAAGGTGCATGGGCCCACAGTGAAATAGCGCTGCTCAGGGATTTCCCCACCATCGGACAGGGTTCCTATGGCATGCACATGTCCCGCAACATCAGGGCGGGCATGTCAGAACGGGCAACCGGGCAGATGCTGGCAAAGGGGATACAGAGGGCTGCAGGTGGCACATGCTGTGGTGCAGCTGGGCCACAGTGGGGACTAGGGTGATGCCTAGCTGGCCCATAGGAATGCTGAAACAGTAGAGCAGCCATACATCAACTTCTGAGGGCCCAACATGGGCAGGAGTGTGCTTCCCACAGTGTCACAGGGAATAGTACCCAGCAGGTACCCCCAATGGCACGGAACATTGGCAAGTGGTGATGGGGGACAGCGTGGACAGCTATGCAGGCACCCTGACCCCAGAACCCGCACCATAGCCAGCTGCCTACCTGCACACTGGATGGCCTGAGACTGCGCACCACCAGCTCCACCAGCAGAAGGGCATGTCAGCATGGTGGCTGAGGGATACTGGTGGTGGAGGGGGCAGTGGGAGCTGCCCACAGCAGACCGTGGCCTAGCCCTGAGTAGGTGGGTGCCGTGCACTGCAACAGACAGGCCCTGTCTGAGCAACAGTCATGGTAGCACCAGGGAATGCACCATCTCTGTGAGAAGATGGTGGTGCAGTGCATACAACCAATGTATTCAGAAGCAGAAAGTCACAGGTTCAAGTCCCAGCTGTGGTTTCTGCCAACCCAGTCCTCATATTTTACCCACTACTATAACGTGCTAATACAGACAGAACCTTTCTTGCACATGACGTAAACATGCCCAAAACACCTACATTTTACCCTACAGAGCACAGACACCATAAACATGCACATTACCTAGAGCAGAGCCTCCCAAATGCAGTCCTGGAGGGCCAAACACCATTCAGGTTCCATGCTTCCTCTGATAAAGATGCCTGTTCTGCATTTCTATGCTCCACCGCCATGGTATGCAGATGTATCTCATGCATATTCATGAGGGACAGCATGAAAATCCGAACAGTGTTTTGCACCGCAGGACTGGAGTTGGGAACCTCTGCCGTAAAGCAGCAGCCAACAGGGGCAGACACACCCGCACCCACAGGCCCCATTATCCACAGCCTCCTGGAGAGGCAGGACTTTGGGCTCTGCGTGCATCTCCCAATACTAGCACTTGCATACCGTAGTAATGCCACCCTAAACCTGGGAATATGGTACACATCTATCAAAAGGTTGCTATGATTACTGGCAGATAGCAATTCCTAGGTTAAGTACAATTTCCTGAGTGAGCTGCATCATAGCAACCTTTCTGATGTCTGTGGAGTGTGCTACAGGTCTTGTGTCTGACAGTGTTTACCAACCTGGGGAGTGACTCCTACAGTATTGCATACCATAGCCATGCCTGCACTGTGCCCAGGACTGGTGTGGTGGCCTGGGCTGCCCAACACCTCTATAGTTGCACAATGCTGGCATAGGTGTGTGGAGTGTGTGTCTGTCTATCCAGTGTGTGATGGCTTCCAACACCCTCCACAGCCCACACTGCTAGCACTGTTGCCAGTATTGGCCTACCAATGTGCATAATGAGGAGCAAGGTACTGTGGGAATAGCCTGGATAGGGTGGTCTGGCCTTGCCGCATCTGCGCAGGACATAGGGCAATAGCTCGGACATTGTAGTGCCCGGTACCACCTGCACGGACAGAGTGGCCACAGCATGTCCTGCTGGGAGGTCACTCTCACCCTGACTGAGCAGTGACCACGGCATGGCTAGGTTCCCTCATAGTGCTATATAGCATTTCTCTCATGTGATATATATGGGTGTCCTTTTGGGGCCCAATCACTGACTTATCTGCTTGGTGTGTATGCTGACATCCCCGTTCCGGGTATGTGCATCTCCTCCAGGACCATGCACTATGGACTAGCTGGCGGACTGTCTGCAGCTAGTATGTGTCTTGCTGGAACACCGTGCAGGGTGCAGCAGCTGGAGGCTTGCTGCTGGAGAATGTCAGATAATGGTGGGGGGCAGCTGAGCATTTCCAGACCTGCCGTCTGTCTGCTATTGCGTTATGGATGTGTACTGCTCTGCATTGCTTGTCCTGTAGGGTGTTTGATCCCTAGCAGAACTGGGGTGATGGTCCCCTCTACTGCCACCATTGCAGGGGGTTGAAAGTGGATCTGTTGGTGGGAGTTACTGTCCCCCACCCTGAGCCCCAGAGGGTGCGTTGGGTGGTGGTATGTAATCTCCCTGGTAACCACAGCAGAATGTGGGTGTGGTGCCGTGCAGTCCTCCTGTAGCCAGCCAGGTGTTTATTAGCAGCTCTAACCCACTGGTTACTTCACTGCCCATGGAGCTAGAGGTCATAGATTCACAACCCACAGTGGGGTTCATCGATAGGGCTGTCTTAGGCATTGTCTATTTTTATTGTATATTAGTGCTGCCAGCAGAACCACCCTCAGGGTACTGTCACCTTAGGGTGTCTCATAAGGCGCCCTATAGGGCGCCTTATACGTCGCCCTATAGGGCGCGCCTTACAAATCGCCCTATAGGGCGCGCCTTACAAGTCGCCCTATAGGGCGCGCCTTACAAGTCGCCCTATAGGGCGCGCCTTACACTTCGCCCTATAGGGCGCACCTTACAAGTCGCCCTATAGGGCGCGCCTTACACTTCGCCTTATAGGGTGCGCCTAAATATTCCTATCAAATGGTATATAATACATGATCATGTCAGAGGGAACGTCACTATTGGAACATATTGCATAAGATGGGTACAGTTTTCCTGACATATGCAAACTTTAACTCGGCTGCAGACTGTGGATTAAAATATTATAGTCGGCTTTCAAAGGGTTACACATGACGCCTCAGCCAGCCTTATTCATTAGGCACATTGGGGAATCAAACCCATGACCCTTGTACCATCAGTCTGTGTAGTAACCATTGTGCTACAGCTCTGTTTCTGTATTTGGGTGTCTGCGTGCCATCTTGTGCTTAATGCGCCCTGTAACGATTGTTGCTGCGCGGCGCGTTATAGCGCGCGTTATCACTAACGATGTACCGCCCATGTCCTTTTTTGGCATTTCTTCCACTAACGCGGCTCCTAACGCGAATCACACTAACGCAGTTTAGTAAACATACCCCTATATGACACTTACACGGAAATTTTAAATAAAATATAGCTCCCAGAGCCAGGACGCATGGGCGGACCTCCAAGAAGGCCTTCCGACACCTTTGCGTGGCTCTGGAAACATCCGGGAAAATTTGTATAGGCTGACCACAAAATTTCTCAGCCTTTTTCTTAAAGTAAACACGTAAAATCCTCTCTTTATCTAACTCTGAAAGAAAAGTAATTAATAGCGTAGCACGTGAGGGTATATCATCTGTAGCGGACTCCAAAAAAACAGAGATATCAAGTTGAGGAAGTTAACTGATCATAATGCACTCCCGTTTCTCCATCCCCACAAAATCACGGGCTAGTTTGCCCGAAGGTAAATAATAAATCCTCTACATCCGTGATTAATAAATTGACTCTACATCCGTAAATAATAAATTGACTCTACATCCGTGATTAACAAAACTTCTTTCAAATACTTATAGAAAAGCATAGAGGGGGATAGATAATGTGTCCGGGGGAAATTCAACATTCGTAAATTTCTTGACCGAAGTGCATTCTCTAGAATCTCGTCCTGACGATGAAGTAAACAGGAATCTTGAGAAAACTTAACCAAAAGACTATGCTGCTCACACCTCTGAGATTCCTGTACTGCAGTAACTCCCTGCAGAGATGCCAATCGTCCCTCATTATCCGCTAACTTAACTACAGTTTCGTTGGAAAAATCAGAGACTTTTTGGAGGGAACAAGTTAAAGTCGACTCAATCCGAGCAACCACTGCCCAAATATCCCGCAAGGTTATATCGGGAGGTGGAGTCTGATCTGAGGCAAACCGAAGCAAAAGAGATAACAGAGGGAATAGGAGGAGGCAACTTTTCCGAGGGAGAATCCATCTTTAGAAATGAAGCCGGCAACAGAACTGATCCGGATTCCACCTGCCCCGCCTTTCCAGGCGAGATGGTCAAACTGGAAGACAATGAAATCTCTTGGCAGGGCGGAGTTAAACCCTTTACAATTGGAGAGTAATCGGATGAGGACATACTCACAGATGAAGCCTCCAGAGATACGCCGCATGGCTTAAAAAACGGAGTCGTAGATTCACTCAAACGAACGTGAGCATCCATTGGGCCAACGACTTTGACCGCCTTGGTCTGGGCAGTTGATAAATTTTTCTTCTTTCTTTTCCCCATACCAAAATATATACTCTCTGTGCTCCTCTGTGCTCCGAAGGGGCGCCAAAGGGGCAGGACCTACCCCTTTGCTCATGCCCCTTCGGGCACGCGCTCCCTGGGCACGCGCCGCGACCGTGTCCCGCGGTGGGGCTGCTGTTAATATAGCCCTTGTAAGGACCTTGTCCAATCAGGCAAGTCCCTCGCAGGCACCAGAAATCAATAGGAAAATGCAGGCAAACAGGTAAATGAACACCTCGGCATCCCGCTGTGGGGCTGCTGTTAATATAGCCCTTGTAATGACTCTGTCCAATCAGGCAAGTCCCTCGCAGGCACCAGAAACCAATAGGAAAATGCAGGCAAACAGGTAAATGAACACCTCGACGTCCCACGGTGGGGCTGCTGTTAATAAAGCCCTTGTAATGACTCTGTCCAATCAGGCAAGTCCCTCGCAGGCACCAGAAACCAATAGGAAAATGCAGGCAAACAGGCAAATGAACACCTCTCTGTGACATTTTTTTGAAGTTGTGCATAAACAGGTAGACAGAGGTGAGCTGGTTGATATAAGGGCTCATTCCATCCTGTATGTCGAAGCCGGATGTACAGAGGGGCTTGCGATTCTGATCCCGCAGGGCACGTCAAGCCCCGTGGAATCAGAATCGCGAACAGGCCTGTACATGCAGGCCAGGACTGCGATTCAGTCTGGCCTGCAAGTACAGGCTTGATCCCGGCTAACTCAGTCAGGGCTCTATAATGGAGCCGCAGTGCCATGGCATCCGGTTGCCATGGCACCGCAGCTCCATTGTAAAGCCAAGATCCCGGCCGCTGGATTTCAAAGGTGATTTCCCTGCAGCCCGATCCCGATCTGGCCTACTAAGGGCCTTCCCAACCCTATCTGTGCCCCAAGCTTGAAAAAAACCCCTACCAGTCAAGTTATTCCACCTCAGAGGTGGAATATCTTCCCCGCAGAAGTCGCCGTCCCTGGATGTACAGGGCCAACATTAGAATTGGCCCTGTATGTCCAGGGCCAGCAGCCGCCCATTGCCCAGCCAGACTACGTTCCCGAGCTGCCCCTTCCCCGCCCCCGGACGTCCCGTTGGAATATTCATCCCCGCTATTCGTGCGACAGAATAACCCCCATAATGTATCTGGATTTTCATAAAGCCATGACAAGATCCCTCATGAGAGGACCCTTGGAAAAATTAAAAAGACATGGGACTGGAAGCAGTGTAGTATTGTGGATCAAAAATTGGTTAAAAGATAGAAAGCAGAGAGTAGGGCTAAATAGCCAATTTTCCCAGTGGATCTGTGCTGGACTCGCTGCTTTTTAACATATTTATAAATGACCTGTAAACAGGAATAACGAGTGAGATGATCATATTTGCAGATGATACAAAATCATTCAAAGCTGTTAAAACGCAAGAGGATTGTGAAAAATTACAAGAGGACCTTAAAAAACTGGAAGACTGGACATCTAAAGGGCAGATTAAATTTAATGCGGACAAGTGCAAAGTTATGCACCTAAGAAAGAACAACCCAAGCTATGGTTACACGATGCAAGGTACCACCTTAGAAATCACCACTTGTTGAAAGAGATTTAGGCATCATTATGGATAATACGTTAAAACCCTCCACCCAGTGTGCAGTGGCAGTCAAGAGAGCAATTAGAATGCTAGGAATCATAGGGAAAGGAATGGAGACTAAAACCAAGGATATATAATGCCTCTGTATTGTTCCATGGTGCGACTGCACCTTGAATATTGTGTGCAATTCTGTTTGCTATATCAAGGATATAGCTGAATTAGAAAAGGTACAAAGAAGAGTGACAAAAAAAGGTAAAGGGAATGGAAGGATATCCTTATGAGGAGAGGCTTAAAAGGTTGGAGCTTCTTCAACTTGGAAAACAGAAGGCTGAGGGGGATTATGATAGAGGTCTACAACTTAATGAATGGAGTGGAATGAATAAATGTACTGTCTCCTCTCTACCCCGCTCTCTGCTACTCCTTCTTCTTCTCTCATCAGGTAATATCAACCCCAACCCTGGACCCCCTCGATTTCTATCTCACTCGGAGAAGAGATCCTCACGTAACTTGTCTAATCTCATCCTTATCCCCAGGGCCGGCCCGTCCATTGAGCGAGAATACTTTTTGCACAGGGCCCCGAGTTTCAGGGGGCCCCGCACAAAGAACATTCTGCTTTAAAAGTAAATTTTAAAATTAAAAAAAAAAAAGCTGACTGCTGCCACCGTGGCAGAATCTAGTGTCCTTCAGAGCCTTCCCTCCCCGCCTCAGTCCCTTCCCACGTCGGCTTTCAGAGCCGCGAAGGGAGAGTTTCCCTTTCGCGGCTCTGTTAAGCCCACTGGGGCTGATGGGAACTTAACAGAGCTGCGAGGGAGAAACTCTCCCTTCGCGGCCCTGAAAATGGCGTGGAGAGGGACTGAAGCAGGGAGGGAGGGCTCTGCCGGGCAGGGGGGGCCCCGCGGGACACTCGATTCTGCTGCTGCCACGGCGGCAGCAGCAGCAGCCAGCTTTTTTTTTATTTTTAAATTTCCCTGGGCTGTTGGGGGGAAGGGGGTTAGAACTGGAAATGGACTGATGGGGGGAGGGGGTTAGGACTTGAGGTGGGCTAATGGGGTTAGGACTGGTAATGGGCTGTGGGCTGATGGGGGGTTAGGACTGGAAATGGGGTGATGGGGGGGTTAGGACTGGTAATGAGCTATGGGGGGGCTGATGGTGCGGCTAGGAAAGGACTAGAAATGGGCTGATGGGGGGCTGGGATTGGAAATGAGCTGATGGAGGGACTCGGATAGGATTGGAAATGGATGGGAGAGCTAGGACTGGAAATGGGCTGAT
This sequence comes from Ichthyophis bannanicus, assembly GCA_033557465.1. Lineage (NCBI taxonomy): Eukaryota > Metazoa > Chordata > Amphibia > Gymnophiona > Ichthyophiidae > Ichthyophis > Ichthyophis bannanicus. The sequence goes on along the minus strand of CM066036.1, from coordinate 716,349,046 downwards.
GGTGGGGCTAGGATAGGACTGGAAATGGGCTGATGGGGGGCTAGGACTGGAAATGGGCTGATGATGGGGCTAGGATAGGACTGGAAATGGGCTGATGGGGGCTAGGACTGGAAATTGGCGGATGCGGGGACTAGAAGGGAGCGGATGTTGCGTGGGGCTGGAACTAAAAGGGAGCTGATGTTGGGGGAGGAATAGAATGGGATGGGGCTGGGAGAGTGAAATGGAGAGGGGAAAAAAAATTTTTGTGGGAAGAAAGAAAAATCTACAATTGGCTGGGTTTTGGGAGAGTAAGTGGGGATTGTGGATGGAAGGGTAAAATTTGAGTGGATGAAATAGGAATGAGGAAAGAGCAAAAGGAGAAAGATTAGTATGTTAAAGCAGATGTCGAGAGAGAATGGAAAAAAACTAGAAGAGAGAAGAAAGGACAAATGGACAGTAGACATTGGAGAGTTAGCAGAAGACACAAAGAAACCAGAAGAAAGTGGCTGGAGCAATTGCAACTGGAAAAAAATGCACAAAAGGTACAAAGATATCTCTTTATTTTGAATTTATTAACGGGAATATGTCAACTCTGGGAAATGTGCATCATTAATATCTGTGCTTTGTTTAGTACAAGAAGAAATTAATTTATATTTTTATTTCTACAGTGTTGTTGTACAGTCCAAGTTTGGCTTTTGGGTTTTCCAGTTTAATTATTGTCTTCCTGCTTTTAAATTGTGATTCCTTGTTTGGTAATGGTCTATGTTCTGCATGTGTAACTGAGTTGAGGTATTCTGTTTATGTAATTCCTATTTGACATTGCAGTGCCTGGTGGTTGGCACTGGATTATAGTAATGTAGAAATCTTTTAATCTTTCTTTATCCATACACTCATTAAGAGGCATGTTTACTAAAAGTTAGTGTATGGTAACATTATGCAAATATTATGCAAATGAGGCCCCTTATGCAAATAAGACCCCACACTGAGTCTCCGCACATGGCCCTGCACGCCCCTTGGGCCGCTCCTGCTTATCCCTCTCTGCTCCCCTTCCACTCTCCCTCCCTCATATGCCTTATGGAACGCACACTTACCCAGAGAAATCAACCCCAACCCTGGCCCCCCTAGATCTCTGTCTTACTCTGAAAAGAGATCCTCACGTAACTTGTCTAACCTCATCCATATCCTTCTCCTTTTCCCTTCCACTCTCCCTTTCTTATGTGCTTTGTGGAATGCACACTCTGTCTCTAATAAACTTGGTTTTACTCATAATCTCTTTATCTCTAATGCTCTACATCTTCTTGCCCTAACTGAGACCTGGCTCTTCCCAGTTGATACCGCATCTACTGCTGCTCTCTGTCATGGGGGCTTGTGATAAGGAAGCTTATCATAGCTCAGGAAGGAGCTATAGTAAAGGTGAAGTGACTCTGAACAAGCAACCTGTCAGTTCTAGTAGAAATAAGAAAACAGAATTTTCCCATAAAAGACTACCAGTCCCAGAATGCACCAGGTTTCCAACAGCCATTAGAGGAGCTGAAGTGGGGAAACGTGTGTTCAATCAGGAGGGCTATGAGGTAATCCCTAAGCACTCATCTCAAAGGGCAGGGCCTGATTCAGCACAGCTGCGCTGTGTTAGGGAGGAGCACTCATCTAAGCAGAATAAAGATAGAGTTTATTCTACAGAGAATCATTATCATCATCTTCATGATCAACTTGGATATCCTCATCCTCATCCTCAGTTTCATCTGGAGGATCATCAGAAGCAGAAGCCAAACCGGACGGACAGAGAGGGCAAGAAACCCTTTGGAAGAAAGAAGAGAAAAGCCTTTGGGAGGTCTAGAGGAGTCTGGAGCAGTACCTATACTGGGAGGCATTCCAAGGGCCAGCATACACCATTGGACTGGGGAAAGCCAGAGGAATGGTGCTGCAGAGCTAGGAATCTCCAGACGGTACCTGTGAGGGAGACGGCTGCACGTGGAAGGGACCCTAAGACCCGTGCCAGAAGGTATGTGAAGAGAGATCCAGTGTCCAGGGATCTGGATTGGAAAGCTGGACATAAGAACTGGACTACATACTGGCCAGGCTATATAGAGAGGAACTCTAACAGCAATGGAAGCTCGGGTATGAACACTGATCTATGCCCTAGCTATAACCTTGAAAGACAGCAGGGAAACAAGTATTCTCCTGAAAGTGCTCCATTAAGAAATTCATCTGTGCCAATCCATGATATTGAACCCATGATTGTTGAAGAAGGGGGAGTGATTGCAGATGAAGGATGTGTTTACATGGACTGCTCTCTGTCTAAACTCCTTTGGTGATTTTCTGTTATAAAATACAACAACCATCACAAAGAAATACAAACTTGTTCTTTAATCTACTCAGAAAAGCTCCTGAGTAGGATTTCTAGCCACGCAGTAGAAAGCAAGCCAGCTAAGAGTTTTCAGCTGGGTAACTGCTAGCAATTGAGCCTTACCTAATTGCTTGTGAGCTCTGAGGGAATCACTTCTGAATCTATGTGGGAAGATATAAGAAGTTAACCTGAAAAGAAGTTTTTCTCTTCCTTGTGGCTTTTGTTTGTTGTTTGATACACTGCTAAGAGAATATTAGCTAAAGCCTACAGAAAAGACCAGTTTGTTACCAACCAGGTCTTATTTCTTTTGCTTTGATTGCCTGACAAGTTCAAATGTTGTTTTCCTGATTTTGTTTTTCCAAGTTTAACACTGAAAGCAAGTAACCTGATTTATGTGCTACCAAGCATATCTGTGTTGGGAGAAATAACCCCATAAATAAATATCTTATTGGCTTTACCATCAAGCACAACTAATTATTGTGAGCAGCTGTGTCTGGTGTGAATGAACTGCATTGCCCACAATCCCTTGCAAATCATATTGATATATGCACTTGCCAAGACTGTGAACATTCTCACCCAGGCAGCCGTCTGACAGGCTATCAGTTCTCCCATATGCCTAGGTCCACTGGCCGCGGTGGTAGTGTTGGCCTTCTGCTTTCTCCCTTTTACCAATTTCATCCCCTCCGGATGCCTCAGTCTCATTCCTTTCTCTCATTTAAAGTCCATTCCATTCGCCTCTTCACACTACTTCCTCTCCGAGTAGCTGTTATTTATTGCTCTCATGACAAGTCTGCTTCTACCTTCCTTACTGACTTTGACTCCTGGCTTTCCACCTTTCTGGATTCCTCCTCCCCCAATCTCATTCTTGGGGATTTTAACAGGCATGTCAATAACCCCTCTGATCCCCATGCTTTAAAGCTCCTCACCCTTACCTCCTCATTTGACCTCCAACTTTGTTTCACTGCCCCCACCCACCAGCACGGCCACTGCCTTGACTTGATACTCTTCTCTAATTCCTCTCCCTCGAACTTCCTTAGCTCAGTTCTTCCCTTATCTGACCATCACCTTTTAAGCTTTAATCTTCATCTCCCGCTGCCTCAACCTCATCTTGTCTTCTCTAACCTATTTAGAAACCTTCATACTATTGATCCCTTGACTCTCTCCTCCACCATTTTTCCATCTCTTTCTTCCATTATGTCTTCCAAGTCCGTCGACAAGGCAGTAATCTCCTATAATGCTGCACTCTCCCTGGCTCTGGATGCTCTCGCCCCACCCACCCCACGTCCTATGAGACATTCTGTACCCTAGCCCTGGCTTTCATCCACTATCCACTATCTACACTTCTGTGCCCATTCTGCTGAATGTTCTTGGCTCAAATCCCGCTCCCCGGAAGACTTTCTACACTTCAAATTCATGCTTGGCTCTTTCCAGTCAGCCATAGCTCTTGCCAAACAAGACTACTACTTCCATCTGACTAACTCTCTTACCTCTGATCCTCACCGTCTCTTTAATACCCTCAGTTCTCTCCTCAAGGTGCCTCTGCCCCTGGTCCCTCCCTCCCTTCCTGCCCAAACCCTAGCTGACTACTTCCATGACAAAATCCACAAGATCACCCTCCAATTCCCCACTTCTTCTTGCATTACCTAATGCTGATGTTATATCCTTTTCAAAACTTTATTACCTATCAGGACGGGGTGGTTCTCCAGGATGGTCTGTTGCTGATCCTCAGCAGCAGGTATCTCAGAAATTTGCTCTTTTAACAAACTACTTCTATCTATGCCCTCCACTCGTACTGCTAACTCCAGACTTCGCTCCTCTCACCTTGCGGCACCTTACGCCTGGAACAAGCTGCCTGTGTCTATACGCCAGGCACCCTCCCTAGCCCTCTTCAAATCCAGGTTGAAAACCCACCTCCTCACTGTTGCTTTCAGATCTTGACTTTTGTGTTTTCTCTTGCTAAGATTGTAAGCACCATGTTTTGTGTTTTGCCCTGGTTAGATTATTGCTCTGTGTTTTGTCTTGACTAGATTGTAAGCTCTGACGAGCAGGGACTGTCTCTTACATGTCTGTACAGTGCTGCGTATGACTGGTAGCGCTATATAAATGCTCAATAGTAGTAGTAGTAGTTGTTTATGTGACCCCTATGGGGAAACTGCTAGGTACGTATGACCTAGATTGGCCACTGTTGGAAACAGGATACTGGGCTTGATGGACCTTGGTCTGACCCAGTATGGCATATCTTATGTTCTTATGTTAGGACACCTAGGGGTATGTTTACTAAACTGCGGTAACGTTACATACCGCGCGTTATGTAATGTTAACGCGCGTTAACGTTACTTAACAATCGTTAACGTCCCCGGCCGCGGTAAACACCGCAGAAGGTGGAGAGAGGGCGGAGAGAAGGGGTCAGTGGGCGGAGAGTGGGCAGGGAGAGGCCCCTTTCGCACTAACGCGCTGAACTGAAGGGCTGAATCCTACCACGAATGAAAACCTGCCGTTAGATACACATTTGCAGGAGAGAGAAACCATTTTAGTGTCAGCAATGTGCAGTCTAGGCAGGGAGCCCAAGAAATGTGATAGTAGTGCTCCATTTCCAGCAACACCATAGTGCCACAGTATGAATGGCCACTATGGTGATGGTGCAAATGGGGCATAGGGGGAATAGGGGGGCCACAGGCGGGACATGTAGCATGGGCAGCTGGGGCACAGGGTGGACCAGGCGGGCGCCTAGGTGGCACATAAGAACATAGAAACTGGAAATCAGCAAGACAGCAGCTGACCAAGGCCAAACACAATCCACCTATATCTATCTGGTTCACCCTAGCCAATAGTTGCTAGGGCACTGACCTGACATCCCAAAGCCATCCCGCCCCCATGTGGAAGGGACATAATATTGGTAGGCAGTGATGGGGGGATGTGAGGATGTCCATGTATGGCCCCCCACCCCGGGATGCGCTCCCTAGGCGGGCTCCTACCTACACAGTGGATGGCCTGGGACTGCACACTACCAGCACTGACAGCAAATGGCCATGTCAGCTTGACAGGGGGGGGGGGCACATCCCTGCAGTGGACCTAGGCCATGCCCTGCATCAGTACATGGTGTGCAGTGCAACATGCAAAGTCTGGCTGAGGAAAAGTACAGGTAGCCCCAGGGACTATTGTGCATCTGTGGCAACAGTGTGGTGCAGTACAACCAGCCAGTGTGTCCAGAAGCAGAGGGTCACAGGTTCAAGCCCCACCTGTGGTTCCTGCAAAGCATGTCCCTATGTTTTACCCTACAATGCAGATACAACAGCAACATGTGCAAAGCCCAAAGCAGTGGTGAACAGCGGTACAAACACCCACCTACACAGGCTCCACAATCCAAAGATGCATGGAGAGTCAGGCTGTTGGCCCCAGCATTGAGCTGAAGTTATCACCAGAGCACTACTTCTACCCCCTGCACAGTTTAGCAATGTCAGCACTGTGATCAGGACCAGTGTGGTGGGCCGGGTTGCCAACCACCCCTATCTTTGTACAATGCTGCAATAGGAGTGAGCGTGTGTGTATGTCTATCCATTGTTCTGTGGCTGCCCACCCTTCACTGGGCCCAAAATGTCCCACTGTTACCAGTGTTAGCCTAAATAGGTGCATGATGAGGAGCAAGGTATTTTGGGTATGGCCCGGACAAGGCAGATTGACCAGGATGCATCTTCACAGGGTGTGGGGCAATGGCTGGGACACTGTAGTGCCTGACCACCACCTGCATGGACAGGGTGGTCACAGCATGGCATGCTGGGAGGGCACTCACTCTGACCGAGCAGTGACCATGGCAGGTCTAGGTTCCCACATAGCGCTTTACATTATTTGCTTCCAGTGATATGTTTGTGTTCCCCAGTCCTGGGGTCCCAATCACTGAGTTGTCTGCTTGCTACACATAATTCCTCTTTGAGCCGGCTGGTGGACTGTCTGCAGTTAGACTGTGCATGGTCAGAACACCTTTAAGGTACAGTTTGACTGTGCTGTCTGCTGGTGACTGGCAGATGGTGGTAGGAGGCAGTTGGGGTTTTCCATACCTAACCCCAGCATTGCTCCTGGTCTGCCACTGCTCCAGTCATAGGTATGGTTCTGGCCCACCAACCCTAGAGGGCTGTCTTATACAAACAGGATGGAGGTTGCTTCCCTGGGGCAGGGGCACCTGTTCTTTACCTACAAAAAGGGTGATATGGGCCCTTTGGGATATATAGTATATACCAATGTGACCTATAAAGGCACTGCTACACACACCTCATGCAATTCTAGGAACCCCTCTGCCCTGATAACAGTTGTCCATGTCAGCCAGACCCTAACACAGGGTACACACCAATCTGGCTGGTGTCTGGTCCCACAGGGCCACATGTGACTGCAGGATATAGATGGACACCAAATTACCTTCGGCTGCACTGCAAGGAACACCTGTCACACACTGTTAGTGATGGGGATGTACAGCAGGATCTATCTCTAGCACCATATGTACTGCGGACCTAGTGCTGGGCACCAATCCTATCCCTCAGGGTGACCACAGAACCTGCACAATGGCATGGTCTGTAGCTACTCTGTGCCAGTATCACACACTGTCAGTTCGTCTTTCCAAGCTGAGGTACCAGAGAGGTGCAGACTCCATTTGGTGATCAGCTGTACACTGCTATTCAGCATGTGCATTGCATCATGGGTATGGTGGGGTTACCCTATCCTGGCACTTAGAGAAGACAATTTGTGCGGTGACCTGCAATCCTTCTGTACCCAGACATTGCTGTGACATACACCATGGAGGTATAGCCTACTGGTTAATACAATGCCATTCTTGGCAGTGTTCATGGGTTCAGTTCCTCATTGTTCCCCCCTCTCATGCCTGTCCTACTCATATAGTGTGCATGCCTGTAGAGAGGTCATATTTTTGCAGATCTGTGCTTCCAGCACATAATACCCTCGCCACAATTGCCAACATTCCCTCGGTCTGTCTATCTGCGTCTTTCAGCTGTGTAGAGTCCTGTCTGCCAGTGCAGGCTGCCACCCCATGTCATACCCTTTCCTGCATTGCGCCTCTTCATGCTTGTCTCGCCTGTGCCTGATCTGCATGGCACCACCACTCCTCTGTCCACCCATCATTGTAACTATCCTGCCACCTCTGCCTCCACTGGGGGACACGTATTCCCATTGTCTGCCACCAACTATGTTTCTGGTACTTTACATTGCCAACACCCTGTGCTGTGGTACAGCTGCCCCACCATGTTTGTCATCAGTACTGGAAGGCACATGGGAGAGAGAAGTCTCAATGTCCGACGGAAGAACCCGGGCCTCACCACCGGGCGCGACCAAGCCGGCTCGAATCCCCTGTATTTTGTCCTCAGGTAAGTGCACAAAACGATCCATAGGACCTGAAATGGGGGAGGAGCTGGTTTCCAAGATGGCCGCGGAGCGTTTCTTCGACTGAATGCCTAAACGTAAGGAGAAGTTGCGGGCTGTTCCCTCTGAGCCCCGACAACCCACTCCCCGCCCATTGACCCCTTCCCCCTGCCCTCTCTCCATCCTCTGCGGTGTTTACCGGGGCTAGGGACGTTAACCATCGTTAAGTAACGTTAACGCGCGTTAACGTTACATACCGTGTGTTAACATTACCTAACGAGTGTTAACGTTACATAATGCATGGTCTGTAACGTTACCGCAGTTTAGTAAACATGCGCCTTAATGTGGACAAGTACAAAGTTATGAACCTAGGAAAGAACAACCCAAACTAAGGGGTATGTTTACTAAACCGTCTTAATGTTACCGACGCTAGTTGCAACGATAATGTGAAGAATGCCATATAAGGAGTGAGCGTTTCAATCCTAAGGTAGCAAGAATCTGTATTGCTCGATAGTGGGCGCCGTGGCACATTAACGTGCATTAATCCTAAGTACATGCCAGCGCAGTGTTAGAAACTATAACGATATAGCCCACTGGTTACTGCAATGACTGTGGAGGCAGAGGTCATGGGTTCAATCTTGCAGTGGTGTAATCTAAAACGGCTGTCTGAGGCATTTTCTTTTAATTTAAATCAGTGCTGCCAGCAAAAACACCCTCACAGTGCTGTAACCTAAGGTGCCTCATAAGGCGCCCCATAGGTCACATTATAAAGTGCCCTGTCTGCCAAGGCACCCTATAATGTGTCCTATAGGGCACCTTTGAGGCACCTTAGGCTACAGCACTGTGAGGGTGTTTCTGCTGGCAGCACTGATTGAAATGAAAAGGAAAAGCCTCAGACAGCATTCCTAATTAACACCACTGTGGGACTGAACCCATGACCTCTGCCTCCACAGTCATTGAAGTAACCAGTAGGCTACACCTCTACAGCTACTACCACACTGATAGCTGGCTACAGAAAGACTGCAGGTCACCACACAAACTGTCTGCTGTGGTTACTAGGATAGGGTAAACCCACCCGTACCTATGATGCACTGCACATGCAGATCAGCAGTCTACAGCTGATCACATAATGGGGTATGCACCCCCACAGCACCTAGGCCTGGTAGGGGGAACTGACTGTGTGTGTTACTAGCACAGAGTAGCTACAGACCGTGACATTGTGCGGGTCCTGTGCTCACCCTGAGGGTGAGGTGGGGCACCCAGCACCAGATCCGCAGCACCTGGGTTTGCTGAGATAGGCTATGCTGCAGGTCCCCATCAGTGCCAGTGTGTGATAGGTAGTCCTTGCAGACACACCTATGTCAATCTGTATTTCCCAGTCATGTCTAGCCCTTGTGAACAATGATGCACCCAGAATAGTGGGTGCCATGGTCACATGTTATAGGTGAAGGGCGGGGGGTGTTTGGACCCAAAAGCAGATTATGTAGCACCACCCAACCCACCCTCTGTGGCTCGGGGGGGGGGGGGGAGAGACAGGATCTCCCACCAACAGATCCACATTGTATATCTCTGCAATGGTGGCAGTAGCGAGGACCATGAACCCCAGTCCTGCTGGGGAACAGGCACCCTACAAGGCAGATCTGTACACATCACATAAGGCAATGGCAGACAGGCAGAACACTGGAGAAGCTCAGCTGCCTCTCACCACTATCTGACATTCACCAGCAGAGGGCACAGTCAGGCTGCACCCTGCAAGGTGTTCCAGCCATACACATGCTAACTGCAGACAGTCTGCTAGCTAGTACATAGTGTATGTTCCTGGAGGAACTGTGTGCACCAAAAAATGGGATGGGAGCACACACACTAAGCAAGTATATCAGTGATTGGGTCCCAGCATAGAGAATGCATAAATATCACTGAGAGAAATGTTGCATAACACTATGGGGGAACCTAGCCATGCCGTGGTCACTGCTCAGTCAGGGTGAGAGTGACCTCCCAGCTTTAAATGCTGTGGCCACCCTGTCCGTGCAAGTAGTGGTCGGGCACTACAATGTCCCAGCCATTGCCCTATACCCTGTGCAGATGCATCCTGCCCAGGCCATGCCCACAGTACCTTGCTCCTCATTATGCACATTGGCAGCCTAACGCTGGAAACAGTGCAAGCAGTGTGGGCTCAGTAAGGTGTAGGCAGCCACAACAAACTGGATAAACAAACACAAACTCCCACACCTATGCCAGCATTGTGCAAATATGGAGGATTGTGGCAGCCCAGTCCTGGGCACAGTGCGGGCATTGCTATGGTACGTAATACTGTTGGGGTCACTCCCCGGGGTGGTAAACACTAACAGAAGCAATAACTGAAACACACTCCACAGATATCAGAAAGGTTGCAATGATGAATCTCTATCAACAAATCATGTTTAACGTAGGATTTGTTAGCTGACATTAATCATAGCAAACGTTTGATATGTGGAACATGTTCCCAAGTTTAGGATGGCATTGCTAAGGTATGCAGGTGCCATTATTGGGAGATGCTGCTCCACGCAGGGCCCAACAGCCTGACTCTCGATGAGGCTTTGGATAGTGGAGCCTATGGGTGTGGGTGTTTCTGCCCCTGTTGGCCGCTGCTCTAGGGCAGAGGTTCCCAACTCTGGTCCTGTGGGATAAACACTGTTTGGGTCTTCATGCTGTCCCTAATGAATATGCATGAGATACATTTGTATATAATGGGGCAATGCATACAAATGCAGCACAGGCATATTTATTAGGGACAGCATGAAACCTGAATGGTGTTTGGCCCTCCAGGACTGCAGTTGGGAATCTCTGTTCTAGGGATTGCACATGTTTATGGTGTCTGTGCTCTGTAGGGTAAAATATAGGCGTTTCAGGCATGTTTAATTTATCTGCAATAAAGGTTCCGTCTTTATTACCATGGTTTAGTACTGGGCAAAATATGGGGACCAGGGTGGCAGGAGCCACAGCTGGGACTTGAACTTGTGGCCTTCTGCCTCTGAACACACTGGCTGCATGTACAGCACCAAACTGTTGCCACAGGGGCAGATCATTCCCTGGGGATACCATGACTGTTTGTCAGACAGACCTTGTCAGTTGCAGTGCACGGCACCCACCTAAACGGAGCTTGGCCGTGGTCTGCTGTGGGCAGATGCCACTGTTCCCTCCACAACCAGCACCCCTTTGCCACCATGCTGACATGCCCATATGCCGGTGGTGCTGGTGGTGCGCAGTCCCAGGCCATCCATTGTGCCGGTAGGCAGCTGCCTATGGTGTGGGTTCTCGGGTAGGGGTGCCTACATGGACATGCGCACTTCCCCCCGGCACCGCCTGCCAATGTTATGTGCCCTGGGGGTTCCTGCTGGGTAATATCCCCTGTGACACTGTCGGACACACACTCATGCCCATGTTGGTCCCTCATCAGTTGCTGTCTTGCTGCTTTACAGTTTTGACATTCCTATGTGCCACCTAGGCATCTGCCTAGTCCGCACTGTGCCCGAGCTGGACCACAGCATGTGCCGCCTGCAGCCCCATGTATCCCATTTACAGCATCAGTACAGTTGCCCTTTCCTACGTACCCACTCTGCTGTTGCTGCACATGTGCACACCCTAACAAACCTGCCCAATATAAATGACAAAAACCCTGATCACCGCTATTTCAATGTGGGATCATTCACTTTGTAGGGGGACAGAGCATAGACCCTTCCAAACATGATATCTTCCTTTTTACGCTTTGTCAGTAGTGTTTCTTTATGTTTATCATTAATATCACTTTCGGCCAGCTTGGTTATTGGGATTTCAGATGTGGTTCTGGTCATTTTATATGTTTATTTGCTTTTTTGGTTCCTGCACATGTATCACTACTATCACTTTTCTGGGTTTCCCTGACTTTGCTGTACATTGCTGACTGAAATGGTTTCTCTTTCCTGCAAATGTGCCTCTAAAGCGAGGGTTTCACTGGCGTTAGTGTTCAGACCCGGATTTCACAGCGTTAGTGTGCCTGGAGCCTTTCCCCGCCCACTCTCCACCCATTGACCCCTATCTCCGCCCTCTGGGAGGCCTTACTCCACCCTTCAGAGCCGGATTTCACAGCGTTAGTGTGCCTTAACGCCGCTGCTGACGTTATCGCGCGATACGTGACGTTATCGCGCGATACGTGACCTTATCGCGCGATACGTGACCTTATCGCGCGATACGTGACCTTATCGCGCGATACGTGACCTTATCGCGCGATACGTGACCTTATCGCGCGATACGTGACCTTATCGCGCGATACGTGACCTTATCGCGCGATACGTGACCTTATCGCGCGATAACGTTACGCATCGTGCGATAACATCGCCGCTGCTACGTTAAGACGGTTTAGTAAATATACCCCTAAGGTTACATGATGCAAGGTTCCACATTAGGAACCATAACTCAGGAAAAAGATTTAGGCATCATCGTGGATAACATGTTGAAACTCTTCTCCCATTGTGCAACGGCAGCCAAGAAAGCAAATAGAATGCTAGGAATCATAAGGAAAGGAATGGAGAATAAAACAAAGGATATTATAATGCCTCTGTATTGTTCCATGGTGCAACTGCATCTTGAATATTGTGTGCAATTCTGATCGCCTTATCTTAAAAAAGATATAGCGTTATTAGAAAAGGTACAGAGAAGAGCCACCAGAATGGTAAAGGGGATGGATGGAGACCCCTATGAAGAAAGGCTAAAAAGATTAGTGCTCTGCAACCTGGAAAAGAGACGGCTGAGGGAGATATGATAGAGGACTATAAATTAATGAATGGAGTGGAATGGGTGAATGTAGATTGATTGTTTACGCCATCAAAATATAGAAAGACTAGGGGACATGCAATGAAACTAAATGGTAACCTATTTAAGACTAATATTTTTTCACTCAAGGTGTAATCAAACTCTGGAATTCATTACCGGAGGATGTAGTAAAAGCTGTTAGTGTAGCTGGGTTTAAAAAAGGTTTCAACATGTTCCTGGAGGAAGGGTCTATAAGCCGTTATTAAAGGGGACCCGGGAAATCTATTTCTTGTCCCAATACAAGCATTGTGGAACCTGTGTCTTTTGGGGAAACTGCTAGGTATTTGTGACCTAGATTGGCCACTATTGGAAACTGGATACAGGGCTTGATGGACATTGGTCTGACCCAGTATGGCATATCTTATGTTCTTAACATATTGGGTAGAATTTTTCCTTTTAATAATGTAACTCATAATGTTCAATATAGATGTAGCTGCATATAGAAATCCACTAAATCTACCAGTGGGGACATCCTCCAAGTTTTGTTAACATTTTGGGCCCATTTCAAACCTGGTGTATTGCTGGTATCAAGACCAGTTGCACTCCAGGTTTTATGAAAAGGGGCATTTTCCAGCAAATAAAGACAGATCGAAAGTTTGCATTTGACTCTGTTGGAACGCACCTGGTTTGCATAAATTTCTGCAATGAAATGCAAGAGCACCATTTTACATGCACATCTTATTATACTGCATCACAGACTGCCTATTCAAATCAGCTTGTACCAGCTATTCTTCTTGTTTCCAGACTATTATGTATGGGACAGAACAGAGCTTTACCCTCAAGATATAATCAACTGTAAATATATTCAGATGTAAGCTCCAGTGATTTTAATGTGAACATAGATAATGCTACTGTAGATTACACAAGAATAAACTATTAATAGTAAAATTACAAAAAGGATATTTCAAGTCATTTTAACAGAATAGCTTTGTTCATTAGCATGCAACATAAGTTTAAAAAAGGAAATAAATATAATTAATCCCTGCATCATAGACATAAAAGACAAGTAGTTAGTGGTAACTAGCTGTATTACTCTGCTGACTGCAGTTCAATTAGGTTTTTTTTTATTATTTCCAAAATGAGATTAGCCTCAATCAATAGCTCTAGCGCTAACCACCAAGCCTTTGGAACTCTAGATCACTTGGTAGTGCATTTAATAAAGTTTACATTTGCAGAGAAGTTTCAAATTTAAATGGAAATCCAAAATTACAGTTAAAAAAGCAGTGTAATTTGCACGTAGCTGTTTAAGCTATATTGTTAAATTATTCTTCTCTTTTGCATCGCCACCTGCTTGACACCAAGAACTTGCAAACAGAATATGTTTTGTTTCACAAAAAACTTTTGCATGGATTTGGTGTTCTCTTTCACACAAAAAATCTAATGGAAAATCTTGTAGGTAGACATTGAAAGTTGTTTTTTTTTAATGTAAGTATAGCAGCTATAGGTGACAGAGATATTTCTTAGACCTTAAAAAGACCCTCCTGATTCTTCATTTTTTCAAATAAATATTTATATATTTTTTGATGTGACTGAATGAGAGATCTTAGCGGACTCCTTACTTTAAAAGTTGCCAATTTGCACATGACATACTAATGTGCTTTTATGCACGTCAAAATGGATTTTACTTCATATGATCTCTACTGAATTAATATGTATATGTACAGACATTTACAGAGGACATTATTTCTCATGCTTTGCGTCTCACACTACAAGAGGTTTCCTCCATGTATTTTAAACTGAGAAACATAATGGCAGGGTCTACATTAGTGGTCCTGGGCTCTGACAATCTTGCTGTGCTGTTTGACCTGCAATTGTGCTTTGTAATCAACAGAACTTGTACTGTATCAAGTAAGGTTTATAAAAACCATTTCCTGCTTTCCTAAAGGGGTCATTCCAGACCTCTGGAAATGTCTTTTTTTTACATGTATCTATGAGATATGTGCAACTGGAAATCCATATCTATAGTGAATTCGGACTCCCAACTCTGCCATAAGGATGCATAGAAACAGTTCTTTGATCTAGAAAGGTACCTTTATACAGATCCAAGGTCATTCTTAAGGGGGAAGGGGAAATCTGGCAACCCTTCGGTGCCTTGCACCACCATGGTAACTCCACCCCTTACAAATGGCAGCAAAGCATGGTCACAGCCAGGGCTGATATTAGACACACTGCAGTCTAGGGCAGAAATTTGGAAGGGGACCCCAAAGTACACCAGCAGGCTGTTCCTTCTTCAGCTTCGAGTGCTTTTGGGGTCACCTGTAGCATAAGACCAAAGGAAATTTCCATGGTTGTATTCCCCTAGCAATTTGACGCTTTGCCCTGGCTATGGTGCTGTCCTCCTCACATCACATCTTACTTGTATCAGCAGAAGGCATAAAGGCAAATAACAGAGGCAACCGCCACACCAAAGAATGGGAAACGACAGGCAGAAGCACCTGCAGTTAGGAGCAGTGCTCTCTTATGCTTTCTGCTGGGGAGGTCAAAAAGACAAACTATGTAGTCACTTGTCATCCTCATAGAGCTTGCATTGCAAAAGTATTCATCCCCTCTGTGTTTGACCTGTTTTGTCGTATTACAACCTGGAATTAAAATGGAGTTTTGAGGATTAGCACCATGTGATATTCACAACATGCCTACAACTTTGAAGGTGCAAAATATCCTTTATTGTAACACAAACAATAATTAAGACAAAAAAAACCTGAAAGCAGGAGTGTGCATATGTATTGTCACCCGTGAAGGTTCCCAGAGGCCAGAAGCATGGGTAATTCACCGGGGCATGTTCTTCAGTAGCTGTGGAGTGTTATAGAAAGGCGTTGCAGTGCCCCCTGGGACTTGTGGTTCCACAAACTAGCAAAAGAATGTAGTTGCAGTCAAGTGGTAAGGCTTAAAGACAGGACTTTTTATTCCCCTTCCCGGGGTTGGATTTCAAGCACATTGAAACAAGGTAACATAAAGACCATTCGTCTGGTACTAAATTAAAGAAACACTGGAACAAAAACTCTGCTTAACTTCAGCTTTGCAATGGACAAAAAGGAAAAAGAAAACAGTCTCTTTCAAATCAAATACCTTTCTTCCTGTTTTCTTTACAAACACATTTAACCGCACTGCAAAATAAATAAGTTATGGCATCAGCCATGGTATACGTACAGTCCATGCAGTTATCATAAGCAGGTTCCTCGTAGGAATCACATTGCATTTCTTCAACACCGGAGTAAGTTTCCCTTGGACTGAAACTTCCGTTATTGTTACAGAGTTCCTCCCTATAGCTCAGAGAGTTCCCTTCCTCCTCCCGGCTAGAGTGGAATGGGTAACTACCATATTCTCTGTAGTTTCTTTCAGGAGAGCCACACAATTCTTGATAAGTGCAGGGCAATTCGTTATACTCTATTCCTCTTCTATTAGGATCAATAAGCCTACCTTCCAGCACTCTCTCTTCAGAGTTTCTCAGCCGAGCAGAGCTTTGCCCGTAAGAAAGCCTTTTTACTATGTTTCCCTTTCAGCTTTCCTCTTGGCACAAAACTATCTTCAGGGTAGAGACTCTCTCCCTCTTGGTACCTGATGCTGGGCAACTTGGCTTTCCTCAGCCTGGTTCCAGGACTACCTATGAGCTAGCCTAGTGTTTGGGCGTTCCCTCACACCTCGTGAAGCAGCTTGTGTACGTTGCTTATAGCAACCTTGGGCCATGTGCAGATCTGATCTGTCAGTGTTAGCTCTGTTTTGCTCAGAGTTTCCTATCTGCATGGGCTCTGACTGCTCTACCCCATGACAGATCCCCCCCCTTAAAATATTACGGGCTGCCGAACCTTCAAACGGACAGCTCGTAATTCGGGAGAGCGCATCTGCGTTCCCATGCAGTTTCCCAGCCCTGTGCTGTATTATAAAATTAAATGACTGCAGCGCCAGATACCATCTAGTTAACCGCGCGTTGCTATTCCTCATCTGGTTAAGCCACTTTACAGGGGTGTGATCTGTAACCAGGAGGAATTTTCTACCGGTAAGGTAAAATCTTAATGCCTCAATAGCTCACTTTATGGCCAGGCACTCTTTTTCAACCATGGAATAGTTCTTCTCTGCTTTTGAGAGCTTCCGGCTGAGATAAGTAACCGGGTGCTCCACCCTCTCAAACTCTTGAGACAACACTGCCCCCAACCCGGTCTCCGAAGCTCAGAGAGTTCCCTTCCTCCTCCCGGCTAGAGTGGAATGGGTAACTACCATATTCTCTGTAGTTTCTTTCAGGAGAGCCACACAATTCTTGATAAGTGCAGGGCAATTCGTTATACTCTATTCCTCTTCTATTAGGATCAATAAGCCTACCTTCCAGCACTCTCTCTTCAGAGTTTCTCAGCCGAGCAGAGCTTTGCCCGTTAGAAAGCCTTTTACTATGTTTCCCTTTCAGCTTTCCTCTTGGCACAAAACTATCTTCAGGATAGAGACTCTCTCCCTCTTGGTACCTGGTGTTGGGCAACTTGGCTATCCTCAGCCTGGTTCCAGGACTACCTCCTCTGCTCCCTCCGTAGCAAGGTTCCTGGGAATACTGTTCAGCTGTGCACTGCTTTCCAAAGCAGTCCCTCGTGGATTCAACAGCTCTGTACTTCCCTGGTAGTCTCTCTCTGTTACCAACAGTTCTTGAATGCCCTGGTGGTCTCTCCTCACTACTCTCTGGTAAGTGATTTTTAACTGCGTATGTTCTGGTGTTTGGGCTCCACCCCTTCCCAGCTGCCCCTCATTCCCTAATGAGCTATGAGCTAGCCTAGTGTTTGGGCATTCCCTCACACCTCGTGAAGCAGCTTGTGTACGTTGCTTATAGCAACCTTGAGCCATGTGCAGATCTGATCTGTCAGTGTTAGCTCTGTTTTGCTCAGAGTTTCTTATCTGCATGGGCTCTGACTGCTCTACCCCATGACAGTATTCACCCCTCCAAAGTCAATACGTTGTAGAGCTGCAATTATAGCTGCAAGTCTCTTGGGGTATGCCTCTATAAGCTTAGCACATCTAGCCACTGGGATTTTCACCCATTCCTGAAGGCAAAACTGCTCCAACTCCTTCAAGTTAGATGGGTTGCTTTGGTGTACAACAATCTCCAGGTCATGCCGCAGATTCTCAATTGGATTGTGGTTTGGGCTTTGACTAGGCCATTCCAAGAGATTTAAATGTTTCCCTATAAACCAGCTTTAGCAGTATGTTTAGGGTCATTGTCCTGCTGAAAAGTGAACCTTCATCCCAGTCTCAAATCTCTGCAGACTGAAACAGGTTTTCCTCAAGAATTGCCCTGTATTTAATGTCATCCATCATCCCTTCAATCCTGACCAGTTTTCCTGTCCCTGCCAATGTAAAACATCCCCACAGCATGATGCTGCCACCACCATGTTTCACTTTGGGAATGGCGTTCTTGGGGTGTTGGGTTTGCGCCACACATGGCATTTCCCATGATGGCCAAAAAGTTCAATTTTCGTCTCATCTGACCAGAGAACCTTCTTCTCTGTGCTTGGGGGGTCCGCCACATGCTGTTGTGCAAAATCCAAATGTGTTTTCTTATTTCTTTCTTAAAGCAATGGCTTTTTTCCGGCTATTTTTGCATAAAGCCCCTCTCTGGAGTGTACTGCTTAAAGTGGTCCTATGGACAGATACTTCCATCTCCGCTGTGGATCTTTGCAGCTCCTTCAGTGTTATCCTTGGTGTCTTTGTAGCATCTCTGATTAATGCCCTCCTTGCCCGGTCTGTGAGTTTTGGTGGGTGGCCTTCTCTTGTCAGGTTTGTAGTGGTGCCATATTCTTTCCATTTTGTTATTATGGATTTAATGGTGCTCCATGAGATATTGAGAATTGTGGATATTTTTTTTATAACCCAACCCTGTCTCTGATCTGTTTGGAGTGCTCCTTGGTCTTCATGTTGCTTGCTTAGTGGTGTTGCAGAGTCAGGGGACTTTCAGAACAGGTATATTTATACAGTCATTATGTGACAGATCATGTGACATTGATTGCACACAGGTGGACACTAATCAACTAATTGTGTGACTTATGAGGTTAATTGGTTGGACCAGATCTTATTTAGGGGTTTCATAGTAAAAGGCATGAATACATATGGCAACTTTTCCGTTTTTACTTGTTTTTTTAATATATTCAAGATATTTTATTGTCTTTTCACTTCACCAATTTGGACTATATTGTTAGGTCCATTACCTAACATCCAAATGAACCTCCATTTTCATTCCAGGTTCTACGTAATGCGACAAAACAGGAAAAAAAACAAGGGGATGAATACTTTTGCAAGACACTGTATAAATTAAAAATGGCCAGAGAATTTGCAGATATCCAGTGCCTGACTTGGCCAAGTTTCAGCGAAAGCCAGTGTCAGGGGTTAATACTTCAAATCCATATATAGAAATCATTAAAGAGAACCCATCAAATGATGTCGAATATGGCAACTGAATCCAGGAGAGCAGGCCACCCTACAAGCAATAAAGATATGAGTCACAGACAAATAGCAGCAATGAAATTCAGCCAATGGCATCAGTACTTCAGCACTTAGCCAAGTTTTATTTATTTATTTATTTATTTAACAGTATTTCTAGACCGTCTTATCATAAAAATCAAGGCGGTGTCACAACAAAACAATCAGAAGATGTGGAGGGGGTTCATGCAGTGATGGGGGAGTGAGGTGCGGGGGGGGGGGTTCATGCAGGGAATGCAGGGGGGGTGGGGGGCGTGTGGGGGGTGTGTTCTAGATTAGGGGGGCTATGTACAGGGTGCGCTATGATACAGCATGTTCTATAATACTAGGTACTATTCAGATAGGTCATGAGATAAATCCTGTGCCGATATACAAGTTAGGCTTTGGCTATATGTTTACATTAAAGATTTATAAGGAAGATAAGTGGCTGCATCAACTTTTGAGCTCCCTGCAGAAGGCATAACACAGCTCTATTTGTACCTGCTGGTGCCTCCTCCGCCACCACTGTGATATGGGAATGCTATGTGTGGGGGGGGGGGGGGTATGGGGAGAAGGAGATCTAAAGAGAGGCACCACTAGTGCTTTTTTTCTGCCATCCATTACCTGCTGGTGCTCTTTCTTGTCTCCTTTCATTCTCCTACAGGTGGTTTTCTCAAATTCAGATTCAGGAAATCTTGGTGAGATGACAAAATTTGTACATGTGTTGCCAAAGTTATATATGTGGAGGGTAATTTTATAAAGACATTTTTGGACATATATGTTTTTGCTAGCATTTAATCGCATCTTTCCAGTAGAAGTTCAAGGTGAGTTACAATCAGGTACTCTAGGTAATCCCCTGTCTCCAGAGAGCTTACAATCTAAGTTTGTACCTGAGGCATAGGAGAGTGACGTGGCACCGAGGGCCACGAGGAATGTCAGTGGAATTTGAACACTGATATTTCTGGTCAGGTTGCTGTCCTAACTGCTTGGCTACTCCTCTCTATGTAAGTGTAGACACATATAATGCCTCTTACAAAATACCTTATTCGTACAAGTATGCACAATGACAAGGATGCTTACATTTGTATATGACTTCAGTGTAGGCATGTTCAGGGATGGAATTTGTGCAGAGTGCAGATAGGGTCACGATTTATGTTTGTACTTTACAAAATGCACACTACTATGAGTCATATATGGTAGTCATATGTGGTACATTTACACTCTACTGAAACTGCCCTTGCTAAACTCCCCAGCGACTTGTTCATGGCTAAATCCAAAGGCCTTTACTCAGTCCTCATTCTTCTTGACCTTTCTGCTGCTTTTGATACTGTTGACCACCACCTTCTACTTGATACATTGTCCTCATTTGGTTTTAGGGGCTCTATACTGTCCTGGTTCTCTTCTTATCTCTCACATTGCTCCTTCAGTGTCTGTTCTGGCGGTTCCGCCTCTTCTGCTATCCCTCTTTCAGTTGGTGTACCCCAAGGGTCTGTTCTAGGCCCTGTCCTTTTCTCTCTCTATACCCAGTCCCTTGGTGCTCTGATCTTCTCACATGGCTTTCAATATAATTTTTATGCTGATGATTCTCAGATCTATCTATCTACACCTGATATTTTTCTTACACTCCAAGCCCATATATCTACCTGCCTATCTAACATCGGTGCTTGGATGTCTCACCATCTTTGAAATTGAACATGGCCAAAACTGATCTTCTTATTTTTTCCCCTAAACTCTCTTCCCCCCTTCTTCCCTTTTCTATCTCTGTTGATAACACTCTTATGCTCCCTCTTTCCTCAACCCGCAACCTTGGAGTCATCTTTGACTCCTCCCTTTCCTTCTCCACACATATCCAACAGTTAGCAAAAACCTGTCATTTCTTTCTCTACAATATTAACAAAATTCACTCCTTCCTTTCTGAACACACTGCTAAAAAACTCTTTAGTCACTTTTCGCCTCGACTATTGCAACCTCCTCCTTGCTGGTCTCCTCTGAGTCATCTTTCTCCCCTTCAGTGTGTTCAAAACTCTGCTTCGCCGCTAATTTTCTGCCAGCCCCAATATACTCATATAATCCCTCTTCTCAAATCAATTCATTGGCTTCCCTTCTTTTCACCTTGCTGCTCCTTATACCCGGAACAAACAACCTGTATCTTTACGTCAGGTTTCATCTCTCCCCCTTTTCAAATTCATGCTAAAGGCTCACCTTTTTCAGACCACTTTTGGACCTCAGTCCTTTGTTCTCCTTCTTTCTCATTCCCCTTCCCTACTGTACCCTTCTTCTCATACACAAACGCAACCACCACTAGGCTCCCCCGATTGGGGTCGAGCACCCGAGCGGGGCTGGCAAGCCCTCCCGCTCAGGGACTCCAGCCCAATCGGGGCTGTGGGAGGCGGGGAAACTACTTAAAAGAGACACTGCCGCCAGGGCCGGCCCGTCCATTGAGCAAGAATGGTTTTTGCACAGGGCCCCGCGTTTCAGGGGGCCCCGCGCAAAAAACATTCTTCATCATCCCAAGTTTTAAAAAAACCAAAACAAAACAGCTGCTTCTGCCGCGGCAGCATCAAGAGTGCCGCCGTGGGGCCCCCCCTGTCCAGCATAGCCTCCCTGCATCGTAGGCTAGCGTTGAATCCCCGAACGCGGGCTTCTTTCAGAGCCGCGAGAGTTTCCTTTCTCGCGGCTCTGTTAATCCCGCCGGGGACTTCCCATCAGCCCCGGCGGGATTAACAGAGCCGCGAGAAAGGAAACTCTCGCGGCTCTGAAAGAAGCCCACGTTCGGGGATTCAACGTTAGCCTACGATGCAGGGAGGCTCTGCCGGGCAGGGGGGGCCCCGCGGCGGCACTCTTGATGCTGCCGCGGCAGAAGCAGCTGTTTTGTTTTATTTTTTAATTTGGGATGATAGGGGGGAAGGGGGTTTAGGACTGGGAATGGGCTATGGGGGGGGGGAGGCTAAGACTGGAAGTGGGCTGATAGGGGAGGGTTAGGACTAGTAATGGGCCATGGGGGGGGGGGGGTGCTAAGACTGGAAGTGGGCTGATGGGAGGGGTTAGGACTGGTAATGGGCTATGGGGGGGCTGACTGGAAATGGGCTGATGGGGGGGTTAGGACTAGTAATTGGCTATGGGGGGGCTAAGACTGGAAATGGGATGATGGGGAGGTTTAAGACTGGTAATGGGTTATGGGGGGGCTAAGACTGGAAGTGGGCTGATGGGGGAGGGTTAGGACTAGTAATGGGCCATGGGGGGGTGCTAAGACTGAAGTGGGCTGATGGGGGGGTTAGGACTGGTAATGGGCTATGGGGGGGCTAAGACTGGAAATGGGCTGATGGGGGGTTAGGACTGGTAATTGGCTATGGGGGGGGGCTAAGACTGGAAATGGGCTGATGGGGAGGTTTAGGACTGGTAATGGGTTATGGGGGGGGGCTAATACTGGAAGTGGGCTGAGTGGGGAGGGTTAGCACTAGAAATGGGCCATGGGGGGGGGGTTGCTAAGACTGGAAGTGGGCTGATGGGGAGGTTTAGGACTGGTAATGGGTTATGGGGGGGGCGCTAAGACTGGAAATGGGCTGATGGGGGGTTAGGACTGGTAATTGACTATGGGGGGCTGGAAATGGGCTGATGGGGAGGTTTAGGACTGGTAATGGGTTATGGGGGGGGGGGGCTAATACTGGAAGTGGGCTGATGGGGGAGGGTTAGGACTAGTAATGGGCCATGGGGGGTGCTAAGACTGGAAGTGGGCTGATGGGGAGGTTTAGAACTGTTAATGGGTTATGTGGGGGGCTAAGACTGGAAATGAGCTGATGGGGGTTAGGACTGGTAATGGGCTATGGAGGGGTTAGGACTGGTAATGGGCTGATGGGGGATTAGGACTGGTAATGGGCTATGGGGGGCTAAGACTGGAAATAGGCTGATGGGGGGGCTCGGCCTGGAAATAGGGTGATGGGGGAGGTTAGGACGTAATGGGCTGATGGGGGGTTAGGAATAGTAATGGGCTATGGGGGGGCTCGTACTGGAAATGGGCTGATGGGGGGTTAGGACTGGTAATGGGCTGGGGGGGGCTAAGACTGTTAATGGGCTGGGGGGGTTGCTAGGACTGGAAATGGGCTGAGTGGAAGGAGGGCTTGAACTGCAAATAGCTGATGGGGACGGGGGCCTTGGAATGGAAATGGGTTGTGAGGGGGAGGGAGCTAGGACTGGAAATGGGTGAGTGGGGGGGGGGGCTAGGACAGGAAATGGCCTGATGGAGGGCTAGAATAGGACTGGAAATTGGCTGTTGGGGGGTGCTAAGATTGGAAATGGGCTGTGGTGGGGGTTTGGATTGAAATGGACTCATGAAGGGGCTAGAACTGGAAGTAGGCTCATGGGGGGCTTGGATTGGAAATGGGCTGAGTGGAGGGGAGCTAGGATTTGACATGGGCTGATGGGCTGATGGGCTCATGGGGTGCTGGGATTGGAAATGAGCTGATGGAGGGACTCGGATGGGACTGGAAATAGATGGGGGAGCTAGGACTGGAAATAGGCTGATGGTGGGTCTAGGATAGGACTGGAAATGGGCTTATGGGGGGCTAGGACTGGAAATGGGCTGATGCGGGGACTAGAAGGGAGCGGATGCTGGGTGGGACTGGAACTAGAATGGAGCTGATGTTGGGGGAGGATTAGAATGGGATGGAGCTGGGAGAGTGAAATGGAGAGGGAAAAAATATTTTGTGTGGGAGGGAAGACAAATCTACAATTGGTCGGATATTGGGAGAGTAAGTGGGGATTGAGAATGGAGGGGTAAAATTTGAGTAGATGAAATAGGAATGAGGAAAGATCAAAAGGAGAAAGATTAGTATGTTAAAGCAGATGTAGAGAGAGAATGGAAAAAACTAGAAGAGAGAAGAAAAGACAAATGGACAGCAGACGATGGAGAGTTAGCGGAAGACACAAAGAAACCAGAAGAAAGTGACTGGAGCAATTGCAGCTGAAAAAAAATGCACAAAAGGTAGAAAAATATCTCTTTATTTTGAATTTATTAATTGGAATATGTCAGCTCTGGGAAATGTGCATCATTAACGTCTGCGCTTTGTTTAGTACAAGAGCAAATTAATGTATAGTTTTATTTCTACAGTGTTGTACATTCCAAGTTTGGCTTTTGGGATTCCCAGTTTAATTATTGTCTTCCTGTTTCTAAATTGTGATTCCTTGTTTGGTGATGGTCTATGTTCTGCATGTGTAACTGAGCTGAGGTATTCTGTTTATGTAATTCCTATTTGACATTGCCACTTGTTCTCTTTCCCCAGTAGGTCATGTATTGTTGTTCTCTGAAATGTATTGGTTTAATATTTGCAGCATTTCCTTTTGATAGTTAGGGTATGGTGCTTTATGAGTCCTGGTAGTGCTGTTAGGATACGGCGGGTTTGCTATGGGTTCTAAATGGGCAGTGTTTGTAGTAGTTCCTAATGTGTCTGGTGGTTGGCACTGGATTATAGTAATGTAGAAGTCTTTTAGTATTTCTTTATTCATACACTCATTAAGAGGCATGTTTACTAAAAGTTAGTGTATGGTAACATTACGCAAATATTTATGCAAATGAGGCCCCTTATGCAAATGAGGCCCTGCACCGAGTCTCCGCACATGGCCCCGCACCCCCCTTGGGCCACCCCTGACTGCCGCCGGCGGGATGAGAACACAAACGCGGCCATCACTAGGCTCCCCCGATCGGGGTCGAGCACCTGAGCGGGGCCGGCAAGCCCTCCCACTCAGGGACTCCAGCCCAATCGGGTCTGTCGGAGGTGGGGAAACTACTTAAAAGAGATTTCGCCACCGGTGGGAAGAGAACACAAACGCGGCCATCACTAGGCTCCCCCGATCGGGGTTGAGCATCTGAGCGGGGTAGGCAAGCCCTCCCGCTCAGGGACTCCAGCCCAATCGGGGCTGTGGGAGGCGGGGAAACTACTTAAAAGAAATGCCGCCACCGGTGGGAAGAGAACACAAAGTTGGCCATCACTAGGCTCCCCTGATTGGGGTCGAGCACCTGAGCGGGGCCGGCAAGCCCTCCCGCTCAGGGGCTCTAGCCCAATCGGGGCTGTGGGAGGCGGGGAAACTACTTAAAAGAGATGCCGCCACCAGGCAGGCCCGCACCAGGCGGGCCCATGCCAGAGGGCCTCGCCAGAGGGCCCTTTGGCGTGGCCTTCAGGCATGGACCAAGTAGCGGCCAAAGATCCGTGTCTCAAGCCCTCATCTAAGTTAAGTCTGCTGCCTTGCCTTGCAAGGACAACCCACTGATTGTAAGTTAAGGCTGCTGCCTTACCTTGTCTGGACAATCAACTGCTTGTACAAATTAATGCTGTTACCTTGCCTGGACAATCAACTGCTTGTACAAATTAATGCTGTTACCTTGCTTGGACAATCCATTGCTTGCATAAGTTAATGCTGTTACCTTGCCTGGACAATCCACTGCTTGTAGATTAATTGCATAGAACTTGCTACCCATTTTTACATTGCTTGCTTTGTAAAACAACTCACCCTGCATAAGCCTATTAACTCCATCAATTCAACTACCACCTCATAGCTAGTCTGCGAACTAACCACAAATAATATAACACACAGAGTAAAGATACCACTACTAATGCAAAACCACACCTAGAGGACACAACTCAAGTCGAGCCAAGGTCAGTAAACCACAAACCCTATCCCAGGTCAGTAAATGCAAGTTATAAAATGCACTCCATCGCCCACCACTTCATGGCCTACCTCCCACTCCTCCACATGTTTGCACTCTGCACACATAGCATCAGACTCAATGAACAAATCCCCTTGATAAACCCACATACCACCCAACCCAGATGCACACCAGCATCACACATATCCAAAGAACGCCAACAATCAAAGAATACAGCCCACAAACCATACAATACCACATGTAATACACCCTCTCACAACACAAATAATGAACACACAAACCCAATCATATCAACAAAACATCAGGTATGCTCTACTAAATGCCAGATCTATCAGGAACAAACCAAATACTATCCTTGACCTAATCCACGATAAGAAGCTTGATATAATATGCACCACGCATCACCGAGACCTGGCTAGACGACTCAGACCAGGTCATATTAAATCAAGTAACCCCAACAGGATACTCAGCATTTAACTTGTGATAAGGAAGCTTATCATAGCTCAGGAAGGAGCTATAGTTTTAAAAGGTGAAGTGACTCTGAACAAGCAACCTGTCAGTTCTGGTAGAAATAAGAAAACAGAATTTTTCCATAAAAGACTACCAGTCCCAGAATGCACCAGGTTTCCAACAGCCATTAGAGGAGCTGAAGTGGGGAAACGTGTGTTCAATCAGGAGGGCTATGAGGTAATCCCCAAGCACTCATCTCAAAGGGCAGGGCCTGATTCAGCACAGCTGCGCTGTGCTAGGGTGGAACACTCATCAAGGCAGAATAAAGGTAGAGTTTATTCTACAGAGAATTATCCTCATCCTCAGTTTCATCTGGGAGATCATCATCCTCAGATTCATCTTGGACAGCTTCATCATCTGGAGGATCATCAGAAGCAGAAGCCAGTGCGGACGGACAGAGAGGGCAAGAAACCCTTTGGAAGAAAGAAGAGAAAAGCATTTGGGAGGTCTAGAGGAGTCCAGAGCAGTACGTATACTGGGAGACATTCAAAAGGCCAGCATACACCATTGGACTGGGGAAAGCCAGAGGAATGGTGCTGCAGAGCTAGGAATCTCCAGACGGTACCTGTGAGGGAGACGGCTGCACGTGGAAGGGACCCTAAGACCCGTGCCAGAAGGTATGTGAAGAGAGATCCAGTGTCCAGGGATCTGGATTGGAAGGCTGGACATAAAAACTGGACTACATACTGGCCAGGCTATTTAGAGAGGAACTCTAACAGCAATGGAATCTCAGGTATGAACACTGATCTATACCCTAGCTATAACCTTGAAAGACAGCAGGGAAACAAGTATTCTCCTGAGAGTGCTACATTGAGAAATTCCTCTGTGCCAATCCATGATATTGAACCCATGATTGTTGAAGAAGGGGGAGCGGTCTTAGATACAGGCTGTGAATATATGGATTGCTCTCTGTCTAAACTCCTTTGGTAATTTTCTGTTACAAAGTACAACAACCATCACAAAGAAATACAAACTTGTTCTTTAATCTACTCAGAAAAGCTCCTGAAGTAGGATTTGAGCCACGCAGTAGAAAGC
The DNA here is from genome assembly GCA_033557465.1 of Ichthyophis bannanicus. NCBI lineage: Eukaryota > Metazoa > Chordata > Amphibia > Gymnophiona > Ichthyophiidae > Ichthyophis > Ichthyophis bannanicus. The sequence continues at coordinate 716,321,894 of CM066036.1, read as the reverse complement.
AAGCCAGCTAAGGGGTTTCAGCTGGATAACTGCTAGCAATTGAGCCTTACCTAATTGCTTGTGAGCTCTGAGGGAATCACTTCTGAATCTATGTGTGAAGATATAAGAAGTTAACCTGAAAAGAACAGTTTTTCCCTTCTTTGTGGGTTTTGCTTGTTGTTTAGAGCACTGCTAAGAAAATATTAGCTAAAGCCTACAGAAAAGACCAGTTTGTTACCAACCAGGTCTTTATTCTTTTGCTTTGATTGCCTGACAAGTTCAACTGTTGTTTTCCTGATTTTGTTTTTCCAAGTTTAACACTGAAAGCAAGTATCCTGTTTTATGTGCTACCAAGCATATCTGTGTTGGGAGAAATAACCCCATAAATAAATATCTTATTGGCTTTACACTCAAGCACAACTAATTATTGTGAGCAGCTGTGTCTGGTGTGAATGGACTGCATTTCCCACAATCCCTTGCAAATCATATTGATATATGCACTTGCCAAGACTGTGAACATTCTCACCCAGGCAGCCGTCTGACAAACTGCATCAGAGTACAAAAGAGAGGAGGTGGAGTACTAATACTTACCAGAAAGGAATACAGATTCAAAACGCCACCACTAACAGAATCGAATCCAACACACTCACTATAGCCAACAAGTACTTAACCATCTCCCTCACATACAGACCACCCGGAACCACAACTGTACACCTATCCACAGTAATTGAAATGATATGCGCTCATAATAGCAGACACAAAACCCTTATTGCACTAGGAGACTAGAACCTAACATCCACATCCACCAGAGAAACCGCAATGTTCTTAAAAGCCATGGAGTCACTAAAATACTGCCAGACAATTAACGCCCCAACGCACCAACATGGTACAACCCCGGACATGGTCTTCATGCCAATACAACTAGTGGAACAGAACAAAACCACAAAACCAACAATCACCCCAGTTCCTTGGTCAGACCACCATGTAATTGAATTCACCATGACTCTGAATAACCCCGCCCAACGCAAAGAAGATGAAAGAATAACTAGACGGTTCAAAACATTTAACAGAGACTCATTCATAAATGAAATCACCCCACAACTTCAACAGGAACTTGACACCCTGGATCTTAACATAGAAGAATGGAACACAATAATATCCAACGCAGCATCTGCCCCAGCCATCAAAGAACCACAAACACACAAGAGATCCAATGCCCCATGGTATTCACACAAAATCAGAGTTGCAAAGCACACACTCAGAAAACTGGAAAGAAAATGGAGACGGGACAAATCACACAACCTCCTAACACAATACAGAGACAAACAACTGGAATATAACAATCTAATAAATGAGCGTAAACAGCAACACCATACCAACCTAATCATGAAATCTACTAATAGACCAAGAGAACATTTTAGCATTGTCCAAAAGCTCACCAAGGACGACACGCAACAAAGCACCCACCATCTTGACCCACAAAAATATGCAGACTACATAAAGTCAAAAAACACCAACCAAACATACTCTGCTTCACCACAAACAAATGATCACACGATAAAAAAGCAACTTCAGGCATGGGAGAGCTTCAACATTCCAACAAAATAGCAAGTAGAAGACATTATATCTGGACTAAACACAACAACTTCACCATCAGACCCATGCCCAGTGTCTTGGATCAAAGCCACAAAAAGCCAGCTCTCTCATCACATTCAAAAAATCGTCAAAGATTCACTCCAACAAGGATACATGCCGCAACCCCTAAAACACGCGATGATATGACCAATACTTAAAAATAGTAATCTGAGCACATCCGAACCAAAATCATACTGTCCCATTTCCAGCCTGCCATTCCTTGCCAAAATCGTGGAAAAAGCAGTCCAAAGGCAACTTCAGGACCATATAGATATCAATGCCCCACTGGACATACATTAGCATGGATTCAAGCCCCAACGCGGCATGGAAACACTACTCACCTCCCTCTTTGACAGTCTCCTAAGGGGTATGTTTACTAAACTGCGGTAATGTCATTCGCGTTAGGTTCCGCGGTAAAGGTACAGATGCCCATATAAAGGCGTGGGCGGTGCATCGTTACAAACTAACTAATGCATGTTACAAACTAACGTGCGCTACAAGGCGCCTCATAAGGCACTTTACAAGGCACCTTATAAGGCACCTTACAAGGCGCCTTGTAGGGCGCCTTGTAAGGTGCCTTATAAGTAAGGTGCCCTATAAGGTGCCTTATAAGGTGCCTTGTAAGGTGCCTTAAAGTAAGTGCCTTATAAGGTGCCTTGTTAGGTGCCCTATAAGGTGCCTTGTAAGGTGCCTTGCTAGGTGTCCTTTAAGGTGCCTTATACGGTGCCATGTAAGGTGCCTCATAAGGCGCTTTGTAAGGTGCCCTATACAGTAGGTCTCCTTAGGCTAAGCGCCATATTAGGCACCCCTGGACAGGGCACCTTAGAGGGTACCCTGGTTTACGGAACCATACGTTATGGTGGCCTAACAAGGTTATGTATATAGTTCACCTTTGTTCTCCAAGTTCCTTTATATAGTTGATACTTGTTCTCCAAATCCCACTCCCTGTTCAATGTAATGACCAGACATATGCATTTTGTCGGATGTTTTTTGTTACATGTAAACCGCGCTGATTGCAAATAGTGCGGTATATAAGAATTGTAAAATAAATAAATAAATAAATGGTGCCCTAGGTTAGTGTGGCCTAAGGGCTGCAAGGTGCTGCAGGATGACATGCATGACCTGTGAGGAACAGAGACAGATGCATCCCTAACACTAGATAGAGCACTAATGTAATTTGAATAATTTTTGAAGTTAGGTTTGTTAATGTTTTAATATTTGTATTCTTGGTGGTATAAAGGGTATTTGTTTTGTGTGGATATTTTTAGAACTACCCTTTGGCAGTGAGATTGTATTTATTTATTTAACATTTCTTATATACCGCGCTATTTGTCATCAGCGCGGTTTACATCAAAACAATAGAACACTTGACCAGATACATTGGCCGTCGTTTACATAAAACGGGGAGTTAACATGGAGGAGAACTTGGGGAACTATTTACATTCAAGTTTATAGCAAACTTAGGAAACTATGTACAAATCGATTGTATTACATATTAGGTATGATTACAGTGTTTTACATCATGTAGCGGCTGTATGATATAGTGGGGGTGTGTGGGAGGTAATGGTACCATGCACAAAACTAACCCATACAGTCACGAAGTTGCATACAGTCATGAACCTCAGACCTAAATTAGGGTATAAGGAGTATGATCTCAGTCTCAAACTTACTGTTAATGCTCAGCATAGTACTTGTATCATGCCAAAGTGAGCCTCCTTCTGGAGTTCATAATCCCTTCAATTATCTTTCATACCAGTAGACTCTCCCTGAGATTTTCATAATTAAACTGGACAATCCTGATTGTCCCAACATCATTCCTCTCAGAACAACCCTGCAAAACTTCATTGATGGACACAGGGCCAGTGCAAGGAATGTAGGTGCCCTAAGCGAGCCCGCCATCTTGCTGCCCCTTCCACTGACCCCACCCCCATTGCTGCCACTGTCACACCTCTCCAGGGTCTGCAGCAGTGGCAGTGGCTCAAAAACTAAGATGCAGTGCTTACTTACTGCGTCACAGTTTCCATGCACTCTTACCTGATGCTTCCTTCCCCCTCTGACACAGACTTCCAGTTTGGAGGAGGCCAGAAGTGTCAGATAGGAGCACATGGAAACTGCAACGCAGCGCCAAAGCCTTTAAGTTAGCACTGCTTTGTGGTTATTAAACCAATGCCACCACGGCAGACCCTGGAGAGGGGTGGCAGCAGTGCCCCCCACAGAGGATCGGCACTCTAGACAACAGCCTACTTCCTCTAATGGTGGCGCTAGCCCTGGATGGACATCATACTTTCACATATTAGACTTTGTTTTCCATGTACATATGTAATGAGGGAAATTTCCAAAAAAAATGTAACCAGGTAGATATATATATATATATATTTTTTAAATTTTTTTAAAGTTTATACATATATATCAAGAATATATCTTGAAACAGAAATTGGGATGGATAACAAGAAATAATATAGAACATTAGTCCCATCAATATCAAAGGAAAACAATCTAGATATCCAACCCACTCTAGCCCTCAAAAGGGGGGATACAATGATTAGAAAATGTAACATCCAATATTCTAGAAGGAATTCAGGTGAGCTAAACAGTAGCAAACTAATATTCGCTCAAACAGAAACAGACAGAGGGTCATTCCCCCCCCCCAGAAAGTCGAGCGTTTATGAAATACAGCAATTGGGAGGGCTCATAAAATATATAGGAATGTGATAGATACTTGATCAAACATTTGCAGGGAAATTTAAAAAAAAGCCCTCCCAATTGCTGAATCCCTAGACGTAAAAGGGGAAAGTCCCGTCACCTCTTCTGAGTCTCCCTAGATAGGTCTGGAAACATATGAACTGTCAAACCTTTAAATAACATATAACGTTTCTTAAAGAACAGCTTCATAAGCCATTCCTTATCCAATAACAATGCCAAAGTAATCAATAAAGTAGAAGGTGTAACCTGCTCTTCTTGTGATGATTCTAAAATATCAGTAACATTTAAAACATCCACATTAGATAACCCTCTAACTACTCCCAGCCCCTCAGCTTTTTTTCCAGTTGGCAAATAATACATTTTAACTACAAGGGGATGGGATTCAGGGGGAATACCCAAATTTTCAATCATATAAGTCTGAAACATATCTCTCGCAGATATCAATGCTACTTTGGGAAAGTTAACCAAATGGATATTCGCCACACAAACTGCATTCTCCAACATTTTCAACTTTGACCAGATAGGTATAAAAGATTTTTTATGAGATTCTAATTCATTCTCAACAGTCACAACTTTAGCCTCATAACCGGAAACTTCAGTCTGTAACATGGATATCTTAACTACAATTTCCTTAATATCCTCAGTATTAGTGGAAACCTGAGATGCCAGAGTAGTCATCCGCGGGGTCAACTCCTCCCGAAGCTGCATAATAGCAGCCCAAATCGCCTCCAGTGTTACCACCTTTGGGAGAGCCATAGACGCTGAAGAAACAGCCTCCACTTCAGGAACAGTCACCAAAACATCGCGCTTCGATGGGGCAAGAGCCGACAGGCTAGGGACAAAGCATTCACCATCTTCAGCCATTCCAATCGGAACCTCTGACCTCTGATGCTGACCATGGGGAGCTACAGAGCTCAGGCCACTCTCCACGCCTAAGCTCTGTCTTCCGGCAGAGTCCGATGACTCAACGCCCACCAACTGGCTTCCCAGGATGCCGCTGTCTTACCGAGGGACCTTAGAGGCCCGAATAGAGCTTGGGAATGTAAGATTTCCACTTGATGCAGACATCGAGGAAACCACCTCCGACCGCTGCACAGCCAAGCTACTCTCCCCTTCAGTCCACTGTCGCGGCACCGGTGGAAAAAAGTATCAAGTGGTCCAACCACCGTAGCAGGTAATGGCGTCGAGACCGGGGGGGGGGGGGGGGCTGCAGGCTGTTTGGCCCCTCTGGTCTTTCCCTTCCTCCCCCATAGGTAAAAGCAGTGCCGATCAGCACACCCGATCTGTCACCCAGGTAGATATATTTTATTTATTTACTGAATACATCATTTATCCACCTATCAACTCAATTCTAAGTCACAGAAACAAACATAACTCGTAAAAGACATTGCATAAAATCTTATGGCTCAAATGCCAAATTAAATAAAGTCTTCAACTCTTTTCTAACTTGCAAGAAACTCCTTTTGCATTGGATTTTCCTTGGTAGCTCTTTCTACATTTTCAATCCAATCACATAAAATACACGATCACAAGTAATTGCGTTGCAATCCAACATATAAAATATCACAGTAATCACTTGTTCGGAAATATGCTTGATGTAAAAAGATTCTTTGCAATGAAGAAGACAATTTAAAAACATTGTGTGCCATTTTTAAAATACGAAGCTGGGAAGTAAGTGTTGAGTTTATTATAACTCAAAAATATTTGATATCCTGTCATATAGAAATTTCATGTCCTGCTAATGTCACAAAAGAGGAAGGAATGTATCCTATATCATGACAGATGATCATTGCTTCTGTCTTGCTAAAATGTATTGATAGTCCATTAATTCTAAACAATTGTATCTATAGAAAATTGTGCCAAAAAATAACTTGCTTACATGCTCATCTAATTGAAATGTAAAATATCATCTGTGTAGATACTAAAATCTAGCTTTAACTGTCATAATATTTTAGAAACTGGACTCAAGTATAAATTGAAAAGAACAAATAAAAGTGATGAACCTTGATGAACTCTACTTGATAAAGTATACCAAACAGGGTATCACCCTTAAGATAAATTGGCTCTTGGCGATCACTTAAATATGATAACCCCCTTTTTTTTAGAACATACCTCCTATCCTTATGGTAGCTAAACAGTATCTGGCAAAAGAGTATCAAAGCTGTCAAGACATCACTAAACAAAAGCAAATAAGTAGATCCCCTCTTTTCTTTGGGGACAAGATTAAATCAAATAACAAAGTAATTACTATATCCGGGATGGGGATCGATCACCATATTAATATACAGATATTCCTGAAAGTGCTTATATACCACTCTTTCAACCAATTTGTTCTATACAGTCAAATTCAATATCGGGCAATAATTTGTACAGTCAACATTTTATATTTCACTTATTTTATATGTTTTCTCTCTTCTCTGTCTGTGACTTAATGATGTAGTTCCTTTCTCTCCTTTTAATATTGTTTTTATTGTAAACTGCTTTGGTATTGGGAAAGGTGGTATAATTAATGGACAAATAAACATAAACATAGACATAGCAAAAGGCTTTTTCAACACTGGCCTAATGCTCAGATGTTTCAGTTTATTGGAAAACACTTCTTTAGATAGGGATGAATTTACTAAGGGGTATGTTTACTAAAGGGCGCTATTTGCGCTACTGCGATATTATCTCGCGATAAGGTACCTTATCACGCAATAATGGCATTTTATCGGGCGCAGAGGTACCTTAGTGCGCGATAATGCGTGCAGCGGCGCAAACGAGCGCTGAGGGTGGAGAAAGGCTCCCGGAGGGCGGAGGAAGGCTCCCCCGGGGCGGAGAGAGAGGGTCAATGGGTGGAGAGTGGGAGGGGAGAGGCTCCCTGCACACTAATGCTGTGGAATCTGGGGCTGAAAACTAATGCCAGTGAAACCCTCGAGTTAGAGCAGACTTAAAGGGAAGAGAAACCATTTACGTCAGCAATGTACAGCAAAGCCGGGAAATCTACAAAAAGTGATAAGTGTGATACATGTGCATGGAACAAAAGGGCAAAGAAACATTGAAAATGACCTGAACAGAATGTAAAAAAAACATAACCAAGCTGGCCAATAGTGATATTCATGGGAAACAGCAAAAAACACTACTGAGAAAGCTAAAAAAAAAAAGATATTAATTTTGGAAGGGTCTATGCTCTGTCCCCCTACAAGGTGAATGATCCCACAGTGAAATAGCGTTGATCAGGGTTTTCCCTTGTTAGCGGACAGGTTTCCTATGGCGTGCACATGTTCCACAACAGCAGAGTGGGCATGTCAGAATGGGCAACTGGACAGATGCTGGAAAAGGGGATACAGAGGGCTGCAGGCGGCACATGCTGTGGTGCAGCTGGGCCACAGTGCGGACTAGGGTGATGCCCAGGTGGCCCATAGGAATGCTGAAACAGTAGAGCAGCCAGACAGCAACTGATGAGAGCCCAACATGGGCACGGGTGTGTTTCTCACATTGTCACAGGGGAAAGTACCCAGCAGGTACCCCCAAGGGCACAGAACATTGGTAGGTGGTGCTGGGGGGAAGCGTGGATGTCTATGCAGGCACCCCTACCCCAGAACCTGCACCATAGGCAGCCGCCTACCGGCACAATGGATGGCCTGAGACTGCACACCACCAGCACCACCAGCAGAAGGGCATTTCAGCATGGTGGCGGAGGGGTACTGGTGGTGGACGGGGCAGTGGCAGCTGCCCACAGCAGACCAAGGCCTAGCCCTGTTTAGGTGGGTGCCCTGCACTGCAACAGACAGGCCCTGTCTGACAAACAGTCATGGTATCCCCAGGGAATGAACTGCCCCTGTGGCAACACAGTGGTGCAGTACACACAGCCAGTGTGCTCAGGAGCAGAGGGTCACAAGTTCAAGTCCCAGCTGTGGCTCCTGCCAACCCAGTCCCCATATTTTACCCAGTACTAAACCATGGTAATAAAGACGGAACCTTTATTGCAGATAACATAAACATGCCTGAAACGCCTATATTTTACCCTACAGAGCACAGACACCATAAACATGTGCAATACCTACAGCAGAGTTTCCCAACTGCAGTCCTGGAATGACCCCAACAGTATTGCGTACCATAGCCATGCCTGCACTGTGCCCAGGACTGGTGCGGTGGCCAGGGCTGCCAGAAGCCTCGATATTTGCACAATGTTGGCATAGATGTGGGAGTGTGTGTTTGTCTATCCAGTGTGTGGTGGCTGCCAACACCTTACGCAGCCCACACTGCTTGCACTGTTTCCATTGTTAGCCTGCCAGTGTGCATAATGAGGAGCAAGGTACTGTGGGTATAGCCCGGATAAGGCGGCCTGGGCAGGATGCATCTGCACAGGGCATAGGGCAATGGCTGGGACATTGTAGTGCCCAGCCACCACCTGCACGGACAGGGTGGCCACAGCATGTCCTGCTGGGAGGTCACTTTCACCCTGACTGTGCAGTGACCATGGCATGGCTAGGTTCCCCCATAGTGCCATATCTCTCCCCCCCCCCCCCCCCCGTGGTATTTATGAGTTCTTCTGGGGCCTAATCACTGACTTTTCTGCTTGGTGGGTGTGCTTGCATCCCAGTTCTGGGTGCACACATCTCCTTTAGAAACATGCACTATGGACTAGCTAGCAGACTGTTTGCAGTTATGTGGAGGAGTGGCCTAGTGGTTGGGGCAAGGTACTTCAGGCTGGAAGGTCAGTGGGTTCAAATCCCACTAGAGGACAGCAATCTTGGGCCGGAAGGACTGGGGTTTCTAGTCCCACAGGTGCTCCTTGTGGTCTTGGGCAAGCCACTTAACCCTCCATAGCCCATGTTCCCTGTAAAATAGTTATCTCCAAGTTCTAATGCCCTGTTCAATATAATTTCAGTTTATTCAATGTAAACTGCACTGATGTAGAATAGCATGGTATATAAGAGAATGTAAATAAATAAATAAATAAAATAAATAAATATGTGTATGGCTGGGACACTTTGCACTGTGCTTGCTGCTGGAGAATATCAGATGGTGGTGGGGCAGCTGAGCATTTCCAGGCCTACTATCTGTCTGCCATTGCCTTATGGCGCACACACACACACACACGCATGCACGCACGCACACACACACACACACACACACACACTCTCTGATGGGGATCTGCAGCATAGTCTATGTTAGCCATGATAGGTGTTGTGGACGTGGTGCTGGGCGCCCCACCTTACCCTCAGGGTGAGCACAGCTGCTGTGGGGTTTCATACCCCATCTTGTGATCATCTGTAGACTGCTGATTTGCATGTGCAGTGCAGCATGGGTACGGGTGGGTTAACCCTATCCTGGTAACCAACAATCAAGCAAAGGCCTAATTATATTTCATAATCTGTAAATCCAATACTTTCTTAACATATGCCCTAGATAGGGCAGGTTGTTCTTTTTTGTTCTTGAATAAAAAAGATCAAGAAATATGAAATGACGGTCAGACCAAAAAATAGGAACATTCCTAATTGATGATTTTACTATCTGAAATTTATGCTCAATGGGCAAATATACCAGATCTAAAATATGTCTTTTATCATGTGTTGGTGCAGTATTTAATTGTTGAAAATTTAAGTCTGACGTAACTTATGCAAAATCTAGAAGCATAGATGTACACAGCTCATCATAATGAGTGTTAAAATCTCCCATAATAAAAATGTAAAATAAATCTGAATTGGGTGTTAATATCTATTCAGAGAATTGTGACAAATCCATGCTTATATGCTCTGTATATATATATATGCTGTATACTACACATATGCCCCATTTACCATTATGAAGTATAACAGATTCAGAGAGCTGCTGAAGATGTTAGATGAGAGGATATTCTCAGATCCTGTGAAGACTATCACTACCCTTCCCCCTCATCCTGCAAACCCTACCCTTAGGGTACTGAAAAAAGAATATCCAGGTAGACACAACTTATTGACAATAATAGAATCTGAAGATGAAGTCCAGGAGTCAGTAGCCCTCCAAGCACACCTTAGCACCTCGGCTTTTTCTTTGGGAATTTGTTTGCATCAAGCATCATCCAGGTACTTCAGGTAGGTGCTCGGCAAAGTCAACACTGGAGTAAGTGAACTTGGCATCATCTTCGGGTGGTGAGACTCTTTTTCCCGTAGATTGCAGTTACCTCCTGTCTCACCAGAGTTTGAAGAGGCCAGTGATACTCCTAGAGCAATGGCAAGGAGAGATTGCCCAGCTATGTTGCAGCCTAGAGGTAAGACTCCCAGCGTTGGTGACATTTATCAGCTGTTGCCATGGGAACAGCTTAAGATGACGATTGAGTATCAGGAGGGGACAAAGAAGGAAGTAACTGAAACTGTGGTCCTGGGAGCCTCACCAACTCATACTCTTTCTCATACCTTGTCTGAGGGCTTGGCTGAAGGAGTTCCCCCCTCAACCTGTCATTTACTTTGACTTGGCCTGATATTTTTACACTGGAATCAATTTTTGAATGCTATTGTGCAACTTGGAACAGTCTTAACTCCATAGAAAGCACTACTGCATTTTAAAGCTCAGGAGAACAGCAATAATATAAATTGAGATTCCTTGGCTATAACTAGTTCAACAACCAATATTCAGGATTTGAATCTTAGACTTAAGAAGACAATGGCTTTAAATGAAGCTTTTATGAAGGATAACATTTTCCTTAAGGCTAAGTTTGAGACTCTTGAAAATACAGCACGGTCTGCTAACTTAAGAATACTCAATTTTCTTGTCTCCTCTAGTATCAGCTAAAGAAATTTTCACAAAATATATGATGGAGATACTTAATATCGCTATGAAATCTTTACCTCCATTATCTCATGTCTATTATTTAGCTATGGAGGAAAAACAATTGCAGTGTGACTCACAGAACATGAAAGTTTTGAATATAACATTGTTAGAAGATACTGGATCAGAAACTCTGCTTCTCTCAGTCACCTTTGCTTTAATTCCTGACAGGAATTGGCTATTGTGTCTTTATTTCAAAAAATGAATGTTTTGTTTATGAATCTGTCTGTACATATTTTTCCTGACCAGGAGAAGAGATTTTTGTCTAAACCCAGTGCTCTAGTTGGAGGCCCTTTTTTTCTTAAAACTTCCTTGAAAATGTCTGATGAAATTTTGTTCACTTAATTATGTTGCCTTTGTAGCTGCTAGGGGGGTGGTGGGTTCTTTACCCAGGGAAATTGTTGAACCGCAGTAAATTAGGATTTTGGTTGTACTTGGATGGGGTTATATTACTTTCATGTTTGTAAATCTGATTTAATTTCATAACTTTGTTTATTTCTAGGCTAGAGAGACATGAGTTAATATGATATTAGCCTTAAGATATGCAATTTCCTCTTTTCTTTATGATATTGTATTTCATTACACTTGTCTATTTTGTACAAGTAGATGCATGGAAATCATCTACAAATTCTATAGGTAAAAAAGAAATCCAGGACTCGGAAATAGATAAAAAATCAAATTTCTCCAAAATGATAACACTATGGGGTATGTTTACTAAACCCTCTTAACGTGCACGACGCGTTAGTCTGCAGGATGCCATATAAGGAGTGGGCGTTTCAGTTTAAAGTAAGAAAACGGGATTAGCGTGCGCGCTGTTGTGCGCCGCGCACATTAGAGCACGAGTAACGCGTGCGGGAAGCATAAGCAGGCGTGCTGATGTGCAAACAGAGGAACAGGGCTGCAGTACAATGATGAAGACACTGACAGATGGTGCAGGGGTCATGGGTTCAATCCCCCACTGTGCCCAATGATTAAGGCTGGCTGAGGCACTACCATTTATGTGTAATATTGCATTATGAGACATTTTAATTTTATTTTAATTACTGCTGCTAGCAAACGCACTCTCAAAGCGCTGTAAGTCCAAAAAACTGCCAGCATGGTTTAAAGGTGAGGTCAGAGAGGCTGTTGCTGCCAAAAGAGCAACCTTCAGAAAATGGAAAAAAGAGCCAAATGATGAAAACTGGAAACAGCACAAGCATTGGCAAGTTAAATGCAAAGCATTGATAAGGCAGGCAAAGCGGGAATTTGAGAAGAAACTTGCTACGGAAGCAAAAACACGAAATAAAGACTTTTTCAAGTACATTCGTAGCAAAAGGCCTGTGAGAGAGTCAATTGGACCATTAGATGATAGAGGGGTAAAAGGGGCAGTAAGAGGAGACAAGGCTATAGCAGAGAGACTGAATGAATTATTTGCTTCGGTCTTTACTGAGGAAGATGTAGGGGTGTTACCCAAGACTGAAGTGGTATTTAAAGGTGATACTGCAGAGGAATTGAGAGAAATATCGCTACACCGGGAAGATATATTACAACTATTTGATAAACTGAATAGTAGCAAATCACCTGGACCGGATGGTATACATCCCAGAGTGTTGAAAGAACTGAAATATGAGATTGCAGACCTGTTATTGGTAATCTGTGAACTTTCATTAAAATCATCTGTAATACCTGAAGATTGGAGGGTCGCCAACGTAACACCAATTTTTAAAAAGGGTTCCAGGGGTGACCCGGGAAATTACAGACCGGTGAGCCTGACGTCAGTACCAGGGAAAATGGTAGAAGCCATCATAAAGAACAAAATTACACAGCATGTAGATAGTCATGGCCTAATGGGAGACAGCCAACATGGCTTTAGACAAGGAAGATCTTGTCTTACTAATCTGATCTGTTTTTTTGAAGGTGTGCATAAACAGGTAGACAAAGGTGAGTCGGTTGATATAGTGTATCTGGACTTTCAGAAAGCTTTTGACAAGGTCCCCCATCAGAGACTTTTGGCGAAGCTAAAAAGTCATGGGATAGGAGGCAGTGTACTATTGTGGATCGGGAACTGGTTAAAAGATAGAAAGCAGAGGGTAGGGCTAAATGGCCAATATTCCCAATGGAAAAAGGTGAATAGTGGAGTACCCCAGGGATCTGTACTGGGTCCGCTACTTTTTGACATATTCATAAATGACCTGGAAAAGGGAATAACTAGTGAGGTAATCAAATTTGCAGATGACACAAAACTGTTTAAAGTTGTTAAAACCCAAGAGGATTGTGGAAAACTGCAGGAGGATCTGGATAAATTGGAAGACTGGGCATCCAAATGGCAGATGAAATTTAATGTGGACAAGTGCAAAGTTATGCACCTAGGAAAGAACAACCCACACTATAGTTACAAGATGCAAGGCTCCACATTAGAAACCACCACCCAGGAAAAAGATTTAGGAGTCATCGTGGATAACATGTTAAAACCCTCCGCCCAGTGTGCAGCGGCGGCCAAGAAAGCAAATAGAATGCTAGGTATCATAAGGAAAGGGATGGAGAATAAAACAAAGGATATTATAATGCCTCTGTATCGCTCCATGGTACGACCGCACCTTGAATATTGTGTGCAATTCTGGTCACCGTATCTTAAAAAGGACATAGAGTTATTAGAAAAAGTACAGAGAAGAGCCACCAAATTGGTGAAGGGGATGGAAGGCTACTCCTATGAAGAGAGGCTAAAAAGGTTAGGGCTCTTTAACCTAGAAAAGAGGCGGCTGAGGGGAGATATGATAGAGGTGTATAAATTAATGAATGGAGTGGAACGGATAAACGTGGATAAATTGTTTATGCTATCAGAATATAGAAGGACTAGGGGGCATGTAATGAAGCTACAGGGTAAACTATTTAAGACAAATAGGAGAAAATATTTCTTCTCTCAACGTGTAATCAAACTCTGGAATCTGTTACCGGAGGATGTAGTAAGGGCTGTTAGTATAGCTGGGTTTAAAAAAGGTTTGGACAAGTTCCTGGAGGAAAGGTCCATAAACCACTATTAAAAAGGGACCCAGGATATCAATGCTTGGCCTAGTACAAGCACTGCAGAACCTGTGTCTTTTGGGGAAACTGCTAGGTACGTATGACCTAGATTGGCCACTGTTGGAAACAGGATACTGGGCTTGATGGACCTCGGTCTGACCCAGTATGGCATTTCTTATGTTCTTATGTTCTTAACATAAGATGCTGCATAAGGCACCCCATAAGGTACCCCAGAGGGCACATTTTAAAGTGCACTGTCTGCCACGGCACCCTACAATGTTGCTTAAAGGGTGGCCTATAGGGCGCCATATAGGGTGCCCTATGAGGCACGGCAAGGTCATAGCACTGTTTTTGATGGCAGCACTGTGCATTTAAACGCATGAAAATCTTAAGTAGGTGCACTGACATGCAAAGAGGAACAGCAGTGTAGCACAGTGGTTAAGGCACTGATTGATGATACAGGTGTCATGAGTTCAATCCCCAGTGTGCCTAATACATAAGGGTAGCTGAGGTATCAGCTTTGACATGTAAGTATTGTTTCCTGCTGCACTTTATTTGTATTTTATTAATTGCTGCCAGCAAACACACCCTCACGTGCCGTAACCTATGGTGCCGCATAAGGCACCCTATAAGGCACTCCATAGGGCACATTATAAAGTGCACTATCCGCCAAGGCACCCTATAATGTCCCCTATAGGGCACCCTATAAGTCGCTCCATAGGATACCGTATAGTGCACCTTATATGGACGGTAACCATAAGGTGCCCTATAGGGCGCCCTATAAAGCGCTCTCTGAGGCACCTTATGGGTACAGTATGCTGAGGGTGTTTTTGCTGGCAGCACTAATGTACATTAAAAATAGATAATGCTTTGGACAGCCCTATCAAATAACCCCACTGTGGGTTTGAAGCCATGACCTCTGGCTCCACAGGACGTGAAGTAACCAGTGGGCTACTGCTCTATAACTGCTAACAAGCCCCTGGCTGGCTGCAGAAGGACTGCACGTCACAACACAAGCAGTCTGCTGTGGTCACCAGGATAGGGTTAGCCCACCCGTACCCATGATGCACTGCAGATGCAAATCAGCCGTCTACAGATGAACACAAGATGGGGTAAGAACCCCCACAGCACCTCGGCCTGGTAGGGGGAACTGACCGTGTGTGGTACTGGCACAGAGTAGTTACACACCGTCACATTGTGCAGGTACTGCACTCACACTGAGGGTGAGGTGGGGTGCCCAGCACCAGGTCCACAGCAGAGATAGGCCATGCTGCAGGTCCCCAGCAGTGCTAATGTGTGAGATAGGTAGTTTCTGCAGACACACCTTGGATATATCTGTATGTCTCAGACAGGTGTAGCCCCTATGGACCCCTAGGAGGATTATGTACCACCACCCTCCTCCTCCTCCAGGGCTTAGGGTGGTAAACAGGGTCTCCCACCAACAGATCCACATTCTATCTCCCTGCAATGGTGGCAGTAGAGGGGACCATCAACCCCAGTCCTGCTGGGGAACAGACACCCTACAGGGCAGTCAATGCAGTTCTGTACACAACCATAACGCAATAGCAGACAGACATTAGGCCTGGATATGCTAAGCTGCACCCCACCACTATCTGATATTCTTCTGCAGCAAGCCTTCAGCCGCTGCACCCTGCAAGGCGCTCCATCAAGACACCTATCAGCTGCAGACAGTCTGCTAGCTAGTCCATAGTGCATGTTCCTGGTGGAAATGCGTGCACCCAGAACTGGGATGTCAGCATACACAACAAGCAGATAAGTCAGTGACTGGGCCCCAAAAGAAAACCCATAAATATCACACAAGAAAAATACTAGATAGCACTATGGGGGAGCCTAGCCATGCTGTGGTCACTGCACAGTCAGGGTGAGAGTGATCTCCCAGCAGGACATGCTGTGGCCACCCTGTCTGTGCAGGTGGTGGCCGGGCACTACAATGTCCCAGCCAGTGCCCTATGCCCTGTGCAGATGCATCCTGGCCAGGCCACCCTGTCCGGGCTATACCCATGGTACCTTGCTCCTCATTATGCACATTGGCAGGCCAATACTGGCAACAGTGCTGGCAGTGTGGGCTGTGGAGGGTGTTTGCAGCCACCACACACTGGATAGACAGACACACACTCCCACACTTATGCCAGCATTGTGCTACTATAGAGGAGTTTAGCAGCCCTGGCCACCACACCAGTCCTGGGCACAGTGCAGGCACGGATATGGTACGCAATACTGTTGGGGGTCACTCCCCAGGGTGGTAAACACTGTCAGAGACCAGACCTGCAGCACACTCCACAGACATCAGAAAGGTTGCTATGATGGAACTCAATCAGCAAACTGTGCTTAACATAGGAATTGCTATCTTCCAGTAATCATAGCAAACCTTTGATAGCTGTGTACCGTATTCCCAGGTGTAGGGTGGTATTGCTAAGGTATGCAAATGCTAGTATTGGGAGATGCACGCAGGGCCCAATGTCCTGCCTCTCCAGGAGGCATTGGCTAATGGAGCCTGTCGGTGTGGGTGTGGGTGTGTCTGCCCCTGTTGGCTGCTGCTTTATGGCAGAGGTTCCCAACTCCAGTCCTGGTGTGCCAAACACTGTTCGGGTTTTCATGCTGTCCCTCATGAATATGCATGAGACACATCTGCATACCATGGGGGTGGTGCATAGATATGCAGCACAGGCATCTTTATTAGAGGCAGCATGGAACCTGAATTGTGTTTGGCCCTCCAGGACTGCATATTGGAGACTCTGCTCTAGGTAATGCACCTGTTTATGGTGTCTTTGCTCTGTAGGGTAAAATGTAGGTGTTTTGGGCATGTTTACATCATCTGCAATAAACGTTCTGTCTGTATTAGCATGTTGTAGTAGTGGGTAAAATATGGGGACTGGGTTGGAGGAAACCACAGCTGGGACTTGGACCTGTGACCTTCTGCCTCCAAACACACTGGTTGTGTGCACCGCACCACTGTGTTGCCACAGAGACAGTGCATTCCCTGGTGATACCATGACTGTTTGTCCAGCAGGGCCTGTCTGTTGCAGTGCATGGCACCCACCTACACAGGGCTAGGCCATGGTCTGCTCTGGGCAGCTGCAACTGCCCCCTCCACCACCAGTACCCCTCTGCCACCATGCTGACATGGCCTTATATTAGAGACAGCAAAAAAACCTGAATGATTTGTGGCCCTCCAGGACTGCCTTTGGGGGACTCTGCTCTAGGTAATGTGCATGTTTCTGGTGTCTGTGCTCGGTGGGATAAAATATAGGCGTTTGAACCATGCGTATGTTCTCTGCAATAAAGGTTTGTCCTTACTATCACTGTTTAGTAGCGGGTAAAGTATGGGGACTGGATTGGCAGTAGCCCCAGCTGGGACTTGGACTTGTGACCTTCTGCTCCTGAACACACTGGCTGCGTTCACCGCACCACACTGTGCTCACAGAGACAGTGCAGTCCCTGGAGATACCATGGTTGTTTGTCAGACAGAGCCTGTCTGTTGCAGTGCATGGCACCCACCTACACAGGGCTAGGCCATGGTCGGCTCTGGGCAGATGCCACTGCCCCCCTCCACCTCCAGTACCCCTGTGCCACCATGCTGACATGCCCTTCTGCTGGTGGTGTGCAGTCTCAAGCCATCCAGTGTGCAGGTAGGCGGCTGCCTATGGTGCGTGTTGTGGGATAGGGGTGCCTGCATAAGCGTCCACGCTTCCCCCCAACACCGCCTGCCAATATTCTGTGCCCTTGGGGGTACCTGCTGCGTACTATCCCCTGTGACACTGTGATAAACACTCTCGTGCCCATGTTGGGCCCTCATCAGTTGCTGTCTGGCTGCTGTTCAGTTTCAGCATTCCTAAGTGCCACCTAGGCATCTGCCTAGTCCGCACTGTGCCCCAGCTGCACCACAGCATGTGCCGCCTGCAGCCCTCTGTATCCCCTTTTCCAGCATCTGTCCAGTTGCCCATTCTGACATGCCTGCCCTGCTGTTATGGAACATGTGCATTCCATAGGTAACCTGTCCAATGGAGAGGGAAACCCTGATCAGTGCTATTTCACTGTGGGATCATTCACCTTGTATGGGGACGGAGCGTAGACCCTTCCAAAATTCATATTTATTTTTTGGGGCTTTCTTGGGAGTGTTTTTTGATGTTTCCCATTACTATCACTATTGCCCAGCTTGATTATGATTTTTTTTATTTTGTTGGGGTCATTTTCAATGTTTATGTGCACTTTTGTTCCGTGCACATGTATCACACTTATCACTTTTTTTTAGGTTTCCCTGGTTTTGCTGTACATTGCTGACAGAAATGGTTTCTTTTCCCTTTAAATCAGCTCTAACACATGGTTTTCACTTGTGTTAGTTTTGGCCTCGAATTTCACATCGTTAGTGTGCGGGGAGCCACTCCCCTCCCACTCTCCACCCATTGACCCCTTCTCTCTGCCCCTGGGGAACCTGTCTCCGCCCTCCGGGAGCCTTTCCACGCCTTCAGCACTCGTTTGTGCCGCTGCACGCGTGAGCGCGCACTAAAGCACATTTTTGCCCCATAAAGCGTCATTAGCGCGCGCTAAGGTACCTTAGCGCATGCTAATTGCACAGCGCGCACGTTAAGAAGATTTAGTAAACATACCCCTATATATTGTATCAACTCATTTTTTAATGTATACCCAGATGACTACTACATTCAGTAGGAACTAATATTGAAATAAGTCCCAGAAAAGGTTTTAGACCTGCCTTGTAAGTCCCATAAATCCCCTCCAAACTCCATGGCCATCACCAATATCATAAATACAGTATAGGTAACATTCTAAGCATTTACCAAATTTTACCGCAATTAATTGTATAAAAAGTTCCAAATGCATTCATTAAATTGAATAAAACAAAAAGCATATAAAGTCTCACAAAGAATCCTATAAAAGGGCACACAAAGGCATCAATAAAGCTAATTCAGTAGTCAAGCAAAGATGTAGTCAATGTTGATTACGTGCCCATTCCAGCTGCAATTTCTGTAGTGAGAAGTCATCGAATTAGGGCATCATTAGTAGAGGTGAAGCTCACTGCCTCCATATAGACAGTTTGTTTTGCTGTGCAAATTTTGCAGAAATAACTCAGGTCTTTATCTTTATCTTTATTAAAACACTTGATAGACCGCCCAGGCCGAAGCATCAGGGCGGTGTACAATCATAAAAAATGACAGCTGCTGAAAAAAGAAGGGAAGAAAAGAATGCCAAAAATGATAGGACAGGAAGAGAGACAGTAAGGAGTAGAGAGAGAGCAATAAAACAATAAAACAGTAAAACAGTAAAACAATAAAAAAGGAATGGGGGGGGAGGGAGAACGTGGGCAAATTTAGGAGGGATGGGAGGCGCAACTAGGGGGATAAAACACCATCAGTGAGGGGGAGAGCACGGGAAGATTAAGGGGGCTGAGAGACAGAACTAGGGGGAAGAGCACCATCAGTGGGGAGGGGGAGATCGAAGGCTTGACAAAAAAGATGAGTCTTGAGAAGGGCCTTGAAACGAGTGTAAGACAGTTCGGTGCGGAGTTAGTTATCAAATACTAGTCCTGTACTTAAGGAAAATGTGTAGTCAATAGAGAGTACTTCTGTATTCAGGAAACATTTTATATAGTGAGGAGTTGCAGAATGATGATGCCATTAGTGGAGAGGAACTCATTGCCCCGCCACAGAGTGTGTTGTGCTGTGCAGAACTTGCAAAAAAGAAACTCAGGTCGCCAGGTATTTATCATATGCTATTATTGTACTCAAGCAAAGCCGTTGTCAATTGAGATGACTGTGTATTCTATGTAAATAGGCTATTTGAAAATTACTCACCCTCCCTACAGGTAAAAATAAATGCTGAGTTATCTGGTTGTGAGGATTTTTGTTTTGCTTTGACAACAATTGTTTTTCACTGTCCCCTAGAAGCTTCCCCCTAGGCTTCCCCCTAATGGTCAAACAAACGTTTTCTGTCATTACTGCTGCTTGACCGGGAATGCTTAGCCTTGGCTTTTATAAGTTTCTACCACGGTGGTGAGCTTAGGAAAGGGGGTGGAAGAAGAGGAGCAGCAAGAAGAGGGGAAATGCACTAGAGTGCCACACTTGGTATGCTCTTTCTCATTTGTTGAATTACGTTCACCATTTTTTTTAGGACATTCCAGGCATCCATCACCCTTCCCATATAAAAGTGGTAGCTTTTTATGCATTAATGCTTTTCAAATGTTATTATGTATTCATCATGTCCTCCTATTTCTACTTTCATCTATGGTGTAAATATTTAGGTTCATCAGTCTTGTATCATATAACTCTTGGTACGGACCGTACACTGTTTTTGTTGCCTTTTTGTGAATGTTCTCTAGTCTTCCTGCATTCTTTCTGAGATATGACCAACAGTTTAAGATTTGTTTAAAATGAGGTGGATAATATAGCTGACAGTGCACTTACTGCTGTGGAGTTTGGGAATCTTTATTTTGATAAGGTGGACACTCTTTATGGTCCTCTTTCTCAGAGACTGGCACTGGTGCCTGAATCTATGGTATTAGTGTATCAAGGGTTTTGTTGGGATAGTGTTTCTTTTGTGTCTATTCATGGTATTCTGTGCTGTCTGCTTGCTATGAGGCATACCTATTGCCCTTTGGATGCACTTTCTACTGTTTCTTGGTATGGTCTTTACTGAGGAAGATGTAGAGATGTTACCATGACTGAAGTGGTATTTAAAGGTGTGGAAAAATTGAAGGAAATATCGATACATCGGGAAGATGTCTTACAACTATTAGATAAACTGAAGAGTAGCAAATCACCTGGGCCGGATGGTATACATCCAAGGGTGTTGAAAGAACTGAAATATGAGATTGCAGACCTGCTATCAGTAATCTGTGAACTATCATTAAAATCATCTCTAATACCTGAAGATTGGAGGATCGCCAATGTAACACCAATTTTAAAAAGGGTTCTAGGGGTGATCCGGGAAAATACAGACCGGTGAGCCTGACGTCAGTACCAGGAAAAATGGTAGAAACCATCATAAAGAATAAAATTACTCAGCATGTAGATAGTCACAACCTAATGGGAGACAGCCAACATGGCTTTAGACAAGGAAGATCTTGTCTTACTAATCTGTTTTTTTGAAGGAGTGAATAAACAGGTGGACAAAGGTGAGTCGGTTGATATTGTGTATCTGGACTTTCAGAAAGCCTTTGACAAGGTCCCTCATCAGAGACTTTTGGCAAAACTAAAGAGCCATGGGATAGGAGGCAGTGTACTATTGTGGATCAGGAACTGGTTAAAAGATAGAAAGCAGAGGGTAGGGCTAAATGGCCAATTTTCCCAATGGAGAAAGGTGAATAGTGGTGTACCCCAGGGATCTGTGCTGGGTCCGCTGCTTTTTGACATATTCATAAATGACCTGGAAAGTGGAATAACGAGTGAGGTTATCAAATTTGCAGATGACACAAAACTATTTAAAGTTGTTAAAACCCAAGAGGATTGTGAAAAATTGCAAGAGGATCTTGATAAATTGGAAGACTGGGCATCAAAATGGCAGATGAAATTTAATGTGGACAAGTGCAAGGTTATGCACCTAGGGAAGAACAACCCAAACTATGGTTACACGATGCAAGGTTCCACATTAGGAACCAGCACCCAGGAAAAAGATTTAGGCGTCATTGTGGATACCATGTTAAAACCCTCGGCCCAGTGTGCAGCGGCGGCCAAGAGAGCAAATAGAATGCTAGGTATGATAAGGAAAGGAATGGAAAATAAAACAAAAGATATTATAATGCCTCTATATCGTTCCATGGTGAGATCGCACCTTGAATATTGTGTGCAATTCTGGTCGCCGTATCTTAAAAAGGATATAGCGATTTTAGAAAAGGTTCAGAGAAGAGCCACCAAAATGGTAAAGGGGATGGAAGGATACTCCTATGAAGAAAGGCTAAAAAGGTTAGGGCTCTTTAACCTGGAAAAGAGACGGCTGAGGGGAGATATGATAGACGTCTATAAATTAATGAACGGAGTAGAACGGGTAAACGTAGATCGATTGTTTACGTTATCAGAATATAGAAAGACTAGGGGACCTGCAATGAAGCTACAGGGTAAACTAATTAAGACTAATAAAAGAAAATATTTTTTCACTCAACGTGTAATCAAACTCTGGAATTTGTTACCGGAGGATGTAGTAAAGGCTGTTAGTGTAGCTGGGTTTAAAAAAGGTTTGGACAAGTTCCTGGAGGAAAGGTCCATAAACCATTATTAAGAAGTGACCAAAGATATCAATGCTTGACCCAGTACAAGCATTGTGGAACTTGTGTCTCTTGGGGAAACTGCGAGGTACATATGACCTAAATTGGCCACTGTTGGAAACAGAATACTGGGCTTGATGGACCTTGGTCTGACCCAGTATGGCATATCTTATGTTCTTATGTTCTGTAAATTTTATTAGAGGCCCAGTGCTGTTGTTTTTACACACCGTTGTGACAGTTTCCCTGCCAAAGGGATTGATGCCATTTAGTCTTAGACGAGCCTCTGTTTGGCCAGTTTTAAAGGGTGTGACTGCTGATCCTAGTGATCTCAATAACTATCAACCAATTTTGGCTTTGCTCTTTCTGGTTGAGCAGATTGTTTGGCATTATCTAGATGACTACCTAATACAGCGGCATATATTATATGATTGGCAACAGGGCTTTAGGGCTGGTCGCAGTCCAGAGACCTTGTTTACCTCTTTATATTCTTAGTGGCCTAGATAATGGAAATACTGCCTGTATTATGATATTCCTAGATTTGCAGTCTGCATTTGATACGGTTATACCATCTTAGATACTTTAGCATTTAGCTGAGTTTGGCACAGGCAGAGTTGTGCTCCCTTGGTTTGCTGCTTTTTATGACAGATCGTGAGCAACAAATACCTTTTTGCATCATGGTTTTCCCTTGTTGTGCCTCAGAACTCAGCATTATTTCACTCTTCGTTCAATCTTTATTTTTGCTCTTGTGTAGATTATAGCTCCCTAGGGGGTATATTTACTAAACTTTCTTAACGTGCATGCCACGCAATTAGTGCGTGCTAAGGTACCTTAGCGCGCGCTAAGGTATCTTAGCGCACGCTAATGATGCTTTACGGGGCAAAAATGCGCTTTAGTGCGCGCTCATGCGCTTTAGTGCGCGCTGAAGGCGGGGAAAGGCTCCCGGAGGGCGGAGGAAGGCTCCCCTGCGGCGGAGAGAAGGGACCAATGGGTGGAGAGTGGGAGGGGAGAGGCTCCCCGCACACTAACGAGGTGAAATTCGAGGCCAAAAATAACGTGAGTGAAAACCGCGCGTTAGAGCCGATTAAAGGGAAGAGAAACCATTTCTGTCAGCAATGTACAGCAAAACCAGGGAAACCTACAAAAAAGTGATAAGTGTGATACATGTGCACAGAACAAAAGTACAAATAAACATTGAAAAGGACTCCAAAAAAATAAAAAAAAGATAATCAAGCTGGGCAATAGTGATAGTAATTGGAAACATCAAAAAACACTCCCAAGAAAGCTCCAAAAAATAAATATGAATTTTGGAAGGGTCTACGCTCCGTCCCCATACAAGGTGAATGATCCCACAGTGAAATAGCACTGATCAGGGTTTCCCTCTCCATTGGACAGGTTACCTATGGAATGCACATGTTCCACAACAGCAGGGCGGGCATGTCGGAATGGGCAACTAGACAGATGCTGGGAAAGGGGATACAGAGGGCTGCAGGCGGCACATGCTGTGGTGCAGCTGGGGCACAGTGTGGATTAGGCAGATGCCTAGATGGCACTTAGGAATGCTGAAACTGAACAGCAGCCAGACAGCAACAGATGAGGGCCCAACATGGGCACGAGAGTGTTTATCACAGTGTCACAGGGGATAGTACCCAGCAGGTACCCACAAGGGCACAGAACATTGGCAGGCGGTGTTGGGGGGAAGCGTGGACGCCTATGCAGACACCCCTACCCCAGAACACGCACCATAGGCAGCCACCTACCTGCACACTGGATGGCTTGCGACTGCACACCACCAGCACCACCAGCAGAAGGGCATGTCAGCATGGTGGCAGAGGGGTACTGGTGGTGGAGGGGGGCAGTGGCAGCTGCCCAGAGCCGACCATGGCCTAGCCCTGTGTAGGTGGGTGCCATGCACTGCAACAGATAGGCACTGTCTGACAAACAACCATGGTATCTCCAGGGACTGCACTGTCTCTGTGAGCACAGTGTGGTGCTGTGAACACAGCCAGTGTGTTCAGGAGCAGAAGGTCACAAGTTCAAGTCCCAGCTGGGGCTACTGCCGATCCAGTGCCCATATTTTACCCGCTACTAAACCATGATAGTATGGACAAACCTTTATTGCAGAGAACATACGTATGGTTCAAACGCCTATATTTTACCCCACCGAGCACAGACACCAGAAACATGCGCATTACCTAGAGCAGAGTCCCCCAAATGCAGTCCTGGAAGGCCACAAATCATTCAGGTTTTATGCTGTCTCCAATATAAGGCCATGTCCGCATGATGGCGGAGGGGTACTGGTGGTGGAGGGGGCAGTGGCAGCTGCCCAGAGCAGACCATGGCCTAGCCCTGTGTAGGAGGGTGCCATGCACTGCAACAGACAGGCCCTGCCGGACAAACAGTCATGGTATCACCAGGGAATGCACTGTCTCTGTGGCAACACGGTGGTGCAGTGCACACAACCAGTGTGTTTGGAGGCAGAAGGTCACAGTTTCAAGTCCCAGCTATGGTGCCTGCCAACCCAGTCCCCATATTTTACCCACAACTGAAACGTACTACTACAGACAGAACGTTTATTGCAGATGACGTAAACATGCCCATGACGTCACCATCTTCACTCTCCCCGTCCAGGTGAGAGCAACCCCGCTGTCCAGCCTGCCCTCCCGAGCAGTTACTCTGGCCCAATCGGGGCTGTGGGAGTGGGAGGAGCAGAAAGCAGCTTAAAACAGCAGCTGCTGCCGGCAGGAAACCTCTTGGCTTGACGCCACCATCTTCACTCTCCCCGTCCAGGTGAGAGCAACCCCGCTGTCCAGCCTGCCCTCCCGAGCAGTTACTCCGGCCCAATCAGGGCTGTGGGAGGAGCAGAAAGCAGCTTAAAACAGCAGCTGCTGCCAGCGGGAAACCTCTTGGCTTGACGCCACCATCTTCACTCTCCCCGTCCGGGTGAGAGCAACCCCCGCTGTCCAGCCTGCCCTCCCGAGCAGTTACTCCGGCCCAATCGGGGCTGTGGGAGGAGCAGAAAGCAGCTTAAAACAGCAGCTTCTGCCGGTGGGAAACCTCTTGGCTTGACGCCATCATCTTCACTCTCCCCGTCCGGGTGAGAGCAACCCCGCTGTCCAGCCTGCCTTCCCGAGCAGTTACTCCGGCCCAATCGGGGCTGTGGGAGGAGCAGAAAGCAGCTTAAAACAGCAGCTGCTGCCGGCGGGAAACCTCTTGGCTTGACGCCACCATCTTCACTTTCCCCGTCCGGGTGAGAGCAACCCCGCTGTCCAGCCTGCCCTCCCGAGCAGTTACTCTGGCCCAATCGGGGCTGTGGGAGTGGGAGGAGCAGAAAGCAGCTTAGAACAGCAGCTGCTGCCGGCGGGAAACCTCTTGGCTTGACGCCACCTTCTTCACCCTCCCCGTCCGGGTGAGAGCAACCCCGCTGTCCAGCCTGCCCTCCTGAGCAGTTACTCCGGCCCTATCGGGGCTGTGGGAGGAGCAGAAAGCAGCTTAAAACATCAGCTTCTGCCGGCGGGAAACCTCTTGGCTTGACGCCACCATCTTCACTCTCCCCGTCCGGGTGAGAGCAACCCCGCTGTCCAGCCTGCCCTCCCGAGCAGTTACTCCGGCCCAATCGGGGCTGTGGGAGGAGCAGAAAGCAGCTTAAAACAGCAGCTGCTGCCAGCGGGAAACCTCTTCGCTTGACGCCACCATCTTCACTCTCCCCGTCCAGGTGAGAGCAACCCCGCTGTCCAGCCTGCCCTCCCGAGCAGTTACTCCGGCCCAATCGGGGCTGTGGGAGGAGCAGAAAGCAGCTTAAAACAGCAGCTGCTGCCGGCGGGAAACCTCTTGGCTTGATGCCACAATCTTCACTCTCCCCGTCCGGGTGAGAGCAACCCCGCTGTCCAGCCTGCCCTCCCGAGCAGTTACTCCGGCCCAATCGGGGCTGTGGGAGGAGCAGAAAGCAGCTTAAAACAGCAGCTGCTGCCGGCGGGAAACCTCTTGGCTTGACGCCACCATCTTCACTCTCCCCGTCCGGGTGAGAGCAACCCCGCTGTCCAGCCTGCCCTCCCGAGCAGTTACTCCGGCCCAATCGGGGCTGTGGGAGGAGCAGAAAGCAGCTTAAAAACAGCAGCTGCTGCCGGCGGGAAACCTCTTGGCTTGACGCCACCATCTTCACTCTCCCCGTCCGGGTGAGAGCAACCCCGCTGTCCAGCCTGCCCTCCCGAGCAGTTACTCCGGCCCAATCGGGGCTGTGGGAGGAGCAGAAAGCAGCTTAAAACAGCAGCTGCTGCTGGCGGGAAACCTCTTGGCTTGACGCCACCATCTTCACTCTCCCCGTCCGGGTGAGAGCAACCCCGCTGTCCAGCCTGCCCTCCCGAGCAGTTACTCCAGCCCAATCGGGGCAGTGGGAGGAGCAGAAAGCAGCTTAAAACAGCAGCTGCTGCCGGCGGGAAACATCTTGGCTTGACGCCACCATCTTCACTCTCCCCGTCCGGGTGAGAGCAACCCCGCTGTCCAGCCTGCCCTCCCGAGCAGTTACTCCGGCCCAATCGGGGCTGTGGGAGTGGGAGGAGCAGAAAGCAGCTTAAAACAGCAGCTGCTGCCGGCGGGAAACATCTTGGCTTGACGCCACCATCTTCACTCTCCCCGTCCGGGTGAGAGCAACCCCGCTGTCCAGCCTGCCCTCCCGAGCAGTTACTCCGGCCCAATCGGGGCTGTGGGAGGAGCAGAAAGCAGCTTAAAACAGCAGCTGCTGCCAGCGGGAAACCCCTTGGCTTGACGCCACCATCTTCACTCTCCCCGTCCGGGTGAGAGCAACCCCGCTGTCCAGCCTGCCCTCCCGAGCAGTTACTCCGGCCCAATCGGGGCTGTGGGAGGAGCAGAAAGCAGCTTAAAACAGCAGCTGCTGCCGGCGGGAAACCTCTTGGCTTGACGCCACCATCTTCACTCTCCCCGTCCGGGTGAGAGCAACCCCGCTGTCCAGCCTGCCCTCCCGAGCAGTTACTCCGGCCCAATTGGGGCTGTGGGAGGAGCAGAAAGCAGCTTAAAACAGCAGCTGCTGCCGGCGGGAAACCTCTTGGCTTGACGCCACCATCTTCATTCTCCCCGTCCGGGTGAGAGCAACCCCGCTGTCCAGCCTGCCCTCCCGAGCAGTTACTCCGGCCCAATCGGGGGCTGTGGGAGGAGCAGAAAGCAGCTTAAAACAGCAGCTGCTGCTGGCGGGAAACCTCTTGGCTTGACACCACCATCTTCACTCTCCCCGTCCGGGTGAGAGCAACCCCGCTGTCCAGCCTGCCCTCCCGAGCAGTTACTCCGGCCCAATCGGGGCTGTGGGAGGAGCAGAAAGCAGCTTAAAACAGCAGCTGCTGCCGGCGGGAAACCTCTTTGCTTGACACCACCATCTTCACTCTCCCCGTCCGGGTGAGAGCAACCCCGCTGTCCAGCCTGCCCTCCCGAGCAGTTACTCCGGCCCAATCGGGGCTGTGGGAGTGGGAGGAGCAGAAAGCAGCTTAAAAAAGCAGCTGCTACCAGCTGGCCCGCGCCTGCCGGGCCCGCGCCTGAGGGCCTCGCCAGAGGGCCCTTTGGCATGGCCCTTAGGCAGTGGCACTCAAGGAGACCCTCGAGAACATTGCACCAGCAAAGTTATAGCAAGATACCATTTTCTGCAACAACACGTGTACTCCTTAACAACACAACGATCTCCACAGACCAGACCTCTTCACGCTCTTCAAAGAACAGTACAAACATAAGAGTTTCGACCTACCTTCCAAAGACCTGTTTCCTATGGACAAATCCAGCAATTATATACACCTGTATATAATATATGATACCCTGCGAATAGTTTACACTGAATCCTCAGTTATAAATAGTAGTTAAGAATCCTACTACAAATGTAGCTAATATTCTGATACCAATGTTACTGATGTGCTAAGATTACTGTTGCAGGATTCACTACAAAAGCTACCATTATACTGCTACTAATGTTACAAATGCTACCATTATACTGCTATTAATGTTACTGACCCACTCAGGAATACTGTTGCAAGTACTCACAATTACACATAGTAATTTGAACCCTATTACAAATATTGCCAACGTTACATGATTAACGTTACAAGTTTGCTAAGGCAGAAGTTGCAGGTTTAATATACTGCAACCAAATAGTTCCTCCTGCACTTAACATTAGTAAGACATAGGCTTTAGAAATATAACACACCTATTAACACAATAACATTTAAGAACCATTATCAAGCAATAGGCTACAAAACCTACCTAATAATCAAACAATGTACTTTCAATCCCCCTCTCCCATCAGGATTATACTGATTAGTATCACTATCCTCACACTGATACATCTAACAAAATGTATAAAAAATAATTATAATAGACCAATCCCTATAATACAAGGTACATCACGTTATGACAACCTAATATCTCCATTCAAAATTGGACCTAACCCCAGACCCAAACAATCTAGACTTATATATATAACAACTGCACCAGAATATGATCCAACACAACCACAACCACTCAATACACAGAAATACACAAACCTCACCTGTCAACTCATTAACGCAAGATCCATGAAAAACAAACTTCCAATCTTTACAGACATCATCAATGACAATAAATCAGATATTATCTGTATAAATGAAACCTGGCTCAAGGATACAGACTCTGTCTTCATGAACCAATTAACGACACCAGAATATGAGATCTTCCATACCCATAGAACACATAAAAAAGGTGGAGGAGTGCTCATAATAGTAAAGAAAAATCTCAATGCAAAACTAGTCTCATCTAGTAACATTGATAATGTCGACATACTAACTATAAAAATTAAAAATATAAGAATATGCCTAATATATAGGCCACCAGAATACAATATAGATAATACTGACAATCTAATTGAACTACTAGCCTCATCCACAGATACAAACCCAGTAATACTAATGGGTGATTTTAACCTCCCCTCAACACCCAACACCCACTCAATTCACTTCTTAGATGCAATAAGCAATTTGGACTTCCAACATAATAACAGAACAAACACATAATAAAGGAAAAACACTTGACATGGTCTTCCTACCAAACTCACTCCACAACTTATATAACACTGAATCACTCTCAAACATACCTGTCCCCTGGTCTGACCACTACCTCCTGAGATTCAATATTACCATCCCTGACAAATATCATACTAAAAGACCACAACCCCCACAAACTATGAGATTTATAAAGTACAATGAAGAAGTATTCCTAGATCAAATAATTCCACACCTCACCCTAACACCCACAAATCTTGAGGAATCTATCAAATCTTGGAACAAAACTATCTCCATGGCTGCAGAAAGAAAACCAGTCCCATCACCACATAAAAGCAATGACAATAAAACCGAAAAAAGGCATGCCCCATGGTTCAATATGACACTCAAAAAACTAAAAAGACAATTAAGAACCAATGAAAGGAAATGGAGACAAACCAAGACACCAACAAATTATGAGAAATACATAAATACCCTACATATTTATAAAGAAACAACAGACAGTACTAAGAGAAACTATTACTCTAACATAATCAATAATTCCATTAACCGACCAAGGGAATTGTTCAGCATAATAAAGAACCTAACAAATAAAACATACAACTCAGACGAAAGTTCCATAGATATTTCTCCACAAGAATTAGCACAATACTATATTAATAAAACAAAACTACAAATGACCCCCCCAATAACACACACTGAAATGACACACTACACTTGATAACTGGTCCAACTTCATCCTAATTTCAAAAGCCACTCTCAAAACTACTATATCTAACATCAACACAACTACATCATATCTTGATCCATGCCCAGTGGACTGGATAAAAAAGACATTCTCAATACTCTCTGCTTTCATCCTCCCTATGATCAATCTATCACTAGAAAAAGGATACTTACCCTCATCTCTCAAACACGTTCAAATACGACCAATACTTAAAAATAACACATTAGACAAACTATCACCAAAATCATACAGACCAATATCGAGTATTCCTTCATGGCAAAACTTATAGAAAAAATAGTACAAACTCAACTACAGGAATTCATTGATACATTGAACCTCCTTGACGAACACCAATATGGCTTCCGACCATCCCATGGGGTAGAAACACTACTAACAGTACTTTATGACACTCTACTAAGGGGAATTGATGACACTAAACAAGCATTTATCCTAGTATTCCTCGACATCTCTGCAGCATTTGACAGTGTCAATCACTTAACAATGCTAAACAGACTTCAACAAATTGGAATAACATCTACTGTTTATAACTGGTTCAAATCCTACCTATCAAACAGAACACAAACAGTAAGAATCCTCAACCAAACATCTACCACTTTCAATCAAACACAAGGCCTTCCACAGGGATCTGCGCTATCAGCACTACTATTTAATATTTACATACAACCAGTCTGTAGCATCTTTAAACGTCATGGCGTACATTATCATATTTACGCCGACGATATAATGTTCTACCTCCCATTTAAAATCCCGCACCCTCCACTACAACAAATAACAGAATGTTTTAAAGAACTAACAATATGGCTCAATGATCAGAACCTACACATCAATTTCTCAAAAACTGATGTACTATATCACTACAAATCAAACATATACAACTCCTAACACCACTATACTAGACAACCATGAGATCAACATAAAAAAAGAAATAAAATACCTAGGAGTGATACTCGACAATAAACTTAACATGGATTCACACATAACATATCTGACAAAAAACATACATTACAAACTCAAGACACTGAGACAATTAAGACCATTAATACACCTACAAGACTTCATAACTATAATTCAAGCCATCCTAACCCCACACTTTGATTATGCAAATATAATCCTTAATGGCATCACAAAGCAAAATATGAAAAAGATACAACTAACCCAGAACATAGCAGCAAGGACAATAATGAATATAAAATCAACAGAACATATCACACCGATCCTGGCTGAACTTCATTGGCTACCCATTTACTGCAGAATAAATATAAAATTATTTTAACCACATTTAAACTAATAAATAACTTAGCACCATCTGTACTCAATACGCTCATTAACATAGAATCAGATAAACGATCACAAAGGAACAGAAACACAAACACTATAGCAGTTCCAAAAGACTACACAAAAGCAAGAAAACAAACCAACAAGAGGGCCTTTTCCCATTCGGCACCTTTTCTATGGAATACGCTGCTTGACAACATTCGCCAACTATCAGACTTAAAAGAATTTAGAAAAAAACTAAAAACCCACTTATTCTCTCTACACTACAATACACTACCTAATCAGAATACACAAAGAGACACAGGTTAGCAACCATACCACAATACTACAAAACACACAAAATATATTTACTCATCACAATTTTGATGATATAATTTGTAAGTACCCATAATGTAAATACGTTCTAACTTTTTACCGTTCAAATGTTATATTGTTACTTGTAAATAGTTCTACCTGTTCTATGTAAAACGACTAGGTATGTGCGTCCACATACCATATAATTTACTGTTCATTGTAAACCGCACTTGATACTTGGGAAAGTGCGGTATAGAAATAAGTGTTAAATAAATAAATAAATAAATAAATAAAATAAATAAAACACCTACATTTTACCCTACAGAGCAAAGACACCATAAACAGGCGCATTACCTAGAGCAGAGTCTCCCAAATGCAGTCCTGGAGGGCCAAACACCATTCAGGTTCCATGCTGCCTCTAATAAAGATGCCTGTGCTGCATATCTATGCACCACCCCCATGGTATGCAGATGTATCTCATGCATATTCATGAGGGACAGCATGAAAACCCGAACAGTGTTTGGCATACCAGGACTGGAGTTGGGAACCTCTGCCGTAAAGCAGCAGCCAACAGGGGCAGACACACCCACACCCACACCGACAGGCTCCATTAGCCAATGCCTCCTGGAGAGGCAGGACATTGGGCCCTGCGTGCATCTCCCAATACTAGCACTTGCATACCTTAGCAATGCCACCCTACACCTGGGAATACGGTACACAGCTATCAAAAGTTTGCTATGATTACTGGCAGATAGCAATTCCTACGTTAAGCACAGTTTGCTGATTGAGCTCCATCATAGCAACCTTTCTGATGTCTGTGGAGTGTGCTGCAGGTCTGGTCTCTGACAGTGTTTACCACCCTGGGGAGTGACCCCCAACAGTATTGCGTACCATATCCGTGCCTGCACTGTGCCCAGGACTGGTGTGGTGGCCAGGGCTGCTAAACTCCTCTATAGTAGCACAATGCTGGCATAAGTGTGGGAGTGTGTGTCTGTCTATCCAGTGTGTGGTGGCTGCAAACACCCTCCACAGCCCACACTGCCAGCACTGTTGCCAGTATTGGCCTGCCAATGTGCATAATAAGGAGCAAGGTACCATAGGTATAGCCCGGACAGGGTGGCCTGGCCAGGATGCATCTGCACAGGGCATAGGGCACTGGCTGGGACATTGTAGTGCCCGGCCACCACCTGCACAGACAGGGTGGCCACAGCATGTCCTGCTGGGAGATCACTCTCACCCTGACTGTGCAGTGACCACAGCATGGCTAGGCACCCCCATAGTGCCATAAAGCATTTCTCTCGTGTGATATTTATGGGTTTCCTTTTGGGGCCCAGTCACTGACTTATCTGCTTGTTGTGTATGCTGACATCCCAGTTCTGGGTGCACGCATTTCCACCAGGAACATGCACTATGGACTAGCTAGCAG
Organism: Ichthyophis bannanicus; assembly: GCA_033557465.1. NCBI lineage: Eukaryota > Metazoa > Chordata > Amphibia > Gymnophiona > Ichthyophiidae > Ichthyophis > Ichthyophis bannanicus. Next base: position 716,288,778 of record CM066036.1, on the reverse strand, counting down.
ACTGTCTGCAGCTGATATGTGTCTTGATGGAGCGCCTTGCAGGGTGCAGCGGCTGAAGGCTTGCTGCAGGAGAACATCAGATATTGGTGTGGTGCAGATTAGCATATCCAGGCCTAATGTCTGTCTGCTATTGCGTTATGGATGTATACAGAGCTGCATTAACTGCCCTGTAGGTTGTCTGTTCCCCAGCAGGACTGGGGTTGATGGTCCCCTCTACTGCCCCCATTGCAGGGAGGTAGAATGTGGATCTGTTGGTGGGAGACCCTGTTTACCACCCACAGCCCTGGAGAAGGAGGGTAGTGGTACATAATCCTCTTAGGGGTCCATAGGGGCTACACCTGACTGAGACATACAGATATATCCAAGGTGTGTCTGCAGAAACTACCTATCTCACACATTACCACTGCTGGGGATCTGCAGCATGGCCTATCTCTGCTGTGGACCTGGTGCTGGTGCCCAACCTCACCCTCAGGGTGAGTGCATTACCTGCACAATGTGACGGTGTGTAGCTACTCTGTGCCAGTACCACACACTGTCAGTTCCCCCTACCAGGCTGAAGTGCTGTGGGGGTGCATACCCCATCTTGTGATCATCTGTAAACTGCTGATTTGCATGTGCAGTGCATCATGGGTATGAGTGGGTTGACCCTATCCTGGTGACCACAGCAGACTGTTTGTGTGGTGACTTGCAGTCCTTCTGCAGCCAGCCAGGGGTTTGCTAGCAGCTGTAGCCCACTGGTTACTTCACTGCCAGTAGAGCCAGAGATCATGGGTTCAAACCCACAGTGGGGTTATTCAATAGGGCTGTCCAAAGCATTATCAATTTTTAATGTACATTAGTGCTGCCAGCAAAAACACCCTCAGCGTACTGTACCCATAAGGTGCCTCAGAGGGCGCCCTATAGGGCACCTTATGGTTACCGTCCATATAAGGTGCACTATACTGTATCCTATGGAGCGACTGATAGGGTGCCCTATAGGGGACATTATAGGGTGCCATGGTGGATAGTGCACTTTATAATGTGCTCTATGGAGTGCCTTATCGGGTGCCTTATGTGGCACCTTAGGTTACGGCACATGAGGGTGTGTTTGATGGCAGCAATTAATAAAATACAAATAAAGTGCCACAGGAAACAACAGGTACATATCAAAGCTGATGCCTCAGCCAGCCTTACATATTAGGCACACTGGGGATTGAACTCATGACCTCTGTATCATCAGTCAGTGCCTTAACCATTGTGCTACACTGCTGTTTCTCTTTGCATGTCAGTGCACCTACTTAAGATTTTCATGCGTTTAAATGCACAGTGCTGCCATCAAAAAGAGTGCTATGACCTTGCTGTGCCTCATAGGGCACCCTATATGGCGCCCTATAGGCCACCCTTTAAGCAACATTGTAGGGTGCCGTGGCTGATAGTGCACTTTAAAATGTGCCTTCTGGGGTGCTTATGCAGCACCTTATGTTACAGCACTTTGAGAGAGTGCGTTTGCTATCTGCAGTAATTAAAATAAAATTAAAAAGCCTCATAATGCAATATTACACATAAATGGTAGTGCCTCAACCAGCCTTATTCATTGGGCACAGTGGGGGAGTGAACCCATGACCCCTGCACCATTTGTCAGTGTCTTCACCATTGTATTGCAGCCCTGCTCCTCTGTTTGCACATCAGCGCGCCTGCTTATGCTTCCCGCGTGCGTTACTCGTGCGCTAATGTGCGCGGCACACAAGAGCATGCGGCGCACAAGAGCGCGCTCGCTAATCCCGTTTTGCTATTTTTGACCTGACCGCCCACTCCTTATATGGCATCCTGCAGACTAACGCGGCGCCCACGTTAAGAAACTTTAGTAAACATAACCCTAGGTCTCCATTTCTGAATATATGCTGATGACATGTTTTTTGATCATTTTTCTTTTACTACTGAACTTTCTGGCTTTTGATTGTTTACCCATTTTGATCAAATTGTTGATGGTTGGGGAACAATTGACTGATAATTAATTTTGATAACACTGAGGCGCGGCGGTACTTCACCTTTCTCCATTGGGAAAATTGGCCATTTAGCCCTACCATTGCTTTCTATCTTTTAACCAGTTCCTGATCCACGATAGTACACTGTCTCCTATTCCATGACTTTTTAGTTTTGACAAAGTCTCTGATGAGGGACCTTGTCAAAGGGGTATGTTTACTAAAACCCCGGTAATGTGCGGGCCGCGCTAGTGTGCGGATGCCATATAAGGAGTGGGCGTTTCTTTCTGAAAAAGCAAAACCGGGATTTAAATATGCGCTAAGGTGCGCGGCGCCCATGTGCGCCCCGCACATTATCGCATGAGAAAGCTACGCGGGAGGCATAAGTGGCGCGCTGATGTGTAAGCAGAGGAACACAGCCACAGCACAATGGTTAAGACACTTACCAATGTTGCAGAGATCAGGGGTTCAATCCCCCACAGTCCCCAATGAAGACAGCTGGCTGAGGCATTACTTTAGGCGGCATTTAAATAATGGGTGTCATAAGGTGGTGCGCTGATGCTTTAGGAGGCATATTAATATTGGGCGGCATAAGGCGGCGCGCTGATGCACAGGCACAGGGACAGAGCCACAGTACAATGGTTAAGACACTGACCAATGGTGCAGTGATCATGGGTTCAATCTCCCACTGTGCCCAATGAAGAATGCTGGCAGAAGCATTACCTATTATGGGTAAGTTTGCTTTAGGAGGCATTTTACTTTTTATTTTAATTACTACTACTAGCAAACGCACTCTCAAAGCGTGTTAACATAAGGCGCCCCATAAGGCACATTTTAAAGTGCACTGTCCGCCAAGGCACCCTAGAATGTTGCTTATAGGGCGCTTTATAGGGTGCTGTATGAGGTACCGCAAGGTCACAGCAATGTTTTTGATGGCAGCACTGTGCAGTTTAAGGAATGAAAAGCATAAGTAGGTGCGCTGACATGCAAGGAGGAGCAGCAGTGTAGCACAATGGGTAAGGCACCAACTGCTGATACAGGGGTCATGAGTCTGCTCCCCAGTGTGCCTAATAAGTAAGGCTGGCTGTGGCATCAGCTTTGCAATGTATGTTTTTTTTCCTGCAGCACTTTAGTTGTGTTTTATTAATTGCTGCCAGCAAACAGGTCCTCACGTGCCGTAATTGAAGGTACCGCATAAGGCACCCTATAAGGAACTCCAAAGGGCACATTATAAAGTGCACTGTCTGCCACGGCACCCTAAAATGTCCCCTATAGGGCACCCTATAAGTTGCTCCACAGGATAACATATAGTACACCTTATATGGACGGTAACCATAAGGTAACCTATAGGGCGCCCTATAAAGCACCCTCTGAGGCACCTTATGGGTACAGTACGATGAGGGTGTTTTTGCTGGCAGCAATAATGTACATTAAAAAGAGATAATGCTCTGGGCAGCCCCATCAAAAAAACCCACTGTGAGTTTGAACCCATGACCTCTGGCTCCACAGGTAGTGAAGTAACCATTGTGCTACAGCTCTATAGCTGTTAGCAAGCCCCTGACTGGCTGGCTGCAGAGGGAGTGCACGTCACCACACAGACAGTCTGCTGTGGTCACCAGGATAGGGTTAGCCCACCTGTACCCATGATGCACTGCACATGCAAATTAGCTGTCAACAGATAAACACAAGATGGGGAATGCACCCCCACAGCACCCCGGCCTGGTAGGGGGAAGTGACCATATGCACCCCCACAGCACCTCGGCCTGGTAGGGGGTACTGACCGTGTGTTTTACTGGCACAGAGTAGCTACACACCGCCACATTGTGCGGGTACTGTGCTCACCCTGAGGGTGCGGTGAGGCGCCCAGCACCTTCCATGACTGAAAGAGGCCATGTTGGAGGTCCAAAGCAGTGTTTATGTGTGACATTGGTGGTTTCTGCAGACACACCTTGGATATATCTGTATGTCTCAGTCAGGTGTAGCCCCTATGGACCCCTAGGAGGATTATGTACCACTACCCTCCTTCTCCAGGGCTGCGGGTGGTAAACAGGGTCTCCCACCAACAGATCCACATTCTACCTCCCTGCAATGGGGGCAGTAGAGGGGACCATCAACCCCAGTCCTGCTGGGGAACAGACACCCTACAGGGCAGTTAATGCAGCTCTGTATACATCCATAACGCAATAGTAGACAGACATTAGGCCTGGATATGCTAAGCTGCACCCCACCACTATCTGATATTCTCCTGCAGCAAGCCTTCAGCCACTGCACCCTGCAAGCCACTCCATCAAGACACATACCAGCTGCAAACAGTCTGCTAGCTAGTCCATAATGCATGTTCCCAGTGAAAATGCATGCACCCAGAACTGAAATGTCAGCATACACAACAAGCAGATAAATCAGTGACTGGGCCCCAAAAGGAAACCCATAAATATCACATGAGAGAAATACTACATAGCACTATGGGGGTGCCTAGCCATGCTGTCGTCACTGCACAGTCAGGGTGAGAGTGATCCCCCAGCAGGACATACTGAGGCCACCCTGTCTGTGTAGGTGGTGGCCGGGCACTACAATGTCCCAGCCAGTGCCCTATGCCCTGTGCAGATGCATCCTGGCCAGGTCACCCTGTCCGGGCTATACCCATGGTACCTTGCTCCTCATTATGCACATTGGCAGGCAGGGCCGGCCCGTCCATTGAGCAAGAATGTTTTTTGCACAGGGCCCCGCGTTTCAGGGGGCTCCGCGCAAAAAACATTCTTCATCCCAAGTTTAAAAAAAAAACAAAAACAGCTGCTTCTGCTGTGGCAGCATCAAGAGTGCCGCCGCGGGGCCCCCCTCTGGCAGAGCCTCCCTGCATGGTAGCCTAGCGTGGAATCCCCGAATGCGGGCTTCTTTCAGAGCCGCGAGAGTTTCCTTTCTCGCGGCTCTGTTAATCCCGCCGGGGCTGATCAGCGGGATTAACAGAGCCGCGAGAAAGGAAACTCTCGCGGCTCTGAAAGAAGCCCGCGTTCGGGGATTCAACGCTAGGCTACCATGCAGGGAGGCTCTGCTGGGCAAGGGGGGGCCCCGCGGCGGCACTCTTGATGCTGCCGCTGCAGAAGCAGCTGGTTTTTTTTATTTTTTAATGTGGGATGATAGGGGGGAAGGGCTTTTAGGACTGGTAATGGGCTATGGGGGGGGGGGAGGCTAAGACTGGAAGTGGGCTAATAGGGGAGGGTTAGGACTAGTAATGGGCCATGGGGGGGGGTGCTAAGACGGGTAATGGGCTGATGGGGGAGTAGGACTGGTAATGGGCTATGGGGGGGCTAAGACTGGAAATGGGCTGATGGGGGGGGGTAGGACTGGTAATTGTCTATGGGGGGGGGCAAAGACTGGAAATGGGCTGATGGGGAGGTTTAGGACTGGTAATGGGTTATAGGGGGGGCTAAGAATGGAAGTGGGCTGATGGGGGAGGGTTAGGACTAGTAATGGGCCATGGGGGGGGTGGGTGCTAAGACCGGAAGTGGGCTGATGGGGAGGTTTAGGACGGGTAATGGGTTATGGGGGGGGGCTAAGGCTGGAAATGGGCTGATGGGGGGGTTAGGACTGGTAATTGGCTATGGGAGGAATTAGCACTGGTAATGGGCTGATGGGGGATTAGGACTGGTAATGGGCTATGGGGGGCTAGGACTGGAAATAGGCTGATGGGGGGCTAGGACTGGAAATAGGCTGATGGGGCTAGGACTGGAAATAGGGTGATGGGGGGGTTAGGACATAATGGGCTGATGGGGGGTTAGGACTAGTAATGGGCTATGGGGGGCTAGGACTGGAAATGGGCTGAAGGGGGGTTAGGACTGGTAATGGGTTGGGGGGGCTAAGACTGTTAATGGGCTGGGGGGGTTGCTAGTACTGGAATTGGGCTGAGTGGAAGGAGGGCTTGAACTGCAACTAGCTGCTGGGGACGGGGGCTTGGAATGGAAATGGGTTGTGAGGGGGAGGGAGCTAGGACTGGAAATGAGTGAGTGGGGGGGGGCTAGGACAGGAAATGGGCTGATGGAGGGGCTAGAACAGGACTGGAAATTGGCTGTTGGGGGGGGTGCTAAGATTGGAAATGGGCTGCGGTGGGGGTTTGGATTGAAATGGACTCATGAAGGGGCTAGAACTGGAAGTAGGCTCATGGGGGGCTTGGATTGGAAAAGGGCTGAGTGGAGGGGAGCTAGGATTTGACATGGGCTAATGGGCTCATGGGAGGTTGGGATTGGAAATGAGCTGATGGAGGGACTCGGATGGGACTGGAAATAGATGGGGGAGCTAGGATTGGAAATAGGCTGATGGTGGGTCTAGGATAGGACTGGAAATGGGCTTATGGGGGGCTAGGACTGGAAATGGGCTGATGCGGGGACTAGAAGGGAGCGGATGCTGGGATGGGACTGGAACTAGAATGGAGCTGATGTTGGGGGAGGATTAGAATGGGATGGAGCTGGGAGAGTGAAATGGAGAGGGAAAATATATTTTGTGTGGGAGGGAAGACAAATCTACAATTGGCCGGATATTGGGAGAGTAAGTGGGGATTGAGAATGGAGGGGTAAAATTTGAGTAGATGAAATAGGAATGAGGAAAGAGCAAAAGGAGAAAGATTAGTATGTTAAAGCAGATGTAGAGAGAGAATGGAAAAAAACTAGAAGAGAGAAGAAAAGACAAATGGACAGCAGACGATGGAGAGTTAGCGGAAGACACAAAAAAAACCAGAAGAAAGTGGCTGGAGCAATTGCAGCTGAAAAAAAATGCACAAAAGGTAGAAAAATATCTCTTTATTTTGAATTTATTAATTGGAATATGTCAGCTTTGGGAAATGTGCATCATTAACGTCTGCGCTTTGTTTAGTACAAGAGCAAATTAATGTATAGTTTTATTTCTACAGTGTTGTACATTCCAAGTTTGGCTTTTGGGATTCCCAGTTTAATTATTGTCTTCCTGTTTCTAAATTGTGATTCCTTGTTTGGTGATGGTCTATGTTCTGCATGTGTAACTGAACTGAGGTATTCTGTTTATGTAATTCCTATTTGACATTGCCACTTGTTCTCTTTCCCCAGTAGGTCATGTATTGTTGTTCTCTGAAATGTATTGGTTTAATATTTGTAGCGTTTCCTTTTCATAGTTAGGGTATGGTGCTTTATGAGTCCTGGTAGTGCTGTTAGGATACGGCGGGTTTGCTATGGGTTCTAAATGGGCAGTGTTTGTAGTAGTTCCTAATGTGTCTGGCGGTTGGCACTGGATTATAGTAATGTAGAAGTCTTTTAGTATTTCTTTATTCATACACTCATTAAGAGGCATGTTTACTAAAAGTTAGTGTATGGTAACATTATGCAAATATTTATGCAAATGAGGCCCCTTATGCAAATGAGGCCCCGCACCCCCCTTGGGCCGCCCCTGTTAGCAGGCCAATACTGGCAACAGTGCTGGCAGTGTGGGCTGTGGAAGGTGTTTGCAGCCACCACACACTGTATAGACAGACACACACTCCCACACCTATGCCAGCATTGTGCTACTATAGAGGAGTTTAGCAGCCCTGCCCACCACACCAGTCCTGGGCACAGTACAGGCATGGATATGCTACGCAATACTGTTGGGGGTCACTCCCCAGGGTGGTAAACACAATCTCAGAGACCAGACGTGAAGCACACACCGCAGACATCAGAAAGATTGTTATGATGGAGCTCAATGAGCAAAACTGTGCTTAACGTAGGACTTGCTATCTGCCAGTAATCATAGGAAACGTTTGATAGGTGTGTACCGTATACCCAGGTGTAGGGTGGCATTGCTAAGGTATGCAAGTGCTAGTATTGGGAGATGCACGCAGGGCCCATTGTCCTGCCTCTCCAGGAAGCATTAGCCAATGGGGCCTGTGGGTGTGGGTGTGGGTGTTTCTGGCCCTGTTGGCTGCTGCTTTACAGCAGAGGTTCCCAACTCCAGTCCTGGTGTGCCAAACACTGTTCGGGTTTTCATGCTGTCCCTCATGAATATGCATGGGATACATCTGCATACCATGGGGGTGGTGCATAGATATGCAGCACAGGCATCTTTATTAGAGGCAGCATGGAACCTGAATGGTGTTTGGCCCTCCAGGACTGCATTTTGGGGATTTTGCCGTAGGTAATGCACATTTCTATGGTGTTTGTGCTGTGTAGGGTAAAATAGAGGTTTTTGACCCATGCTAATGGTCTCAGCAATAATGGTTCAGTCTTTACTACCATGTTTTCTTCATGGGTAAAATAAGGGGACTGGGTTGGCAGGAGCCCTAGCTGGGACTATGAACCTGTGACCTTATGGTTCTAAAGGCACTGGCTGTGTCCGCTGCACCACTGTCTTAGCACAAAAACAGTGCATTCCCTGGGGAGTCCATGGCTGTTTGTCAGACAGGGCCTGTCTGTTGGAGTGCACTGCACCCATGTGAAGGGGGCTAGGCCACCGTCTGCTGTGGGCAGCAGCCACTGCCCCCTCCACCAATGGTACCCCTTCGCCACCATGCTGACATGGCCTTATATTGGTGACAGCATCACAGCTAAATGATATGTGGCCCTCCAGGACTGCATTGCGGGCACTGTGGTCTAGGTAATGCGCATGTTTATGGTGTCTGTGCTCTGTAGGGTAAAATAGAGGTGTTTGGACCATGCTTATGTTATTTGCAAAAAAGGTTGGTCTTTACTATCATGGTTTAGTGGTGGGTAAAATATGGGGTTTGGGTTTGCAGGAGCCCCAGCTGGGACTTGAACTGGTGATCTTTGGCTCCTAGAACACACTATCTGTGTTCACTGCACCACACTGTGGCCACAGAGACAGTGCAGTCCCTGGACATAGGAAACCTGCCCAAAGGAGACATAAACCCTGCTCTGCACAATTTCACTGTGGGATCATTCACCTTGTATGGGGACGGAGCGTAGGCCCTTCTAAAATTCATATTTCTTTTTTGGGGCTTTCTTGGGAGTGATTTTTGATGTTTTCCATGACTATCACTGTTGCCCAGCTGGATTATATTTTTTTAGAATTTTGTTGTGGTCATTTTCAATTTTTATTTGCTATTTTGTTCTGTGCACATGTATCACACTGCTCACGTTTTGTAGGTTTCCCTGGTTTTGCTGTACATTGCTGACAGAAATGGTTTCTCTTCCCTTTAAATCGGCTCTAACGCGAGGTTTTCACTCGTGGTATTTTTTTCATCGAATTTCAGCCCTGCTCCTGTGCTGGGAGCCTCTCCCCTCCCACTCTCCACCCATTGACCCCGTCTCTCCGCCCCTGGGGGCCTTCCTCCGCCCTCCGGGAGCCTTTCCACGCCTCTATCGCTCATTTGCACGACGCGCACATGAGCGGGCCCGTTAGTGCGGCGCGCACATGTGCGGGGCCCAAAAACACATCATTAGCGTGCGCTAAGGTACCTTAGTGCACGCTCAAGTGCGCCCCGCACAGTAGCGCGGTTTAGTAAACATACCCCAAAGGCTTTCTAAAAATCCAGATACACTATATCAATTGGCTCACCATTGTCTACCTGTTTATTCAGACCTTCAAAAAAATGTAGCAGATTTGTAAGATAAGATCTACAATACTACAATACTTACATCTGTACCAACACACCCTGTCAGCCCGGCAACCACACCATGGGTCTGAGCGGTATATCAAATTCAATAAACATAAACATAAACATATGTTTTTCTTTTTTCTATGACACCGTTATGTAAATAGTTACCTTTTGTTATCCAAGTTTGGTTATCATGTTAATTGTAAACTCAGATTTATGTACCCTGTCTGATTGTTCTGTTCCACGTAAACCGCGCTGATGCTGAATAGTGCGGTATATAAGAAATGGTAAATAAATAAATAAATAAATAAAGACCTTCCTTGGCTAAAGCCATATTGGCTTTCTCCGATTAAACCATGACTATCTACATGTTCAGTAATTTTGTTCTTTATAATGGTTTTTTTTCTTCATTTTGCCCGGTACTGTTGCCAGGCTCACTGGTCTGTAGTTTCCTGGAACCCTTTTTAAAAATTGGTGTTATACTGGCCATTCGTCAGTTTTCATGTATTACAGATGATTTTGATGATAGTTCACAGATTACTAATAGTAGGTCTGCATTCTCATATTTCAGTTCTTTTAACATCCTCAGATGTATACCATCTGATCCAGGTGATTTGCTACTCTAGTTTATCAAATAGTCGTAACACATCTTCCTGATTTATCAATATTTCTTTTAAATCTTCCGATGCATCACCTTGTCATCACCATGTCAGTCATGGGTAACTTCCCTACATCTTCTTCAGTAAAGACCAAAGCAAAGAATGCATTCAGTCTCTCCATTATGGCCTTGCCCCTTCTTAGTGCCCTTTTTACCCCTCTATCATCTAATGGTCCAACTGACTCTCTTACTTGTTTTTTGCTATGAATGTACTTGAAAAAGTTTTTATTATGCATTTTTGCTTCCATGGCAAGCTTTGTTTCAAATTCTCTCTTTGCATGCCTTATCAATGCCTTGCATCTAACTTGCCAGTGCTTATGTTATTTCCAGTTTTCATCATTTAACTCCTTTTTCCATTTCCTGAAAGATACCTTTTTGGCTACAACAGCCTCTCTGATCTCACCTTTAAACCACGCTGGTGGTTTTTTGGACTTCCTTCCACTTTTCTTAAATTGTGGACTTCCAAGATAGTATTTTTAAACAACACCGATGCTTGATGTAAATTTTTAACTTCTGCAGCTACTCCTTTTAGTTTTTTCTTAACTATTTTCCTCATTTTATCATAGTCTCCCTTCTGAAAGTTAAAAGGTAGTACTGTGGATTTCCTTGCTGACCTTCCTCCATTTATTAAATCAAACACAATCATGCTATGATCACTATTGCTAAGTTGCCCCAACAATCTTACCTCTTGCACTAGATCTTGTGCTCCACTAAGGACTAGGTCCAAAATGGCTTCCCTGCTGCTCGGTTTATGAACCAGCTGCTCCAAGAAGCAGTCATTTATTTCATCTAGAAACTTTATCTCCCTAGCATGTCCTGCCCTGACACTAACCCAGTCGATACCGGGGTAATTGAAATCACTCATTATTATTACTGTGCTGTAACTTTTGTTAGCTTCCCTGATTTCTTTGAGCATTTCATCATCCATTTGTTCATTCTGGCCAGGCGGTCGATAGTACACCCCCGCTGCCATTACCTTCCCCTTCCCCTTCCCCTTTTTACATGGAATTTTGATCCATAGAGATTCTTCTGTGCATTTTATTTCCTGAAAAGCTTTAATCCTTTGTGACTCCATGCCCTCTCTAAGATAGAGTTCAACCCCTCCACCAATTTGATCTACTCCATTATTGCAATATAATTTGTACCTAGGTATCACAGTGTTCCATTGGTTGTCATCCTTCCACCAGGTCTCTGAGATACTAATCATATCTAACTTCTCATTTAGTGCTATATATTCTAATGCTCCCATCTTATTTTTTTAGACTTCGAGCATTTGCATACAAGCTGTTTAGAGATTGTATTTTATACATATTAATCTGGTTATCAGTAGACAGGGGTAACTTGGAATCTTTAATCTCTGTCTGCTCTGTACTTAAGTAGCACTGTAGAAAGCAGAACTACCACGTAGATGAGAAGAAACAAGTCCAACCATGGAGTTAGGAAAGACCAATCTTTATTATGCGTGTTAAGGGACTACCCAACACAGGCCGTGTTTCAACATTATGAACGAAAACAAATAAATAAATAATAAATAATAATGAAATCATCATTGCATTACAAACATCTGAACATTTCATCAGCATTATATCTGTTGCATACCTTTATTGTTGAGATAATGTTTGTAATGCAATTCAATTTCTTCACCAATACGATGTTTTTAGTATGAATCTAGTTCTAAGGGGTATGTTTACTAAACCGCGCAATTGTGCGGGGCGCACTTGAGCATGCGCTAAGGTACCTTAGCGCATGCTAATAGTGCGTTGTTGGTGCCCCGCACACGTGCGTGCCGCCCGCACACGTGCGCGCCGCCCGCAAAAGTGCGCGGCGCGCTGATGTGCGATAGAGGAGTGGAAAGGCATTTCGAGGGCAGAGGAAGGCTCCCGAGGGGCGGGGGACGGGGTCAATGGGTGGAGAGTGGGAGGGGAGAGGCTCCCCGCACAGGAGCGGGGCTGAATTTCGGCCAAAAAAATACCGCGAGTGAAAACCTCGCGTTAGAGCCGATTTAAAGGGAAGAGAAACCATTTCCGTCAGCAATGTTCAGCAAAACCGGGGAAACCTACAAAACGTGAGCAGTGTGATACATGTGCACAGAACAAAATTCCAAAGAAAACCTTAAAATGACCACAAGAAAAATTGTAAAAATTATAATTCAGCTGGGCAACAGTGATATCAATGGGCAACAATAAAAAACACTCCCAGGAAAGCTCCAAAAAAAAAGAAATGAGTTTTGGAAGGGTCTACGCTCCGTAGACTCTCAAAAATCACTTCATTTTATTGGAGCTTTCTTGGGAGTGTTTTTTATGTTGCCCATTGATATCACTGTTGCCCAGCTTGGTTTTGGTTTTTTCCCTTTTTTTGAGGTCATTTTTGAGGTTTATTTGCACTTTTGTCCCCATACAAGGTAAATGAGCCCACAGTAAAATTGTGCAGAGAAGGGTTTCTGACTCATCCGGCCAGGTTTCCTATCTCCAGGGACTGCTCTGTCTCTGTGGCCACAGTGTGGTGCAGCAGACACAGTCAGTGCCTGTAGGACCAGAGAATCACAGGTTCAAATCTCAACTGGGGCTCCTGCCAACCCAGTCCCCATAGTTTTACCCACCACTAAACAGTGATAGTACAGACACTCCTTTATTGCAGAGAACATAAGCATGGTTCCAACACCTATATTTTACCCTACACCACACACAAACCATAACAATGGGCATTACCTACAGCCGAGACCCCCAAATTTAGTCCTGGAGTGCCACCAGTCAATAAGGTCATATGCTTTTTCCCAGATAAGGGCATGTCTGCATGTTGGCGGAAGGGTACAGGTGGTGGAGGGGGCAGTGGCTGCAAACCACAGCAGACAGTGGACTAGGCCTGTGCAGGCTGGCACCGTCCACCGCAACAGACAGGCTCTGTTGGATGTACAGTCATGGACTCCCCAGGGAATACAGCATATCTGTGGCAACAAGGTGGTGCAGTGCACACAGACAGTGTGTGCATAAACAGAAGGTTACAGGTTCAAAGGCCAGCTGGGGCTACTGCCAATCCTGTCCACATATTTTTCCTACAACTAAATCGTGATAGTAAGGACAAACCTTTATTGCTGAGAACATACGCATGGTTAATACGCCTATATTTTACCACACAAAACACAGACACCATAAACAGGCGCATTACCTAGAGCAGAGTCTCCCAAATGCAGTCCTGGAGGGCCCCACACCATTCAGGTTCCATGTTGCCTCTTATAAAGATGCCTGTGCTGCATATCTATGCACCACCCCCATGGTATGCTGATGTAGCTCATGCATATTCATGAGGGACAGCATGAAGACCCGAACAGTGTTTGGATCACCAGGACTGGAGTTGGGAAACTCTGCCGTAAAGCAGCAGCCAACAGGGCCAGACACACCCACACACACCCCCACAGGCCCCATTGGCCAATGCCTCCTGGAGAGGCAGGACATTGCGCCCTGCCTGTATCTCCCAATACTAGCAGTTGCATACCTTAGCAATGCCACCCTACACCTGGGTATATGGTACACAGCTATCAAACGTTTCCTATGATAACTGGCAGATATCAATTCCTACGTTAAGCACATTTTGCTCATTGAGCTCCACCATAACAATCATTGTGATGTCTGCGGTGTGTGCTGCAGGTCTGGTCTCTGACAGTGTTTACCACCCTGGGGAGTGACCCCCAACAGTATTGCGTACCATATCCATGCCTGTACTGTGCCCAGGACTGGTGTGGTGGGTATGGATGCTGAACTCCTCTATAGTAGCACAATGCTGGCATAGGTGTGGGGGTGGCTGTCTGTCTATCCAGTGTGTGGTGGCTGCAAACACCTTCCACAGCCCACACTGCCAGCAATGTTGCCAGTATTGGGCTGCCAATGTGCATAATGAGGAGCAAGGTACCATGGGTATAGGCCGGACAGGGTGGCCTGGCAAGGGTGCATCTGCACAGGGCATAGGGCACTGACCGGGACATTTTAGTGCCCGGCCACCACCTACAGAGACAGGGTGACCTCAGTATATCCTGCTGAGAGATCACTCTCACCCTGACTGTGCAGTGACCACAGCATGGCTAGGCACCCCCATAGTGCTATATAGTATTTCTCTCATGTGATAGATATGGGTTTCCTTTTGTAGCCCAGTCACTGATTTATCTGCTTGCTGTGTATGCTGACATCCCAGTTCTGGGTGCATGCATCTCCACTGGGAACATGCACTATGAACTAACTAGCAGACTGCTTGCAGCTGGTATGTGTTTTGATGGAGTGGCTTGCAGGGTGCAGTGGCTGATGACTTGCTGCAGGAGAATATCAGATAGTGGTGGGGTGCAGCTTACTATATCCAGGCCTAATGTCTGTCTGCTATTGTGTTATAGATGTGTATAGAGCTGCATTGACTGCCCTATGGTGTGTCTGTTCCTCAGTAGGACTGGGGTTGATGGTCTCCTCTACTGCCAGCTTTGCAGGGAGGTAGAATGTGGATATATTGATGGAAGACCCTGTTTGCTGCCCTTGGGGAGGGTGGTGGTGCATGGCCCACCTATGGGTCCGGGGGGGGCGCGGCGCGCGGCTGTGCCTGACTGAGACATCCAAGGTGTTTCTGCAGAAACTACCTATCTCACAGTTTAACACTGCTTTGCACCTCTGGCATGGCCTCATTCAGCCATGGAAGGTGCTGTGGACCTGGTGCTGGGCGTCTCACCGCACCCTCAGGGTGAGCACAGTACCCGCACAATGTGACGGTGTGTAGCTACTCTGTGCCAGTAAAACACATGGTCAGTACCACCTACCAGGCCGAGGTGCTTTGGGGGTGCACATGGTCACTTCCCCCTACCAGGCCGAGGTGCTGTGGGGGTGCATTCCCCATCTTGTGTTTATCTGTGGACAGCTGATTTGCATGTGCAGTGCATCATGTGTATGGGTGTGCTAGCCCTATCCTGGAGACCACAACAGACTGTCTGTGTGGTGACGTGCAGGCTCTCTGCAGCCAGCCTGTGGCTTGCTAGTAGCTATAGAGCTGTAGCCCAATGGTTATTTCACTGCCTGTGAAGCCAGAGGTCATGGGTTCAAACCCACAGTGGGGTTATTTGTTAGGGTTGTCCAACGCATTATCTGTTTTTAATGTACATATTTGTATGCCAGCAAAAACACCCTCAGCGTACTGTACCCATAAGGTGCCTCTGAGGGTGCTTTATAGGGCGCCCTATAGGGCACCTTATAGTTCCTGTCCATATAAGGTGCACTATACATTATCCTGTGATGCAACTTATAGGGTGCCCTATAGGGGACATTTTAGGGTGCTGTGGCGGAGAGTGCAATTTATAATGTGCCCTATGGAGTGCCTTATAGGGTGCCTTATACGGCACCTTCAATTACGGCACGTGAGGGCGTGTTTGCTGGCAGCAATTAATAAAATAAAAATAAGGCGCTGCAGGAAAACATATGTATAATGCAAAGCTGATGCCACAGCCAGCCTTACGTATTAGGCACACTGGGGAGCAAACTCATGACCCCTGTATCAGCAGTCAGTGCCTTAACCATTGTGCTCCACTGCTGCTCCTCCTTGCCTGTCAGCGCACCTACTTATGCTTTCCATTCCTTAAACTGCACAATGCTGCCATAACAAACAGTACTCTGACCTTGCGGTACCTCATACGGCACCCTCTAAAGCGCCCTATAAGCAACATTCTAGGGTGCCTTGGCTGACAGTGCACTTTAAAATGTGCCTTATAGGGCGCCTTATGTTAGCACGCTTTGAGAGTACGTTTGTTAGTAGTGAAAACTAAAATAAACATAAAATGACTCCAAAAGCAATCTTCCTCATAATACCTCAGCCAGCCTTGTTCATTGAGCACTGTGGGGGATTGAACCCTTGATCCCTGCACCATTGGTCGGTGTCTAAACCATTGTGCTGTGGTTCTGTTCTTGTGCTTACACATTAGCGCGCCGCCTTATGCTGCCCAATATTAAAACGCATCCTAAATCAATAGCTCGCTGCCTTATGCCGCACAATATTAGACTAGCTCCTAAAGTAATGCCTCAGCCAGCCATCTACAGTGAGCACTGTGGGGGATTGAACCCCTGATCCTTGCACAATTGGTCAGTGTCTTAACCATTGTGCTGTAGCTCTGCTCTTCTGTGTGCACATCAGCGCGCCACTTATGCCTCTCAGTATTAAAATGCCTCCGAAAACATTAGGGCACTGCCCATTATTTAAATGCCTCATAAATTAACACCACAGCCAGCTGTCTTCATTGGGCACTGTGGGGGATTGAACCCCTGATCCCTACACCAGTGGCAAGTGCTTTAACCATTGTGCTGTGGCTCTGCTCTTCTGTGTGCACATCAGCGCGCCACTTATGCCTCCCGCGCAGCTTCCTCATGCGCTAATGTGCGGGGCGCACATGGGCGCCACGCAACTTAGCCTATATGTCAATCACGGCTTTTATTTTTCAGGACGGAACGCCCACTCCTTATATGACATCCGCTCACTACCGCGGCCCGCACTTTACCGGGGTTTTAGTAAACATGCCCCTAAGGGTCTTATATTTTATATAGCTATGGTTTCTTCTATTTTAGCGGTCTTTTGCTACTGACCAGTATAAATATTGTTTTGTTTTGTTTTGGAACATTGTTTTTATTTTATTAGATCAGGTCCTTTCTTTAAAGGTTTTTTATGCCTATTTATTGTCATGTTTTATGGACTATGTTTTGTGTCCTGTTATTTTAATTATTTATTTATTTAATATATGTTATCATTTATTTTTATTGTTATTTTTTATCTGGGTTTAAGCTCCCTTCATTACATTTTATGTCCCATAGTGGTGTTCGCTCCTGCTCTGTTTGTGTTTTCATTCATAATGTTGATTTAGTGATTTTAGTAAATTTAGCCATGGTCTCTCTTAAGCTATATACCATGTTTTTATTGTTCCACCCAGTTTTTATAATTACCCCATTTGGGCGGTCTCTTGCACTTTTGTGCTACCAAGTTACGCTACAGACGAGATTCACAATAAGGTACCGTTTCACATGTTTTTGACTAGCTATTTTTATTATTGTATATTAGTCTTTTATTCATATTAATGTCATACCCCTTTTTTATTGCTGTCCTTTTTATTTATTTATTTTTCATTTATATTGTTCTTACAATCATCTATTTATATACATGTTCATGATGCTCTTACTAGCTAACACGTATGATGGTTGTCACATAACTTTCATTGTCTTATGAATGGTGTTATATAATTTCATCTACGTGGGTGATCAATTGTTCATTTATTCTTTTTAATTATTTATTTATCATTTTCTTATTTCGCAATGTTATTTAATTGTACTATTGTGTTTTTAATGAGGTTTTCAGATATGATTTTATCGATAATTATGTATTTATGTTTTTAGTGTGCCAGATGTATTACCCCTGACGAAGGCAACGAAACACGGCCTGTGTTGGGTAGTCCCTGTAACACGCATAATAAAGATTGGTCTTTCCTAACTCCACGGTTGGACTTGTTTCTGCTCTGTACTTAAGTGCATTTATTGCTGGACAATTGGACAGACAATTAAGGGTTTGCTGTTGTGCAAGGAAGCAAATGCTACAGCTCCCACATACCCATACAGCACCAACTCTAAATAAAGGCCTTTCACCTAAGTGCTCTAACTGGGAAATCAGGTTAAGAACAGTAGGAGCTGAACAAACAAACTAAATAGATCTCTAATCATGTGCAGGGCCGGCCTGTCCATTGAGCAAGAATGTTTTTTGCACAGGGCCCTGCGTTTCAGGGGGCCCCGCGCAAAGAACATTCTGCTTTTTTTCAAAATTAAGTAAAAAAAAAAAAAGCTGGCTGCTACCGCTGCCGCTGCCACTGCCGCCGCGGCAACGGCAGAATGGAGTGTCCCGCAGGGCCCCCTCTGCCCGGCTGAGCTCTCCCTCTGCGATGGCTGAGCCCCTCTGTGCCGGCTTTCAGATACGTGAAGGGAGTGTCTCCCTCGCTTCTCTGTTAAAGCTGCAGGGGCAGATGGGGCTCAGCCGTCGCAGAGAGAGGGTGGGAGGGACTCAGCCGGGCTGAGGGGGCCCCGCGGGACACTCCATTCTGCTGCTGCCGCGGCGGTAGCAGCAGCGGTAGCAGCCAGCTTTTTTTTTTTTTAAATGTTCCTTGAACCGATGGGGGGGGGGGGGGTTAGGACGGGTAATGGGCTGATGGGGAGGGGTTAGGACTTGAGGTGGGCTGATGGGGTTAGGACTGGCTTGAGGTGGGCTATGGGTTGTTGGGGGGGCTAGGACTGGTAATGGGCTATGAGGGGGGCTATGGGGGGGCTAGGAATGGAAATGGGCTGGGGGGTTAAGACTGGAGGTGGGCTGATGGGTTTAGGACTGGTAATGGGCTGTGGGCTGTTGGGGGGGGGTTAGGACTGGTAATGGGCTGTGGGCTGATGGGGGCTGTCTGGTAATGGACTATGGGGGGGTTAGGACTGATAATGGGCTATGGGGGGGGCTAGGACAGGAAATGGGCTGATGGGGAGGGGTTAGGACTTGAGGTGGGCTGATGGGGTTAGGACTGGTAATGGGCTGTGGGCTGATGGGGGGGTTAGGACTGGCAATGGGCTATGGGGGGCTGACTGGAAATGGGCTGATGGGGGTTAGGACTGGTAATGGGTTATGGGGGGGGGGGCCTTAAACTGAAAATGGGGTGATGGGGGGTTAGGACTGGAAGTGGGTTGATGGGGGGCTAGGACTGGTATTGGGTTGGGGGGTTGCTAGGACTGGAAATGGGCTGATGGGGGGCTAGGACTGGAAATGGGCTAATGCAGGGACTAGAAGGGAATGGATGCTGGGTGAGGCTGGAACTAGAAGGGAGCTGATGTTGGGGGAGGATTAGAATGGGATGGGGCTGAGAGAGTAAAATAGAGAGGGGAAAAATATTTTGTGTGGGAGGGATGAAAAATCTACAATTGGCCGGGTATTGGGAGAGTAAATGGGGATTGAGGATGGAGGGGTAAAATTTGAGTGGATGAAATAGGAATGAGGAAAAAGCAAAAGGAGAAAGATTAGTATGTTAAAGCAGATGTAGAGAGAGAATGGAAAAAAAACTAGGAGAGAAGAAAGGACAAATGGACAGCAGACGATGGAGAGTTAGCAGAAGACACGAAGAAACCAGAAGAAAGTGGCTGGAGCAATTGCAGCTGAAAAAAAATGCACAAAAGGTAGAAAAATATCTCTTTATTTTGAATTTATTAATTGGAATATGTCAGCTCTGGTAAATGTGCGTCATTAACGTCTGCGCTTTGTTTAGTACAAGAGCAAATTAATGTATAGTTTTATTTCTACGGTGTTGTACATTCCAAGTTTGGCTTTTGGGATTCCCAGTTTAATTATTGTCGTCCTGTTTCTAAATTGTGATTCCTTGTTTGGTGATGGTTTATGTTCTGTTCATGTGTAACTGAGCTGAGGTATTCTGTTTATACGAGGGCCGTTTTTTTTTCAACCTCCGATAGGCTATAAATAAAAGACAAGTTCATATAAAACAATAATTTTATTACCAAAAGATTGGTACACTTACGGTTACTTTTCGACATAATCACCGAAGAGATTGAGACATTTGTCATATCTGTGGACAAGCTTTTCAATACCCTCTGCAAAGAAAGTTGCCGCCAATGAATTCAAGTAGTCCTTGACGTTGGTTTGAAGGTCCTCATTGGTTTGAAAGCGCTTTTGTGGCCGTCCGTCAACATTTTTGGGACCCAACGTGCACAAAGTTTTTTGTAGCCTAACCGTTCAGTAACAATAGAGTACAAAACAGACCTTGAAACCTCTGGAAATTCCGTAGACAAAGCAGTAATGGTGAATCTGCGGTTTTCTTTAACCATTCTGTCAACTCGTTGCACCAGGTCATCTGAAATGACAGATTTGCGTCCTTGGCCCAACACCATCACTCATGAAGTTTTCCCCATACACACGACTCATTCTCCGATGGATTTCTGCAGCACTATGGCCTTCAGCCTGTAGAAAACGAATCACACTTCGCAATTCACACTTGGAGGGAGCATCAATCATGGTGGACATGTTTACGTGGCTGTAGCACAACGCCGACTGACGCCTGAATGTCAACAATGGTGGAGTGTGTAGTGCAAGAGCTGCGCAGTCGCCTACAGCGCATGCCCGCTTTCTGCTGCCCGCGTAGCGTCTGCACGGAGCGATCGGAGGTTGAAAAAAAAACGGCTCTCGTATAATTCCTATTTGACATTGCCACTTGTTCTCTTTCCCCAGTAGGTCATGTTTTGGTATTCTCTGAAATGTATTGGTTTAATATTTGCATGTTTCCTTTTGATAGGTAGGGTATGGTGCTTTGTGAGTCCTGGTAGTGTTGTTAGGATACGGCGGGTTTGCTATGGGTTCTAAATGGGCAGTGTTTGCAGTAGTTCCTAAACATAATGTGTCTGGTGGTTTGCACTGGATTATAGTAATGTAGAAATCTTTTAGTCTTTCTTTATTCATACACTCATTAAGAGGCATGTTTACTAAAAGCTTGTATATGGTAACATTATGCAAATATTTATGCAAATGAGGCCCCTTATGCAAAGAGGCCCCGCACCGAGTCTCCGCACATGGCCCCGCACCCCCCTTGGGCCGCCCCTGATCATGTGCATCTCATTCTTCTTCTAAAGATGCTTTTTGTATTATAAGAGATTTTGAGGAATGAAAAAGGTTCAGGACCATGTGGAGGACCCAGCCCAAAATGCTGCAGCAAATTCATGACATGAAATGAAAGACAAAGAAGAAATGGTGTTGTATTTATAATTAAGAAGAAACTTGCAAGAACTGTAATGAAATACAATACAATCAGTGAATGCTTAATTTCTGTTCGTCTACGAGGAATGCCCATCAACACATCTATAATTCAAGTATATGCCCCAACGACAGCTGCAGAAGAGGATGAAGTTGAGTTCTCTGAACATAGTAATATAGTAACATAGTATATGATGGCAGATAAAGACCAGTATGATCCATCTAGTTTGCCCAGCATAGCGGCAAGAGCAGGTGCACCTGCCGCTCTGTGCAGGTCACCCCTCCTCATGCCTTTGTTTAGGAGTGTACCAACTGCTCCATGTAGGTCACCCTTTATTTGTTGAAATGGTTATGTTTATGTTTATTTTGATTTTATTCTGTTGCTATTAAGGGATCCACAGTACAAGCTGAAAGTGACAGAACATGCCAACAGGATATTCTGTTAGTCATGGGTTACCTGAATGCAAAAGTTGGCAACAAAGAAGAAGGCAAAGTGGTTGGAAAACATGGATAGTGACAGAAATGAAGCTGGAGAAAGACAGATAGAATTCTGCAAGATCAATTATTTCTTCATCTCAAATACCTTCTTCCAGCAACACAAGCGGCGACTGTACACATGGACTTCACCCAGTGCATTATACAAAAATCAAATTGACTATATCTGTGTAAGTCAACGATGGAAAAGCTCTATAACATCAACAAAGACAAAACCTTGAGCTGACAGTGGTACAGATCACCAACTACTAATATGTAAACTCAAGCTAAAGTTGAAAAAGAGCAAGCCACTCATAATGTAGTAAAATATGACCTCGAGAATATACCACTGGAATTTAAAAACTGCCTGCAAATTTGCTGCTTAAGATACAAGTGGCAGAGCTCCAGGAGAGTTATGGGAAGACATCCAGAAGGTTGTTTTGGAAGAGTATGAAATCTCTACAAAAGGTGAAAAAGCAAAATCGGCCAAAATGGATGACCGAAGAAACTCTGAAAATTGCCCAGAAACACAGAGAAGCTAAAGCCAGAGGAGAAAGAGAGGCAATTGCAGAACTCAACAGAGATTTCCAACGTGTAGCAAGACAAGACAAGGAGAAGTACTACAATGATGCATGCAAGGAAATAGAAGCAGAAACTTTTAGAGGAAGAACAAGATCGGCTTTTCTAAAGCTATGAGAGTTAAAGAAAAAATTTCAGCCTCAAATTGGAATGTTACAAGCTGCTCAAGGATCCATGTTGAATGATGCTGAGAAGATAAAGAAAAGGTGGAAAGAATATACAGACTTATTATATGATAAAGATTAAGTGGACCAACAGCCATTTCAACCTGTACCTTATGATCAGGAACCATTGGTGATGAAAGAAGAAGTCAAAGAAGCATTGGAAGCCTTATCAAAGAACAAAGCACCAGGCATTGATGGCATTCCCATTGAAGCATTGCAGCAATCTGATGCAGCTGTTACTGTACTTACAAGGCTCTACCAGGAAATTTGGAAGACAACATCATGGCCAACTGACTGGAAAAGATATGTGTTTATACCGATACTAAAGAAAGGTGATCCAACTGACTGTGGAAATTATCGCACAATTGCTCTGTTCCCACATGCCAGCAAGATTCTACTCAAGATTATTCAGCAGAGACTATAACCATATCTGCAACAAGAACTGCCTGAAGTGCAAGAAGGGTTCAGAAAATGGCGAGGAACGAGAGACATCATCGTGGATGTGAGATGGATCCCTGAAAAAACTAAAGAATACCAAAATGATATCTATATGTGTTTTATTGACTACAGCAAGGCTTTTTATTGTGTAATCCATGAGAAGCTCTGGGCCACATTAAGAAGTATGGGTATACCAGAGCACCTGATCGTTCTCTTGCACAATCTATACATTGATCAAGAAGCAACAGTTCAAATGGAACAGACGAAATAGAATAGTTTAAAATAAGCAAAGGTGTACGACAAGGCTGCATACGTTTCACCACTTTAATTTATATGCAGAACAAATCATCAGAGAAGCAGGACTATATGAAGACAACTGAGGTGTGAAGATTGGTGGAAGACTCATCAACAACCTTCGCTATGTTGATGATATCACATTACTAGAGGAAAGTGAAGACGTTCTGAAACATTTGCTTCTCAAGATCAAGGAACATAATCTTAAAATGGGCCTGCACCTTAATGCAAAGGAAACAAAGATCTTGACAACTGGCAAAATCAATAAGTTCATCATTGATGGAGAAGAAATTGAAATAGTGAACAATTTTAACATACTTGGATCAACTATCAATAAAGAAAAAGCAAGCAGTCAAGAAATCAGACAATGCATTGCTCTTGGCAGAATGGCTATGAAGGACCTAGAAAAGATTCTCAAGAGGAGAGATGTCTCTCTCTATACAAAGAGTCAACTCCTTCAAGTCATGGAATTTTCAATAATGTCATATGGATGTGAAAGTTGGACAGTGAAAAAGATAGGAAAAAAATTGATGCCTTTGAATTATGATGCTGGCGATGAATACTGTGTATACCATGGGCTGCCCGAAGGAACATACCAGTCAGTACTAGCTCAGATGACAAGATTTTGACTTTCATACTTTGAATATATCATTCGAAGAGAGAGATCATGTAGAAGCTGATAAGGATAAAGCGGAATTGCTTAACAAATATTTTTGTTCTGTGTTCACAGATGAAGAACCAGGAGCAGGACCTCAGAAAACACCCACAAATAAGAACAGAAGCGAGGGACATCTTGAACAATTTTCAGAAGACTGTGTTCGTGAGAAACTAGCTCAACTTAAAGTAGACAAAGCGATGGGACCAGATGGGATACACCCTAGAATACTGAGGGAACTTGGGGACGTTCTAGCAACTCCACTGACTGACCTTTTCAATGCCTCGTTGGAGTCGGGAGTGGTGCCAAAGGACTGGAGAGAGCTCATGTGGTGCCTTTACACAAAAGCGGAAGTAAGGATGTGGTTGAAAACTACAGGCCGGTTAGTTTAACTTCAGTGGTGAGTAAATTATTGGAAACGCTGCTGAAAGAGAAAATAGTGAGGTTTCTGGAGTCCGGCGGATTACAGGATCCGAGGCAGCATGGATTCACCAGAGGCAGGTCTTGTCAGACAAATCTGATTGATTTCTTTGACTGGGTGACCAGGGAGTTGGACCGAGGGAGAGCTCTAGATGTGGTGTATTTAGATTTCAGTAAAGCCTTTGACACTGTTCCTCACAGGCGACTTATAAACAAACTGAGCACCCTAGGGATGGACCCTAAAGTGACTGCTTGGGTTAGAAATTGGTTGGGTGGGAGGCGACAAAGAGTACAAGTAAATGGAGCTCACTCTGAGGAGAAGGATGTTACCAGTGGTGTGCCCCAGGGATCTGTCCTTGGTCCGATTCTTTTTAACATCTTTGTTAGTGTTATAGCGGAAGGGCTGTCGGGTAAGGTTTGCCTCTTTGCGGATGATACCAAAATCTGCAATAGAGTAGACACCCAGGAAGGTGTAGATAACATGAGGAGGGATCTAGCTAAGCTTGAAGAATGGTCTAGAATTTGGCAGCTGGGATTTAATGTTAAAAAATGTAAGGTCATGCATTTGGGCTGCAGCAATCCAAGGGAGCAATACAGTATAGGAGGTGAAGTACTTTTGTCCACTAAAGAAGAGCGGGACCTAGGCGTGGTTGTGTCTGATGATCTTAAAGTAGCTAAACAGGTAGAAAAGGTGACGGCAAAAGCTAGAAGGATGCTTGGGTGCATACGGAGAGGAATGGCTAGCAGAAAAAAGGAGGTGATAATGCCTCTGTATAAGTCTTTGGTGCGACCTCATTTGGAGTATGGTGTGCAATTCTGGAGACCGCACCTTCAAAAGGATGTGAACAGGATGGAGTCGGTGCAGAGGGTTGCTACTAAAATGATTAATGGGCTTCATTATAAAGCATATGAGGACAGACTTAAGGATCTTAATATGTACACCTTAGAGGAAAGGCGGGATAGAGGTGATATGATTGAGATGTTTAAATACCTCCGTGGCATAAATGTACAGGGAGAGAGCCTCTTTCAATTGAAAGCAAGTTCTGCTACGAGGGGACATGGGATGAGGGTGAAGGGAGATAGATTCAGGAGTGATATGCGGAAATATTTCTTTACGGAAAGAGTAGTGGATCCGAGGAATAGTCTCCCAGTGGAGGTGGTAGAGATGAGGACAGTAACTGAATTCAAAAAAGCATGGGACCAACACAGAGGATCTCTAAAGGTAAAAAGTGGACTGTTGTAGTTGTTATGGAAGGACAGACTAGATGGGCCTTGTGGTCTTTTTCTGTCATCATGTTTCTATGTTTCTAAGACATAATACCATGGCTCGGATCATTACTCATATTACGCTCCAGGACCACATTACACCTATCTTAATTCATCTACATTGGCTTCTACTGGCTTTCTGCATCCGTTATAAGGTTCTCATTCTGGCCCATCATGCCATCTATGTCTCCCCACCATGATTTAACAGACCTACTTCATTTTCACACCCCGACCCATATCCTTTGATCAATTCATGTCAACCATCTGTTTCTCCGGTCTCTGGCACGTGCACATCTTCAGTCCACCAATCACTCCGCTTTCTTTTTTCTGGGTCCTTCTCTTTGGAACTCCCTCACCTTTGCTCTTCACCAGGAGTCCTCCTTCCCCAAATTCATGAACCTTCTGAAGAATCACCTTTTCTGTAGTGCATTTGACCTGCCTCCCACTATCTCCTAAACCCTTTTTGCCATTTCGCTTAACTCTCTGTGTGGTTGTTTTGTCTCTGTCCTATCATATATTGTATTTCTTTTCTTCTCTCTGGCCTCGGCCATTAGTGAATAATTTTGTGTATTGTAACTTGCCTTGGTGAAATGAAGGTATATCAAATAACCAAATAAACATAAACATAAATAAACATAAACATAATGCTTGGCAATGTAGAAGGTCAACGCAAAAGACGAAGGTCAGCAATGAGATGGATTGATACAATAACAGCAGCTATGGGTGCCACGCTGTCAACTATGACCCGACTGATTGAAGACCTAACAAAGTTTAGGACAACTATCCAGAGGGTTGCCATGAGTCTACACTGACTCGACGGCACTTAACAACAGCACATTGTACATTATTTCTTTAACGCACATTAGTAACTATCACCCTAAATGATGTCTTTGCTTTGATGTTTACTGAGAAAGATGTCAAGTTGCTGGCCATGCCAGACATGGTATTTAATGGTGAGGATTCAGAGGAAATAAAACAAAGCTCAGTTAAAGAAATGATCCCCAGAAGCATGGGGCTATGTATAGAGGTCCATGCAGCCAGGAAGAAGTTATTCATTTACTATGGGACTTACTAACTTGCAGTATTAAGTTACCATAGGTTGGTGACTTCTATGGTAAATTAATCTGCAGTAAAATGTGATATTTTTCCGCAGCTTAGTAATTAGCCTATTTAGGGCCATGTTTACTAAGCATTTTTTCATAGACCTTTAGTAAACAAGGTCCTTAGTCTCTCAGCCTTTTCCTCCTTGAGTGCCTCTTGTACACCTTGATAACTGAACAGTCCAACTAACTCCCTCACAGGCATTTTGTTTCAAATGTACTTGGAAATGTTTTATTATGAATTTTCCTATTGCAAGGTTTTCTTTCATATTTTCTTTGTGCCTTCCATATTAGTGCTTTGCATCTAACATGCCAGTGCTTATGTTGTTCTTTTGACTATAACAGCTTCTTTCATTTCACCTTTTAACTATAGAGACTACTCTTTGTCCTTTTTTCTGCCATAATATGTGGAATACATCTGGCCTGGGCTTCCAAGATGGAATTTTTAAACAATCTCCATGTCTGATGTAAACTCTTAACCTCTGCAACTGCACCTTTTATTTTTTTTACCATTTCCCTCATTTTATCAGTCTGCATTTTGAAAAATAAATACTAATGCAGTGAATTTCCTTAGTGTTCTCAGTCCAGTTATTAAGTAAAATTTCATCATGTTCTGATCATTATTGCCAGGTGACCACACCATTACATCTTGAACCAAATCCATTAAGGATTAGGATTAAAATAGCTCCTCCTCTTGTCAGTTCCTAAGCCAGCTGCTCCAGGAAGCAGTCATTTATTTCATCTAAGAACTTTACTTCCCTAGCATGTCCTGATGTGACATTTATCCATTGGGGTAATTGAAATCACTTATTATTGTGTTGCCAAATGCTATTTATTTACTTAAATCATCAAGCCTAAAAATCCCAAAGGGCTAAAGGAAAAGTCTAGCCCATAAAATACAATCAATAAAAGAAAGATCTATTCCCACAGGCATTCACACCTGCAACATTAAATTGTGATTATAATTTTTTGTCAGACTATTGTCTGTGTGTGAAGACTAAACCTCTACCTCAGACCATGTCCATTTTAACCAGCTGTTTAGTGGACACGGTCTGAGGTAGAGGTTTAGTCCTCACACAGTTGTGCAGTGGACATGGTCTGAGGTAGAGGTTTAGTCCTCACACACTGATAATAGTCTGACAAAATTTATAATCACAATTTAGCGTTGCCAGTGTGAACGCCTTTGGGAAAAGGTCTTTCTTTTATTGAACCATAGAACCACATTTCTAATTGGGTTACAATATAACATATGAAATGTTATAACTAAAATAAAAATATCAATCAAAGTCAATAAAACATAAACATGGAACAAAAAAACCCCAAACAAATACAACACAATCTAATACAGCTCAAAAGAAACATCAAATCATCCCATACTAACACATACACTGTTCTTAAAAGCTAGATCAAATAAAAATGTGAATAGAGTCAAGCAGATGCCACCTGCATGCCAAAACAGTCCACAGCCTTTCCACTGAGCCAGGCACACATAGTCTTCCACCATGTGGAAACCATACAGAAGGCTCAAACCTGGGCAGTACTTTACATGGTGTGAGAGGGACTCTTAATGGCCAAGGGTTGGGACATAGCAAGTAGTATGCAAGTGCACTGCTATATGCTCCAACCCAATCTTGATGACATACCCAACCTGGCATTCCCATTCCCATTATGCTGACTAGGGAAACATGGTTGACATAGTTTGCCTCCCAGGAGTGGTTGGAGAACCCTTACAAATGCCGTATCTTTTCCATGCATCTCCCTGCCATCCCATTGCGCTATATCAACATGTCACCACCTGGAGACACACCCTTAGGGTGGGCATCAAGCTATGATGCCTATCATGGACACCTGTAAAATGATACTGCAGACCAGACAAAGGAAAATAGGGTACCCAATATTTGAAAGGCATTTACATGGTTTACAACCCGGTTAATGCCACTGAATATCTCCTTCTAACTCCCCTACGCACCCTGATTCTATCCGATTAGCACTGGGGTTAGTTGGGGGAATTACAGGGCAGACATTACAGGGAAGAGCAGAGACAGCGACTGCCGCTAACTGGGTAGCATCAATATTGCACTGCTACCCGATTAGCAATCCATGGCAAAAACTAGGCCAGCTTTTGGGTCGCCTAGTTTTAGCTGCAGATGCAGATATCACCACTACCTGGTTAGGCTCTGCAGCGGTCTCCTCTATGTGTCAAACCTGGATATTCAATCCCGTCACCACGGCATTGAATATCTGGGGTTAGGGGTCAGCGGGCAGGGCTATGCACCATAGTGGCACATAGCCTGCCCAGATGAATATCGGGCCTATAAAGATTAAGGTAACTCAGCTATTCACCCATGACATGTGAGTTCAAAGGACCCAAAGTACTTAATGAGTAACCTACAATGAATATTCTGTGATGAGGGGAACATAAGGAGCATGCCTTTATAGGAAGTCAGGCAATCTAACCTTAGTTTATCATGAAGGAACAGGCAAGATCATTCTAGGGACCATGTTTGTCAAACTATGCCATGCTCTCCCTCCACAGATCAAGGACCTGAAGAAGAGGACCAGGTTCCTGCATCTGCACAAAGATAAATATCTGGAGGAGGTCCAGGCTGAGATTCAGAAGGAGGATGGTCAATATGCAGGTCCTGGACAGCCCCCTGGAGTATGTTAATGAGCAGTTTAGCTCACTTGCACTGTAGCTCCTGCCCAGTTACTGCCCTCAGACCCAGCCCTGTCACCCATAGGTCTAGGGAAAAATCCCTGAACCTACTTTGATTCCCTAGTATGCCTACGCTCACTACCCCTGCTATAACTGTTGCTTCACGGTCCCCCCAAGTGAAGTGGACCTCAGAATTGCCTTCACTGAATAAGGTAATCCTGATGATCACAATGAAAGGAAGGGAAACATAAGCATCCCATACCCTCTTGGAGAATGGTCTGGCACATATGGTAACATGTCTCTGCCCAGTGTGGGAGGCAAAGCTGCATTTTAGGGGTGTCACAGAATGGGGCCCTCAGATCTGAGGATGCACAGAGGTCTGGACTTACCCTCACCTAATCCTCACAATGTATAGAGCTAGGGGGTCCCCAAAAATATGGATAAAGGGGTGCCATGAGGGCATAGCAGGGCAGGACAATAGTGAATGTGAAGGGATCCAGCCATTGATGCATGACTAAGCAGAGCAGGCACAACATTGGCAGGGCAGGATTGGGATCTGGGCCTTCCCGTGTTGTCAGCCATTTAACATATTGTTTCTCCTTGTCTCCCACAGGCGAACAAGATCCTCTACTGGTGGGGAAGCTGACCTGGCCCGATCACTCTGCTGGAGAGCATCCACAGAGCTGGCAAGCCACAGGAGGCAGACAACATAGCTCCAGCCATCCCAGTCACTTCTTTCTCACAGCCCTCCTTTCCTCCTACCCCAATACACATCCCTCTGGCAGCCCCAGCAGAGATGCATGATGGGTAGGAAGTGGTGTTGGTGCTCGAGCACATGGAAGTTCCTGACAGCTACCTGCTGCTGCTGGCTGTGGTTCTAGCAGCCATGGGCATTTCATTCCCAATGGAGGGAGGTGTTGGCAGAGGCCCCATCCCTCCCCCATCTTAGCAGCAGATGCCAGCTGTCATGCAGGAACAGCTATGCTGCATTGACCAGTGGACAGAGAAGATCTCGCAGGTTCAAGGGTGAATATTGGAGATGCTTGCTCTCCTAACATTTACCCTTGAACATCCTTTATTTGCCCGCTGGTAATATGCCCTCTCTGTAGTCCTTCCTGGCATCTGATCTCTCTCTCTCTACTATGGCTCCCCAGGACCTTAGTCTCCCCTTCTTTCTCACAAACTCAAAGAGCTGAAAGCTCACTGTAAATAACTGTATGAAGTTCTATTTTTTAAATTCATAATAAATTACCTATTTGCTATCTCATGTGTTTTCCTTTCACTTTTCATCATGCTGGGAAGCCCCACTCCCACCAACCTGTCTCCATAGTGCATCTGCTGACCATGTGGCACCTTAGGGAGGTAAACTAAAACAAATCACCAATAAAGTTACAAAAAATTGAAAACTCGAACAATGCACAATGTAACCTTCAGTCTTAAAAGGCTTATTCTACTCACCTACTATTATCTAAACCAACCTGGGCTCTAAATAAGGTGTCAACATTATTTAAAATACATTCTCTATACATACATATCCATATACAGATCCTTTTATTAAATCCTTCTATTACACACCCACAATAGTTACAGCATTATTTTACAGCATTAATTTAGAACATTATTACCCATACAAAAATCCATTAAAACATCTCACATAACCTCTCATAACCTCAATTTACCTCCAGTCTTATCCACATTCATACCTATAAATCCTACCAGTCATACGTACATAGAACCCATTCAAATAACATTCAAAATACATTCAAAATCCCACTATTAAACCCTCTTTAATTGATAGTAAACCTCTTTCATGAAGAATTCAATATAAGAATTCAATAACATCTTTCATAAGAAACTGAATAGCAGTACCATATTACATTGTTACAGTGTAACTGTTACATATTACACTATTTCCATCAGACACAAACAACTGCAAAAATATACGTATAGCTCTTAATTTCGAAGAAACATCTGATGACTACTCTTCTCCCCCATAAAAAAACGAGGGAACCAAACAAGTTGGACAAAATGAAACCTCTCCAATCACTTTCAAAAAGAATCTCTAGACGAAACCCCCCACTTCTGTAGAACTTAAAAAGAATCTCCAGAGGACCCCCCACACACACTTCTGTAGAACTTAAAAAGAATCTCCAGAGGACCCCCCCACACACACTTCTGTAGAACTTAAAAATCCAGACTCTCAACAAAATAATGTCCCAAATCCTAGCAAAAAATGCCCTCTTTACTCAAAAAAGACTTCAATATCCAACCGATACAAGTTCAAATATCATTCCACAGTGAACAAGTATAACATACTGCTTCAAATTCAAGTTCCATACTGTGTTGCTCTGCCGTTTCTCTCTACTCTTCCACGATGCTGGTATGAACTACTGCTTCCTCCCAACTCATCTTCAAATCGCCACTGCCATTTCACTCCACTGTTTTCATAACGAATCGCTGCATACTATTGCATTCCTCCTTCACAATGGATCACTGTATACTCCTGCACTCCACTTCATTCCTTCACAATGGATCGCTGTATACTTCTACAATTGTAGATTCTGTACCATATTACACCATTATTTCACTCAATTCTACTCCAACCATGGACCATAGTTTCGCCTCTCCAGGCTTCCTCAGGGAAACTTACACATTCCTCTCATATGGCCCCCAGATGAAACTCAGTCTTCACAAAAAGACATCCAGGCACCTTAGGGAGGGATATTATATGGATGTGAAGCCACCAGTGCAGCCTCTGTTCTAGCACCTCAAATAGGAGACAGTTGTCCCTACAGCACGTCTGGGTGCTGGAATCCATATTGTATCCATGTTAGTCCCCACAGCTACAATGCCAGACCTCCAAAAGTCGAGCACCCAATGATATGTACATCCACACTATCCAGACGTACTGGAGCATATATGCCAGTTGAGGGACAATATAGGACATGGATGATACATGTGTGTAAGCCAGCAAGCTCTTGTAGCATGCATAACCCACCCAAGGATAAGGTTTCTGTTAGCCCCCCCCCCCAACAGCACAGAATGTTTCTGCCTCTCCCCCCTCCCCTATGGATTTATACACAGACAACATTACTGTTACCCCACATCTATGTCTCAGTGTCACTCTTCTATTATGCATGGATATTGTGGCCCATAATTTAGTGCCCACAAGTCACCTGACAAGCCAATCACCCACTGAGGTGCTTGACACAAGAAAAGGACAGAAAAAAGTGTGCCTATTCCAGCACCAACATGGTAGACAGGAGATCTGCATGCAATGGGGCACATAGGAAGTGCCAAGGACTGGACGTATTAGCCCCATAAGCCACCTCCTCTAAGCACCTGCAGCTCACATTGGTAACCTATGTCCCCAAGGCTAGGGTGTGGAGTGCAGGCCCAGACAGCAAGGCTATAGTGTGGCTGACAGCCTTGTGCAAGGACCTGTTGCACTGATCATACCAAGGAAACAATGTCTCCCTGTACAGCACCTCATGTTGCCCTGAGATCTATATTCCTGCACCGCAGGTAAGCTCTTATGGCCCATAGGCAGGGGGGCCTCCACAGAAGACTATTCCTGCAGTCCACCCAGGGCATGACCCTACCCAGGGGACCTTTGTGGTCCACACCCCCAGTAAATCCTCAAGCTAGTCAGAGTGGCCCCAGAGGATGGGGCCTAAAGTTGTGGAAATCCCTACTCATCCATGTTAACAGAGATCCCAATTCAGAGGACCCGTGCAAAGGGCCCACTGAGATTCCTCCCCTCCTGCTACACAGTAGCATGGGGAGTGATGTAGGTCTCCAGGTGTGGTCTTCAACCCAGACCCCACTGGCCATGCCATTTCTTCTCACAAGTCAGGGCACTATGGTGGCGCTCAAGTCACAGGCATAGCCTACCCGTGTTTCCCTGAAAATAAGACCTGTCCTGAAAATAAGACCTAGCACATTTTTCTGAGATTCCCATAATATAAGCCCTACCCCGAAAATAAGACCTAGTGCAGATCATGTCTGACAGATTCGGTACCTGGGGGGGGGGGGGGTTCACCAGGGAGGAGTTTTCCTCCTGCTCCACTCCCCAACGCCGATCGGGTGCCGGTGCTGTGCTGTGGGCCACTTCCATCATCTGTGCAGGCAGGAGCTGCAGCGCCACTCATTCTCTGCTGTCACGCTGTATATGAAAAAAAAATAATAATCCCTATCTCGAAAATAAGCCCTAGTGCATCTTTTGGAGCAAAAATAAATATAAGACCCGGTCTATCTTTGGGGAAACACGGTAGTACTGATTTCTTGGAGAAATGATGCATATATAAAATCAGAAATAAAATACTTAGGTGTGATGCTTGACAACAACCTAAATATGGACAGGCACCTGCGAAACACCAATCGAGCCATATTCCACAAATTAAGAATACTGCAGCCTTTACGTAACATCCTTGATCATGATGACTTCAGATCTGTCGCTCAGGCCCTCATCATTCCACACCTAGATTACTGCAATGCCATACTGCAAGGCCTACCAAAGAAAACTACAAATATTCTGCAAATGGCACAACATGTTGCAGCCAGATTCATCATGCAAAAAAAACTCTCTGACCACATTACACCCACCCTAATTGAGCTGCATTGGCTCCCCATCACGGCCCGCATTCAGTACAAATTACTAGTCACTACATTCAAACTTATCCATAATATAGCACCCTCTCACCTCAACAGCTTGATTTCCAATCCACCCAACAACAGAAGTAGGAGAGCAGCGAACCTCAACACCATCTGCCTCCCGAGATCATTCACAAAGGCCAATGCCTGTACCACTAACAGAGCTTTCTCGTTTACAGCTCCTACACTCTGGAATCGGTTGCCAAGTGATCTGCGTGAAATCTGTGATCTAAAGGACTTTAGAAAGGAGCTTAAGACACACCTTTTCAAGTCCCATTACAACCTAACATCATGAGCCACACGCAACCGCGTGTAAATATACATATACATATGCAGACCACTTATAAAGTTTTACAGTTTAGTCAATTGTAAATATGTATATAACAATCATGTGTAAATATGTATATAGCAATCAACTGTAAGCCTGTAACCTGTATTCTGCTGTGCCCCCCCCCCCCCTAATCAGAGTGTTTTTAATCTAATTCCTGGCCAGTGCAGCCAACATCACCATGTGTAACAACCGCTGCTGATCACTGGAAGCAGCGGGATATAAATGTACGCTAAATAAATAAAATAAAATAAATATCAACCATTTTTCCTCGCCTATCTTTAAGGCGCAGAGCGCTAAACGGGCAGCATGCAATATTGCTGCTGTCCGGTTAGCATCTTTGCTCCACCCCAGAATGCCATGAACATGCCCCAGTGATAACCGGATAGCATCGGGGAGCATAGGGGAGTTAGGAGGGGATATTTAATGGCACTAACCGTGTAAGTGCCATTGGATATCCCCATTTAAGGCATTTAGATGATTTACTGGGCTGTAAACCATGTATATGCCTTTCAAATATCAGGTCCTAGATAGATAGGAAGCCAATATATCAAACAGGCAAGGGCACCCGGAAGTAGGGTTGCCAACTTTTTCACCGAGAAAAACCCGACACCTGTGGCTCGCCATGCTCCACCCATTCTCCGCCCCTAGTCCCACCCCTGCCCCGCACCCAGCCCCACCCACAAAAATTACCGAGGATACGTGTAGGCTAACTTCCTTGGTCAGATAACAATTAAACTGGGAACCCCAAAATCCAAACATGAAATGTACAACACTGGAGAAATAAAACTATAAAGTAATTTCCTCTTGCACTAAACAAAAACGCAAAGATGTTAGCAATACACACTTCCCAGACCAGACATATTCCAGTTAATAAATTCAAAATAAAAAGTATTTTTCTACCTTCTGTTTGGGCGTTTTATTTTTCAGTTGCAATTGCTCCAGTCACTTTCTTCTGGTTTCTTCGTGTCTTCTGCGAGCTATCCATTTGTCCTTTCTTCTCTTTTAGATGTTTTCCATTCTCTCTCTATTTCTGCTTTAACATACTGATTGTTTCCCTTTTGCTCTTTCCCCCAATACTTTCCTTATTCCTTTATCATCCGTTTAAATTTCACCCTTCCATTCTCAAGCCCCTCTTACTCTCCCAATACCGGCCCATTATAGACTTTTCTTCCACACAAAATATTTTTTCCCCTCTCCATTCTCATTCCCCATCCATTCTAGTCCTCCCCCCAAATCAATTCCCTTATAGTTCTAGGCCCACCCAGCATCCACTCCCTTCTAGTCCCATTCTCCCATGCCCCACATCAGCCAATTTCCAGTCCTATTCCAGCTCTTCATCAGCCCATTTCCAGTGCTAGCCCTCACATCACAGGCCATTTCCAGTCCTAGCTCCCCCCCCCAATCACAGCCCATTTCCAGTCCAAGTCCCCCATCACAGCCTATTTCCAGTCCTAGGCCCCCCCCCACCATCACAGCCCATTTCCAGTCTGAGTCCCCCCGCACCATCACAGCCCATTTGCAGTCCGAGTCCCCCCGCACCATCACAGCCCATTTCCAGTCCTAGCCCCCCTAATCACAGCCTATTTCCAGTCCAAGATCCCCCTTCCTCCACCATAGCCCATTTCCAGTCCAAGTTTCCCCCCCCCCCCCATAGCCCTTTTCCTGTCAAGGTGCCATCCACCCCCATCACAACCCATTTCCAGTCCATGTCCCCCCCCCATAACCCTTTTACAGTCCAGGTCCCCCCCCCATCACAGCCCATTTCCAGTCCATGTTTCCCCCCCCCCATAGCCCTTTTCTGGTCCAGGTCCCCTCCACCCCATCACAACCCATATCCAGTCCATGTCCCCCCCCATAACCCTTTTACAGTCCAGGCCCCCCCCCCATCACAGCCTATTTCCAGTCCAAGTCCCCCCTTAGCCCTTTTCCAGTCCAAGTCCCCCCCCTTAGCCCATTTCCAGTCCACGTCCACCCCTTTAGACCTTTTCCCGTCCAAGTACACCCCTTAGCCCTTTTACAGTCCATGTCCCCCCCCTTAGCCGTTTTCCAGTCCAAGTCCCCCCCCTTAGCCCTTTTCCAGTCCAAGTCCCCCCCTTTAGCCCTTTTCCAGTCCAAGTCCCCCCCCCTTAGCCCTTTTCCAGTCCCTGTCCCCCCCCTTAGCCATTTTCCAGTCCAAGTCCCCCCCTTAGCCCTTTTCCAGTCCAAGTCCCCCCCTTAGTCCTTTTCCAGTCCAACTCCCCCCCCCTTACCCCTTTTCCAGTCCAAGTCCCCCCCCTTAGCCCTTTTCCAGTCCACGTCCCCCCCCCCTTAGCCCTTTTCCAGTCCAAGTCCCCCCCTTAGCCCTTTTCCAGTCCAAGTCCCCCCCCTTAGCCCTTTTCCAGTCCAAGTCCCCCCCTTAGCCCTTTTCCAGTCCAAGTCCCCCCTGTATTTATTTATTTATTACAGTTTCTTATATACCGCGCTATTTAGAATCAGCGCGGTTTACATCATAACAACAACGACCATAACGACAAACTGTCAGGTTTTACATTGAACAGGAGTACAAACTTGGATAACTGGGTTAACTATATACATAATCTATCTACAATGCAGTGTGAGGGCATTTCTAGATTGGGTCAATTCTTGGAGGGGATATCTAGTTCAGTTGCTGTCTGGGAAATATTGGCAGAAAAGGTATGTTTTGAGAGCCTTCCTGAACTGATATAGATTGGTAATGGTTCTAATGTTGGGGAGTAGGGTGTTCCAGCATTTTGGGACATAAAAACTGAATGCCCTGTTTGTGGTGTTCGTGTTGGACTTTGTCGAAGCCTTTGGTATAGCTAGCAAGTTTACAGCTGATGTTCTTCTTGATCTATTGGGTGGGACCATGTGGATTAGATTCGTGAGTGAGAGGGATGAGGTGCCTTTGATTGCCTTAAATGCTAATAAAAGGGATTTGAAGGTGATTCTCCCGTGAATTGGTAGCCAATTTAGCCCTTTTCCAGTCCAAGTCCCCCCCCCTTAGCCCTTTTCCAGTCCAAGTCCCCCCCCCTTAGCCCTTTTCCAGTCCAAGTCCCCCCCTTAGCCCTTTTCCAGTCCAAGTCCCCCCCCTTAGCCCTTTTCCAGTCCAAGTCCCCCCCTTAGCCCTTTTCCAGTCCAAGTCCAAGTCCGTCCCCCCCCCCCTTAGCCCTTTTCCAGTCCAGGTCCCCCCCATCACAGCCAATGCAGTCCTTGCCCCCCCCCCGACCAGCATCGCGGCTGTCTGAGGCTTCAGAGGGAGCCGGGGAAGCCGCGCGAGGCCCCGGCTCCTTCTGAACAGCCACCAGCGTGAAAAGCCTTTTCCTTCACGCTGGCGGCTGTTCCTGTGAAGCCGCGAATGCTGGGAAAGGTTAAAGGGCAACCTTTAACCTTTCCCAGCATTCGCGGCTTCACAGGAACAGCCGCCAGCGTGAAGGTAAAGGCTCTTCACGCTGGTGGCTGTTCAGAGGGAGCCGGGGCCTCGCGCGGGCTTCCCCGGCTCCCTCTGAAGCGGAGAAAAGCCGGTTTTTTTGCTCTGGCCGCTCCCGATCTTGCGGCCAGAGCAAAAAAACCGGCTTTTAAAGGGCCGGTTTTGCCTCTGCGCCGGCAGCCGGCCTGGCCGTGGAAAAACCGGCCAGGCCGGCTGAAAACCGGCCAGTTGGCAACCCTACCCGGAAGATACTCAAAGAGGAAGCAAAGGTTCTCATTCAGAGGCTTTGCCAAAAAACAAGGAAAGCAACATATTCTCAGGCTATATAGTTAAAATACAGCAACAATTGTATGGGGGGGAGGGGGCTAATAAATCTCTGGCCTTGTAATGAAAGAGAAAGCTGCAGGCACACTTCAGTTCCGGAGGTCCGAATGTGTGTATGTGAATGTGTTGTGGAGGTGAGGTGCCTCTGTGTGTATGTGTCTGTCTGTCATGCAGAGGTGAGGTGCCTATGTGACTGAGCATGTGGTATGGGGATGGGGTGCTTGTATGTGTGTTCTCAGGGGAGGGGAATGCACCTTTTGGCAATATCTTGCACTTCCCTCCCCCTCTAACACTTGTCCTGCTGGCTGCTCTTCTCTGTTACTCTCCAGATTCTCCCCTCTTCACCACACCCCTAGCACTCCCATCCCCTGCCCTAAAACCCCCCATCCTCCTTTTTTTAATAGGCCCATTGCCTCTTTAAATTTTCTCTGACTTCTCTACTTCACTTCCTCACTCCCTCAACACACAAAACCTTTTTTTCTTGCAGGCTGCTTTTGCGGCCTCCCCCTTCTCTGCCCACGGGGATCTCATCCCCAGCGGGCAGAAAAGAAGAGGATGGTCTTTGTTGCGGTAAAGACCCCTCCAATCTTCCTGCAGGAGATAGGAACCGCACTGGCAGAGAAAAGAGAGAGGCTGCAATTGCAGCCTTGATGTAACCTGTGTGCCCACGAGGCCAGTCAAAGGGGTCTTTTCTGCCTGCGGGGGATGATCCCTGGGGGCAGACAGGAGAGAGCTTTGCTGCAATTGCAGCAGTGCTGTTCTTTTCTGCCCACAGGAGATGGAATCCCTGTGAGCAGACAAGTGATCACGGCCATCAGGGCATCTCATTTGGGGGGCAATGCCCCCTCCAAACTACACCCATGTATATCACATATACATATTTGATCACATCCTCACTTCTTCCCTCACTGTGAGCACTATACAGCCCATTGTTTGTTATATGGAACCTAATTACTTTCCATGTTAAATGAGATGGATGTGAATGGTCGATACTGGATGCTATTTTTAGATTTTACAGCAGTATTTGATATGCTGTCCCATTAGATTTTGATTGATAAGCTTCATACTCATAACATTGGGAATCATATTGTCTCACGGTTTTCCTCTTTTTTTTTTTTTTTAATAATATGATTGGTGTAAAGAATGGATGGTTTTACAACCATTTAATTGTCTGCTGTCTGCGGAATGGCGGCTCTGATTATCTTACAGTTGGTCTTGTCTCTGATAAGTTTTGTCTCATTGCCCTCCCGTCATGATTACATTTTTAAAGTACCAATGGTAGGTGGACACTCATTTCCTGGCCGGCTGTTTCCTGTATCTGCATTGGCTCTTCAGACCCATGTGACCAGGCACGTTAGTTCTGAGGTGTGCTGGAGAGGGCTATAACAGCAAGCCCCGCCGCGGGACAGGGTGGATGCTCATTTCCTGACTGTCTGTTTCCTGTATCCGCATTGGCTCTTTAGACCTGTGTAACCAGGCATGTGCTGGAAAGGGCTATAGCAGCGAGCCCTGCCGCAGGACGCGGATGCAGGTGTATGCCTATGGGCATGTGCTCCGAAGGGGTGTGTTCAAAGATGCATGTGCACACATCAATATGACATATTCAGCTGCCATCGAGATGTAAAAAGAGGTGGTGGCGCTCTCATACTCACCAAAAAGGTCCTACAATACACCTTAACAAGCTTAAATAATATAGATGGAATGGACATCATCAATATACAAAGTAGAACCCTGGCACTCTCCCTCATTTATAGACCCCCCTCAGCTGATCAAAAAAACCTCTCCCCCATCCTTGAACTTGCATGCACAGCTTCACAAAACAAACCACTAGTAATTCTAGGTGATCTAAACCTCCCCTCTCTAAATAAATCTCAATCAGATAACTTCATGGACGCCATGAACCAAATGGGATACACACAGGTAGTTCACACACCCCCACACACATAAAAGGCAACATTTTAGATCTCATCTTCCTCCCTTCCTCCCTTAATAACCATCAACAACTTACACCCCCAACTTCAACAGAAGTACCATGGTCCGACCATCACCTCATAACACTCCACCTCCCAGCACAAGCAACAACAAATACCTCAAGCACATCACCCCATTTATCACGCTTTGCACATTTGACAAAGACACATTCCTGGACAAAGTATTAACAGTACTCAATTCAAACTTCCCTGACATCAATTCCACTGTAAATCATTGGAACCTAACAGTACAAGAAGCAGCTATCCCCACACGCACTAGGCATAGACAAATGAAGAAGTCAGAAAAATGGTTCACTAAAGAACTAGCAAAACTAAAAAAACAACTGAGGAAACAGGAAAAGAGATGGAGGAAAACTAAATCAGACGAAAATAAATCCCAATATATGAACACACTTAACGAATACAAGAACGCAATAAACAATTCAAAAAGGGATTACCACACTAAAGTAATAAACCTAGCCATCAACCGACCTAGAGAACTATTTGCAATTGTAAAAACACTGACCAAAACAAAGAACTCCGAGCCAAAGCTACCACCAATAAACATTCAAACATTAGCAACCCACTTTGCAGAAAAACTGAAATCTAAACCCAATACTCTAACAGCAATACTAACTACAAGCACAGAAACTGATAACAATTGGACAACCTTTCATACGGTTGACCAAAAACAGCTCATTAAAATCATAACAATGATCAATACTACAACCTCCCCACTCGATCCTTGCCCTGTGTCTTGGATTAAATGTACAAAGGAAGAACTCGTTGAAAACATTCAACACATGGTCAACCAGTCCCTTTCTCAAGGCATCATGCCCGATGCCCTAAAGCTCACAACACTTCGGCCAATAATAAAAAACAACAAACTTGACTCAAAAGACCCCAATTCATACAGACCGATAGCCAGCATTCCATTCATCGCTAAAATAATAGAAAAAACAATTCAATTACAATTACAAGAGCATATTGACGAACATAAACCCCTTGACTCACATCAGTTTGGTTTTCGCTCTTTCCACGGAGTGGAAACCCTCTTGATTACACTGATGGACTACCTCATCAAAGGCACAGATGTCAACAATCAAGGTTTCCTACTACTCTTTATAGACATCTCTGCCGCCTTTGACAACATCAACCACCCTACACTGATTAATAGACTAGAAAACTTAGGAATAGGTGGAACTGTGCTCAAATGGTTCAAGTCCTACATCACACATAGACTAATACGTGTTCAAATAGACCAAGAAACATCAGAAACCTTCCCCCAAGGACAAGGTATACCTCAGGGATCAGCCCTTTCTGCCCTCCTATTCAACTTATACCTGCAACCTATCACAAATATATTTAGAAAACACAGGATTAATCACTTTATATATGCTGACGATATCATGCTCACTATCCCCATAACTACAAAAAACCACACCTACGACAAC
Source organism: Ichthyophis bannanicus (assembly GCA_033557465.1). Lineage (NCBI taxonomy): Eukaryota > Metazoa > Chordata > Amphibia > Gymnophiona > Ichthyophiidae > Ichthyophis > Ichthyophis bannanicus. Next base: position 716,247,617 of record CM066036.1, on the reverse strand, counting down.
CTAGCTGAATGCATGGCTGAAACCACCTCTTGGATGGAAACCAATCACCTCAGCATTAACCTCAAAAAAACGGAAGCAATGTTCGTTACAAGAACACCCGTGACTGAGGATACTTTCCCAACAACAATCTCAATCAACAATACATCTATACCTGTTAAAAAAGAGGTAAGATACCTGGGTGTAATAATAGATCATACTCTCACCATGATACCACACATAAAGCAGACAGTAAGAATCATATTTCATAAACTCAAAACCATACAACACCTAAGGCCCCTCCTGGACACATGACTTTAGATCGGTTGTCAGTACACTCATCACACCCCACTTTGACTATTGCAATAGTCTACTAATTGGCCTACCACAAAAAAACACTTACCTATTACAAAGAGCCCAGAACATCTGTGCAAAAGTAATTACTAAAGCTCGTCTAACAGACCATGTGACCCCTATACTCCTAGAACTACATTGGCTCCCTATAAACAGCCGTATCAGATACAAAATTCTCTTAACAACCTTCAAGCTCCTAAATGACATCGCCCCATCACATCTATCAACACTACTACAGACCCCATCCGAATCAAGAGCTCGCAGACAAAATGCAGCCCACTCACTTGATATGCCAAAATCATTCACGAAGACCAAAAAATCCTCAAGTGACAGAGCCTTCACGTACACTGCCCCCATGCTATGGAATGATCTCCCACTAGACCTCTGCATCATTAAAGACCTCTCCCAATTTCGGAAGGAACTTAAAACATACCTATTCTCCGAATATTTCCAAATTCCCTACCCACCATGCCCTGTCCCACAACATCCACAGACACACCAACTCAGAACCCCCAAAACCACAATTAAATAACCCCTCACAGTCCCCCTTCACACACACAAAACCTTTGATAATAATGGAAATAAATTCCACCACCTACACATGACACACCGTTATTCTGTAACACATTGTACGATTACTCTATAACACATTTGTATAGAACCACTTGTAAATAACTTATGTAAATAGTTTGGACAGTTTTATTTCTACATCTGTTATTATATGTAAAAAGTTAGAAAGTTTCTTTCTGTTCAATGTAATGTATACGGAAGTATACTTAATTTGTTATCTTGTTCCATGTAAACCGCCCTTGATCACTGGAAGGGGCGGTATAGAAGAAATAAATAAATAAATAAAAATAAATAAATAAATAAATGTGCTGCCCCTTTGGAGCCCCTTTGAAGCATGGAGGAGTGTTGAAGGGGACAGTGTGTGCTCATGGGGAAGCGGAAGAAGCAGACTTTTCCTAATTCTTCAGGTAAAATAGTGAAGGTGGTTGGACCGATGGACTCTCATATTAAGGTTGTGCTTTCTGTGTCTGAGGCTCAGTAGCCCCAGGATGGTTTCACTTCTCTTTCAGTGAATACTTTGTCCTCTTCTTCTTCTATACATCATGACATTGTAACCCCGCCCAGTCAGAATGATCAGATGATTAGAGGTGTGGTCCTTCTGGTTTCAAAGGGATCCCTTTCTCTGGTGGTGTTGTCAACTCCAGATCCCTTATGGAGTTTAATCCATCCATTACCTACTCCAATTGATCCTATTGTGCCTATGCCAGATAAACCTGTGCCTCCCAAAGAGGTTTCCCTACAAGATATTTGGTAAATCGCTACACGTACAGAATTTTCCCTTCAGTCTTCATAACTTAAGGTTTCTGATTTTTCAAAAGAGTGGTTGTAAAGCTAACTGAGCATGACCCCAAGATAGGTATGGTAGATAAGCGTTTTCAGAAATTGGAATCTATGGTGAAAACCTTGCAGGCCTCATCAACCCCTCTGGAACAAGATTACTCTTTTCTTCAAAAGCAGATAGAAGCCCTAGAAAATGTATCATTGTAAAAATCTGCGATTTTTAAATTTTCCTCAGACCCATTCCTCTCTCCATTGATTCTCTTTGTTAAATATTTGAAGGAGATCTTGCAGTATCCTGATGTTGATAAGGTACAGTTCTCTAAAATGTATTATATTACTTCAGGTGCTAAGGCTTTGGTGGAGAGCAGTGAATAGTCTGCGACTGCTTTAGATCTTATACCGGCAGATAGTCTTGATCTTTCTGCTTATTTAGAGTTTTCTAAAGACGAGATCCCAGAGCGAGCTACATTAGTGGTTACATTTTTTGACTGAAGTGGATAAGGACTGTATGTTGCATCTGTACTTTACATGAAAAACTTTGTGGGCTGACTGTTCAGATTTTTCCAGATACTGCTAGACTAACACAGAAGCGATGGAAGGCTTTCCTAGGGCCATGGCCTTGAGTCTTGGCCCTAGGTGCCTCCTTCGTTCTAAAGTTTCCCTGTAAATGTTTGATAACGTATCAGGTTAATAGTTATGTTTTTCTGGAAATAGCTCAACTGGAGATTTTTCTTCAGGGGAAGGGGTGATTTTTCCTTTGTTATCTCTGATATTTGACTTAGTATTTAGGGTTAGGAAAATTTTGCTAGGGCCTTTATCTTAGAATCAGTGTCCTTATTTGTGGTTTACTTGTGTATTTTCTGTACTTTTTGGTGTAATTATTGTGAAAAGTGAATAAAAAAATAAAATATAAAGTACCAATGGTGATCTCCACAGATGTACACAATTCTTATTCATATATAACTATAAGTGCCTTTTGTAGCCATTTATTTTAGACTAGGGGTATGTTTACAAAGCAGCAGAATTCAGAGGGGCTACGGCTCCGATATCGCACCGCAGCTTTGTAAACATACCCCTTAGTTTTCTATGACTATTATGTCCTTATTTTTTAAAGGTTAGATTACCTTTTCCTTATGTTTTTTTTTTTTGTTTTCTGGTTTGTATTATACAGAGTAGTGCTTATGCTTTTATTACTAAAGATTGCCAACGAATCTATTGTTCTGTTATTTATAAGTAAGTTCTCTGTGGTTCTTTTATCCTCCCCTTCTTTAGCACTCATGGTGTCACCATTTTATTGTTGGGTGTACTGTGCAATGCATAATTTGGTTTTTATCCCTCATCACAATTGGTTGTGAGGTGATCTTACCAATTAAGCCTGATGACTGTCCGGAATGGTATAATATTTATTCATGTGAAAAATGACTTCCTTTTTATTAATTTTTGGTTCTTATCCTTTTATAATTTTGTTTTATCCTTTTATAATTCTTTATTTTTAATATATGAAGTTGAGATATGGAGTCCAACAAAAGCATCTGCACCCTCAAACGACCAAAGCAACTGTAAAAGCAGGGCCAGGAAGAGAACTGAATAAAAGCTGTATGGATACATAAAAGGTGGACTTTTTCTTTGCCCTGCCCTTACAGTTGCTTAAGTTGAAATATGTACATTTTTAAAGTTTCAACATATGAGGTTTTTATGTTTTATATGTCTATACCTCATTACATGTATGTTACACAATTATTTAATTGTTTGTGCAATTGTTTTCTTTGAGGTTCCCTTTGACAAAGGCTGCCAAAACATGGCCATGTTGGGCTTTTAATGAAGGACTGATGGTTGTACTTCTCGCTTCCTTTTGCCACATGGGATATTGCCAGCTCCAGAGTGTCAGCCATCCTGTGAGTGATGGCCAGGTTTTGCAGCTTGCCACAAAGATGTCACAGCATTTTACTAGACTGTACAGCAATTTACTTCTTTATCTCTCCAGGTAGCTAAATCTGCTCTTCAGGATTTCAAATGTACGCTTAATGACAGGACTGGAAATTAGGGGGGGGGGGGGTCTTGGACTGGAAAAGGGCTGAAGGAGATGCTAGGATAGGACTGGAAATGGGCTGATGGGGGGCTAAGACAGGACTGGAAATGGGCTAATGGTGTGCTAGGATAGGACTGGAAATGGGCTGATGGAGGGGTTAGGATAGGACTGGAAAGAGTTGATGGGGCTTGGACTGGAAATGGGCTGATGGGGGGTAGGATAGGACTGGAAATAGGCTGCTGTGTGGGCTAGGACTAGAAATGACTGATGGGGAAGCTAGGACTGTAAGTGGGCTGATGGGGGGGTGTTGGACTAGAAATGAGCTGATGAGGGTACTAGGATAGGACTGGAAAGGTCTTATGGGTGGGCTAGGACTGGAGATGGGCTGACTGGGAGGGGCTTGGGCTGGAAATGGGCTGATGGGGGACTAGGACTGGAAATGGCTAATGGGGAGGCTAGGACTGGAAATGGGTTGAGTGGGGGGCTTGGAATGGAAATGGGCTGATGTGAGGGGGCAGGACTGGAAATGGGCTGATGGGGGGCTAGGACTAGAAATTGACTGATTGGGGGGCTTGTACGGGAAATGGGCTAATGGAGGGCTAGGATAGGACTGGATAGGGCTGATGGGAGGCTAGGACTGGAAATGGGCTGATTGGGGAGGGCTTGAACTGGAAATGGGCTGATGGAGGGGGCTTGGACTGGAAATGAGATGATGGGTGGCTAGGATAGGACTAGAAATGGCTGATGAGGCTAGGATTGAAAATGGGCTGATGGGGTGTCTAGGACTGAAAATGGGCTGATGCGGGGGGATGAGAGAATGGGACTAGAAGGGAGCAGATGCTGGGTGAGGCTAGAACTAAATATCAATAACTAAATATCAATGTACATAGTTCCTTCCCCTGTTCATCCAAGTTTATATACCCTGTTGATTGTAAATTCAATGTAACATGTTACATTGTTGTATGTTCTTTTCAAATGTAAACCACACTGATTATAATAGCGCAGTATATAAGAAACGCAAATAAATAAATAAATAAATAAATAACTAGAAGGGAGCTGATATTGGGTGGAGGACTAGAAGAGTATCAGGCTGGGGGATTGAGGATGGAGAAGGGAAAAGGTATTTTGTGTGGAAGAATAAAAATCTACGATTGGTTGGGTATTGGGACAGTAAGTGAGGATTGAGGATGAAAGAGTGAAATTTGAGTGGATGAAAAAGGAATAAAGAAAGAAATGGAGGAAAGATCAAAAGGGGAAAAATCAGTATGTTAAAGCAGATGTAGACAGAGAATGGAAAAGAAGAAAGGACAAATGGTCAGCAGACAGTGGAGAGTTAGCAGAAGACACAAAGAAACCAGAAGAAAGTGACTGGAGCAATTGCAGCTGACAAATAAAATGCCCAAACAACAAAAGGTAGAAAAAGGTGCTGGGGTGCAAATTTTCCCTGATGTTTGTCGGGCCACACAAACTAGGCGGAAGGCTTTTTTAGCCCTAAAACCTAGGGTGTTGGCCCTGCCTGCTACTTTTTTTCTTAGATATCCGTGCAAGTGCTTGGTTACCTATCAGCGTTCTAAATTTTTTTTTTTTAGACCCAGTTCAGCTGGGTAGTTTTTTGAATGGTAAAGAGGGCCAAGGTAATTGATTGGTCTAGGGTAGGGAACTTGTTAATTGCTGCCTCGTATTTAGAGCTATGCTCTTGCAATTTCTTTTAGATTCATTACTTTAGTATTGTCTCCTCCTTGTTGTGGGCTAGGTATAGAGTGTTTGCTGGATAATTTAGTTATGGTATTTTGTCTTTTTGTAATAACCTTGGTATTGGGTGATTTTATAAATGCTCTTGCTTTTCTTTGTACTTGCTTTTTGTAAGTTGTTGAAAATATTATAAATAAAAAAAAAAAAAGTAGAAAAATACTTTTATTTTGAATTTATTAACTGGAATATTTCAGCTCTGGGAAAAGCGCATCGCTAACGTCTTTGCATTTTGTTTAATACAAGAGGAAATTAATTTATAGTTTTATTTCTCCAGTGTTGTTGTACATTCCAGGTTGGCTTTTGGGGTTCCCAATTTAATTATTGTCTTCATATTTCTAAATTGTGATCCCTTGTTCTTTGTTTGATGATGGTCTATGGGGCATGTTTACTAAACATTCCTAACGTGCGGGGCCGTGCTAGTGTGCCTGTGCCATATAAGGAGTGGGCGGTTCAGGCAGAAAATAGAAAAAAAACGGTAGTAAGCAACCGGACGTGTGTGCGTCGCGCTAATGTGCGGGGGTCGACATTAGCGCGTGGAAAGGCAAAGTGGCGCGCTGCTGAGTATACAAAACAACAAAGCCGTGGTACAACGGTGAAGACACTGACCAATGGTGCAGGGGCCATGGGTTCAATCCCCCAGTGTGCACAACGACAAAGGTCAGCTGAGGCAGTAACTGTACTGATTAACATTGTTTTAGGAGGCAAATTAATTTGGAACGGCATAAGGCGGCGCACAGTTATTTTTGGGCGGCAGAAGGCGGCGCACAGTGCTTTTTGGGCGGCATAAGGCGGCGCACAGTTATTTTTGGGCAGCAGAAGGCGGCGCACTGGTCCCCTTGGGCGGCAGAAGGCGGCGCGCTGATAGGCACAAGGCGGCGCGCTGATGCACAAGCACAGGAACAGAGCCACAGCACAATGGTTAAAACACTGACCAATGGTGCAGGGATCAGGGGTTCAACTCCTCACAATGGCCAGTGAAAAATGCCTGCTAAGGCAGTATGTATTATGTTGTGGAGTGCTGTAGGAGGCTGTATAATTGTATTTTGTTATCACTACTAGCAAACGCACTCTCCCAGCATGTTAACATACGGCGGCCCATAAGGCACATGTTACAGTGCACTGTTCGCCAAGGCACCCTTGAATGACCCCTATAGGGCAGCATGTATGTTGCGACACAGGATAATGTATAGTGCACCCTATAGGGATGGCAACCATAAGGTGGCCTACAGGGCGCCCTATGAAGCACCCTCAGAGGCACCTAATGGGTATAGTAAGCTGAGGGTGGTCTTGCCGGCATAGACATATGTACAGTAAATAAAAATAAAGCTGTGGACAGCCCTACCAAAGGGCCCCAGTGTGGGTTTGAACCCATGACCTCTGGCTGCACAGGCAGTGATGTAACCATTGCGCTACAGCTCCATAGCTGTAAGCAAGTCCCTGGCTGGCTGCAGATAGCCTACACGTCACCTCACAGACAGTCTGCTGGTGTCAACAGGATAGGGTTAGGCCACCCGTACCCATGATGCACTGCACATGCAAATTAGCTGTCCGCAGATGGACACAAGATGGGGAATGCACCCCCACAGCACCTCGGCCCTGTTGGGGGAAGTGACCGGGTGCACCCACACAGCACCTTGGCCTAGTAGGGGGCACTGACCGGGTGTTTTACTGGCACAGAGTAGCCACACACCGTTACATCGTGCGGGTACTGTGCTCACCCTGAGTGTGCAATGAGGTGGCCAGGACCAGGTCAACAACACCTGCCATGGCTGATGGAGTCCAAGCGGGCATTCCAAAGCAGTGTTAATGTGTAAGATAGCTAGTTTCTGCACAAACACCATGGATATCCCTGTCTGCCGCCATCAGGCACACCCCCCCCCCCCGGGGCAAACATGGTCCCCATCAAGGGATCCACACTCTACCTCCCTGCAAAGGTGGCAGTAGAGGGCAACATCAACCCCAGTCCTGCTGAGGAACACCACCACCCCCCCCCCCAGGCGGCAGCTCCATACACAGCCATAACACAATAGCAGACAGACATAAGCCCAGGGTATGGTAAGCTGCACTCCACCACCAGATATTCCCCTGCAGCAAGCCAACAGCCACTGCACCCTGCAAGCCATTATAGCAAGACATTTACCAGCTACAAACAGTCTGCTGGTTAGTCCATAGTGCATGTTCCCAATGGAGATGCATGCACCCAGAACTGGGCTGTCTGCATACACAGCAAGCAGATAGATCAGTGACTGGGCCCCAAAGAGAAACCCATATCTATCACATGAGACAACTACTATACAGCACGATGGGGGGGGGATTGGGGGGGGGGGGCCTAGCCATGCTGTGGTCACTGCACAGTCAGGGTGAGCGTGATCCCCCAGAAGGACATGCTTTGGCCACCCTGTCTGTGTAGGTGGTGGCCGGACACTACAATATCCCAGCCAATGTCCCTGCCAGGGCCCTATGCCCAGTGCAGATGCATCCTGGCCACGCCACCCTGCCCTGGCTATACCCATGGTACCTTGCACCTCATTATGCACATTGACTGGCCAATACTGGCAACAGTGCTGGCAGTGCGGGCTGTTGAAGGGGCTTGCAGCCAACACCCACTGTATAGACCAGGGGTGGGCACCTCCGGTCCTGGAGGGCCGCAGACCAGTCAGGTTTTTGGGATATCCCTAATGAACATGCATGAGATATATATGCATTAGAGATATCCTGCCAACCTGACTGTTTATGGCCCTCCAGGGCTGGATTTGGAGACCCCTGCCTTACACCTCTGTCATTTAAGATCATGAGTGGGCAAGGTACAGATGTCCTAGACATTGAAAGGGTATATAGAATGTGTCACATTCCTCCTCGATTCTCACCACCACCAAAAAGTTGTCTAATAGACAAATTTTGGTGGTGGTGAGAAGTGAGGAGGACTGTGACAAATTCTATCTAAACTTTTTGATGTCTTGGACATCTGCACCTTGTCCACTCACAATCTTAAATGACAGAGGTGTAAGGCAGGGGTCTCCAGATCCAGCCCTGGAGGGCCACAAACCAGTCAGGTTGGCAGGATATCTCTAATGCATATATATCTCATGCATATTCATTAGAGATATCCCGAAAACCTGACTGGCCTGCGGCCCTCCAGGACCAAGTTTGCCCACCCCTGGTATAGACAGACACACACTTCCACACCTCTGCCATCATGGTGCTACGATTGAGGGGGTAAGTAGCCTTGCCCACCAAACCGGTCCTGAGCACGGCAAGGCATGGATATGGTACGCATTACAGCTGGTGGTCACTCCCCAGGGTGGTAAGCACCGTCAGAAGCCAGGCCTGGAGCATGCCCCGCAAACACCTAACAGATTGTTTGGATGGGGTCAACTAGCAGTATGTACGTAACGTATGGATAACTGCCTGCCTGTGCTCCTAGCAAACGTCTCCGAGCTGTGTACCGTATACCTCAGGTGTAGGGTGACATTGGTAAGTTATGCAAGTGCTCGTTTTGGGTGCTGCATGCACGGTCCAATGTTCTGCCTTTCCAGGAGACATTGGCCAATGGGACCTGTGGGTGTGGGTGTGTCTGCCCTTGATGGCTGCTGCTTTACGGCACAGATTCCCAACTCCAGTCCAGGTTTGCATCACACTGTTCGGGTTTTCCTGCTATCCCTCATGAATATGCATGGGCTACATCTACATGCCATGGGGGTGGTGCATAGATATACAGCACAGGCATTTGTATGAGTGTCAGCATGGAACCTGACTGGTGTGTGGCCCACCAGGACTGCATTTGGGTGATTCTGCTCTAGGTACTGCCCCTGTTCATGGTGTCTGTGCTCAGTGGGGTAAAAGATAGATGTCTTACCATTGCATATGTCCCCGCCATGAAAGGTGTGTCCTTACTATCACTGTTTAGTTGTGGGAAAAATATGTGGGCAGGATTGGCAGTAGACCCAGCTGGGCTTTGAACCTGTGACCTTCTGTTCTTGTATGCACTGTCTGTGTGCACTGCACCACTGTGTAGCCACAGATTGGTTGGATTCCCTGGACTGTCCATGACTGTGGATCCAGCAGGACCTGTCTGTTGCAGTGGACTGTGCCAGCCTGCACATGGCTAGGCCTCTGTCTTCTGTGGTTAGCAGCCACTGCCCCCTGCACCACATGTACTTGTCCGCCAACATGCTGGCATGCACTTCTCTCAGAAAAAGCAGTTGACCTGATTGCAATGTGGCAGTATGGGACTGCATTTGGGGGACTTGGCTGTAGGTAATGCCCATTGTTGTGGTATGTGTGCGGTGTTGGGTAAAATATGGGTGTTTTCCCCATGCATACAGGGGTGTCTGCGCTATCTTTATTTAGTGGTGGGTAAAATATGGGGACTGGGCTGGCAGGTGCCCCAGCTGGGTTTTGAACCTCTGCCCTCTGGTCCTAGAGGTAATGACTCTGTCCGCTGTACCACACTTTGGCCACAGAGACAGTGCAGCCCCTGGAGGCAGTAAGCCTGGCAGGATGGAGTCACAAACCCTGCTCTACGCAATTCTACTGTGGGCATATGCACCCTGTCTGGTGACAAACGTGCACATAAACCCCGGAAATGACCACGGGAAATGTGGGACAAAATATCACCACGCTGGGCAACAGTGATATTAATGGGCAACCATAGCAAACACTCCCAGGAAAGCTCCAAAACGTGGAAATGTTTTTTGGAAGAGTCTCCTCTCAGTAGACCCTTCCAAAATTCATTTCTTTTTTCTGGAGCTTTGCTGGGTGTGATTTCTGTATTTGCCCATCACTATAACTGTTCCCCAGCTGAATTACTATTTTTAATAGTTCTGTTGTGGTCATTTTCTATTTTTATTTTCACTTTTGTGCTGTGCACATATATCACACTGCTCACGTTTTGCTGGTTTCCCCGGTTTTCCTGTACATTGCTGACGGAAATGGTTTCTCTTCCCTTTAAATGCTTTCTACAGCGAGTGTTTCACTCGCGGTAGTTTTTACATGCAAATTCGGGCCCGATACTGTGCGGGGAGCCTCTCCCCTCCCACTCTCCACCCATTGACCCCGTCCCTCCGCCCCTCCGGAGCCTTCCTCCGCCCTCCTTTCGCCGTTCCACGCCTCTATCGGACATTTGCGGGCCCGCACTTGTACGGGGCCCGTTAGTGAGCCGCGTACCTGTGCGGGGGTGACACGCACGTGTGCGGGGCGTTTAAACGCGTTTCTGCGCGTTTCAGTGCCGCGTTGCCGTGCGCTATTTTGCGGCGTGCTATTTTGCGGATTTTAGTAAACATGCCCCTATGTTCTGCATGTGTAACCGAGCTGAGGTATTCTGTTCATGTAGTCTCTATTTGACATTGCCACTTGTTCTCTTTCCGCAGTAGGAGATGTATTGGTATTCTCTGAGATATATTGGTTTAATATTTGCAGTGTTGCCTTTTGATAGGTAAAGTTTGGTGCTGTTATGATACGGTGGGTTTGCTATGGGTTCTAAACGGGCAGAGTTTATAGTACTTCCTGGCAGTTGACACTGGAGTATAATAATGAAGAAATCTGGTAGCCTTTCCTTATCCTACTGCCCTTGCAAATGGTATTCAGACACTCATTACGAGGCATGTTTACTAAGCGTTAATATGCACTCACAAATGTTAATGTGCGCTAAGTGCAGGAACACCCATTTATTTCTCTTGGAGCAGTGGCACTTAATGCACATTAATATTTAATAAGCGAAGAAGTCATTGCCAGGAGAAAAAAGAGGCTTGGAAGGGCTCCTTTGAAAGCTGCCTAAAGTTTTAGATGAGTACCATATACATTTTAAAATAAAATAAATTAAATTTATGCAAATGAGGCCCTCCAGATATGCCCCGCATCACCCTTGAGCCACCTCTGTCAGAATGTACGTGCCATGACATGATCTGGGGCAGCTGGTACATACATCTTTGATGAGGCATTCAGCACTGCAGACCACCTGCATGTTGAGGGAGGGAAAGGCTTTGCGCTTTTGATATATTGCCTCTTTTCCCATAGGTGGCCTGCTTGTGTGCAGTCTATTGTGCCAAGCACAGAAACAAAGTGTGCCAGGTCATAAAACCGCCAACAGCCACCAGCACCAACACTCACCATCACCAGAAACCACCAACAGGCCTTGCACATAGTAACATAGTATATGATGACAGATAAAGACCAGTATGGTCCATCTAGTCTGCACAGTAAGGTGGCTAGAGTAGATGTACCCACTTTTTTGTGCAGGTCACCTCCCTCTATGCCTTTGTTTAGGGTTGTACTTAGTGGTGGGATTCGATCTGACCGGGAATCGGTTTTGATCGATTACGCCACTGAAGGAGCTGAGCAGGTGACAGCATGGCATGCGATTGCATTGCTGGTACTGCACGTTCAGCCCGCTGGCAGCCACCACAGGACAGAAACTCTCTGGTGGCCCAGCAGCCCAATCCCCCCACCTGCCAGGGATTTGATGGCACTGGGGGCTTCCCCCCCAGTGCCGCGGTCCCCTTATTCCCACCAATGCAGTGCTGGCATTGGGACGTTATTTTCAGCCAAGTTTGGCAAACCCAGTTCATGGCAGGAACTGGTTCGTGTGAACCAGGCCGAACCGGCTGGATCCCATCACTGGTTGTACACACCGTTCTGTGTGGGTCACGCTTTTCTATTCATTGAGGTATAAGAAATAGTTAAGTTTATGTTGATTTTATCCTTTTGCTATAAAGGAATCCATTGTGTCTGTCCCATGCCATTTTGAATTCCATCACTATATTTATTTATTTAACAGGTCTTTTATACCACTTTATCATTTCAATCAAAGTGGTTTATGTTGTAAATTAAACAGGGACATTGATAATTTGGAATTTTCTGAGGCAATTGAAGGTTAAGTGACTTGCCCAAGGCCACCAGGAGTGCTAGTGGGACTTGAACCCTGGTCTCTTGGTTCCTAAGCCAGTGCACAAACACAGACACTTGACTAGGGCTACACCTGCAAAGACACACTCACAGGACCAGATACATACTCACGTGGATTCTCAACCAACAGAGGGGATGGACATACATACATAGAGGGTGGAGGTTTGGGGATGTCCTTAGGAATGAAGGCTTGGAAGGCAGAAGTGGTGCTGGGGAGGAAGATAGCTGGCTGCAGGGGGTGGAGGAGGCAGCAGTGATTGTGTAGGATTAAGGGAAGTGTAATGGGACTGACTATGAAGGAAAATGAGAAGCTCCAGCAGGAACACTCCAGGTCAGAAGAGACACCTTCCCCCTAAATAGTCCCTATATATAGGAGGCATAAATATGGGTGCTGGGCTTCCGCAGATGAATATGGGTGCATAAGGCTTATAGAATATGTTATGCATGTATATATTTAAGGCCCATGCTTATTCTCCCTTTTGCAAGTACAAATGTTCGGGCACCGTCATGTATAAGCATGCATGCGTCTTCCCTTTATAAAATAGCATCTTATCCACGTGACTCTTCTAAAATCTACCCTTAAGGGGCTGAGTTTATAAGGGAGGGGTGGAAAATTACACACTATTTACCCATGCAAGTTCCTAAAGGACTTAAGCAAATTAATAGACAATAGGGAGGAGTGGCCTAGTGGTTGTGGTAAGGTACCACAGGCTAGCAGGTCAGTGGTTCAAATCCCACTAGAGGACAGCAACCATGGGCTGGAAGGACTGGGGTTTCTAGTCCCACAGGTGCTCCTTGTGGTCTTGGGCAAGCCACTTAACATAGAAACATGATGACAGAAAAAGACCACATGGCCTATCTAGTCTGTCCTTCCATATCAACAATTACAACAGTCCACTTTTTACCTTTAGAGATCCTCTGTGTTGGTCCCATGCTTTTTTGAATTCAAATTACTGTCCTCATCTCTACCACCTCCACTGGGAGACTATTCCATGGATCCACTACTCTTTCCGTAAAGAAATATTTCCGCATATCACTCCTGAATCTATCTCCCTTCACCCTCATCCCATGTCCCCTCGTAGCAGAACTTGCTTTCAATTGAAAGAGGCTCTCTCCCTGAACATTTATGCCACGGAGGTATTTAAACATCTCAATCATATCACCTCTATCCCGCCTTTCCTCTAAGGTGTACATATTAAGATCCTTAAGTCTGTCCTCATATGCTTTATAATGAAGCCCACTAACCATTTTAGTAGCCACCCTCTGCACCGACTCCATCCTGTTCACATTCTTTTGAAGGTGCGGTCTCCAGAATTGCACACTATACTCCAAATGAGGTCGCACCAAAGACTTATACAGAGGCATTATCACCTCCTTTTTTCTGCTAGCCATTCCTCTCCGTATGCACCCAAGCATCCTTCTAGCTTTTGCCGTTTCCTTTTCTACTTGTTTAGCTACTAAAGTGAAACATCTTTTCCCTGATCGGGGCCTGAAACAGCATCCGGCCAGCCGGCCCTCCCGATCAGCAACTCCGGCCCAATTCGGGGCTGTGGGAGGGGAGGAGCAGCAGGCCGGCATAAGAGAGAGCCGCCGCCGGCGGGAAATTCAAAAGTGAAACATCTTTTCCCTGATCGGGGCCTGAAACAGCATCCGGCCAGCCGGCCCTCCCGATCAGCAACTCCGGCCCAATTCGGGGCTGTGGGAGGGGAGGAGCAGCAGGCCGGCATAAGAGAGAGTCGCCGCCGGCGGGAAATTCAAAAGTGAAACATCTTTTCCCTGATCGGGGCCTGAAACAGCATCCGGCCAGCCGGCCCTCCCGATCAGCAACTCCGGCCCAATTCGGGGCTGTGGGAGGGGAGGAGCAGCAGGCCGGCATAAGAGAGAGCCGCCGCCGGCGGGAAATTCAAAAGTGAAACATCTTTTCCCTGATCGGGGCCTGAAACAGCATCCGGCCAGCCGGCCCTCCCGATCAGCAACTCCGGCCCAATTCGGGGCTGTGGGAGGGGAGGAGCAGCAGGCCGGCATAAGAGAGAGCCGCCGCCAGGCGGGCCCGCGCCTGGTCGGGCCTGCGCCTGAGGGCCTCGCCAGAGGGCCCTTTGGCGTGGCCCTTAGGCGGGGCTGAGAACAGGGCAAGAAGCGATTTCGTGGGAGAATACAGAGGCTCACCGAAATGAAACGCCGCCGCTAGGAGACAGCCCTTTTCCACTATTACAACCATCATTACTAGCTCCCCCGGTTGGGGCTGAACACAGTCCTTGGAGAAACCTGTAACCTAATGAAAATCAGCAGTTATTAACAAAACCACCTCTTTACTAAACAGACTCCCCTCGCCACCACCGGCAGCTCTCCCCTTCCCGGGGATCGAGCCATTACCAGCGGGAGGGGCTACCAGCGCAACAAGGTCCAATCGGGACCCGGCAGGCTCGGCAGAGCACTTTTGAACTTCGCGCCATCGGGCGCGCCCGCGCCTGACGATAGGCGACACGAAGTATCCTAAGCAGCGCTCCAGCGTCCCGAATCCTGCTTCCCGCAGCACCCTGCGGCACAACCAAGAAACCAACTATCTGCTCACCCGCCCGAGGACAGAGAGGAGGACCACCAGATGTCCAACGCACCCAACACATCTCTTAACGGCTCTCGCTATCAGCAATCCCTTCAACTACAGTCAGCAGCACCGTACTGAAGAATTCTCAGCACTATATTGGGGCTCATAAAAGCTGCATACCAATACTACAGTATAGCTCTTCCACACTTCGCACCTACATATAGGGTCTCACACCCAATCGAAATCCTCAGAATGGCCCTCCAGGTCGCTGTCTTGCTTAGCTTCTACCTCTTCCACTGGCTTGGAACCTCCCAGGCTCTTTACACACCACAAAGCAGGATCCCAATCCGGAATAGCCATGGAAAAAGATGGAATTGCCCCCCTTACTCCAACCCAGGAAGTAACACCTACACGCGCCACTCCCACCTGATTCATGTGGCACTCCAGCTATCCAAGTCAACCAGACAGGAAAAACCTTTGAGATGCCGACCCCTAAAATGTGCCATCATCAATGCACGATCCATTCGCAATAAATGGCCAGTGGTCCTTGACTCAATCTCCTTTTATGACCTGGATATACTTATGATCACAGAAACATGGCTATCTTCAGAAGACAACGTCATCCTACACCAGCTACTACCCCCCAATTTCTCAATACATACACGGCACAGGGAAAATAAAAAAGGAGGTGGTGTACTCATAATCTCCAAATCTGAGCTCAACTTCCACATTCTAGACTCTTCCAGCACAAACAGCCTAGACATCCTCTCCATTGCTAATCAACAATGTTCCCTCAACCTGATATATAGATCACCATCCACTTCCCCAGAAGATCTTCCATCCATTATTGACCTCGCAGCTAACACCCTCTCTCCCAATAAGCCAAATTGGTTAATGGGCGATTTCAATCTCCCGTCCTTACCACAAAGCCATGCAAATGCGTTCCTTGATGCTATGGAAGACCTAGGTCTCAAACAAATCATCGGTGAACCCACACACACAAAGGGGAACATTCTTGACATGGTATTTGCTCCGCACCCTGTCATGGGCCAAAGCCACTATCCTCCGATATCAGTCATAGAAGTACCCTGGTCCGACCACAAATTGATCATCATACAGATACCCATCAACAATGTCCAACTAGACAGATGCCGACCTTCGAACATACACTCTCGAACTACCACCAGATGCTTTCGCCCCTTCGATAGGGAACACATCCTGTCGGAGACCCCATCACTCATCAACAAAACCACACCAGACCTTGATGAACTAATCGCTTACTGGAACTCTAGCCTGCTTGCCATCTCACAACGCCCAAACCCGAAGAATACAGCAAGGTCAAAAGGATGCTCCGCCCCCTGGTTCTCTCCTGAGCTGCGAGCATCCCTTACGCAACTACGTAAACTTGAACGCCGATGGCGCAGATCGCATTCAACTGAAGATCAGACCGCTTACCGAACACACCTTGCAATACACCGAGAATCAATCACTACCAAAATGAGACAATATCACACCGACACCTTAAAGAGGTCTCTGAACAAGCCACGTGACCTTTTCAATCTAGTCAAATCCCTCTCAAAAGAACCTTCCCCGGTACAATACAGCGAAATTCACCCGCAGGAATTTGCGGATTATCTGCAATCCAAGATCGTGCAAACCAATAAGGTGGTAGCGGCCCCATATCAAGAACCAACGGGCCTATCACCACTTAACATATTTTCCACACCATCCACTAAATATATCGAGGACACCATAGCCTCACTCAACACCTCCACCGCACAAACTGATCCATGTCCGGCTTTTTGGATCAAGGAGCTACGTGATGTATTCAGCCCTGTCATTGCAAAAATAATGAAGCTATCCTTCACTACATCATATTTCCCCACTTCACTTAAGCAGACTTCCATCAGACCACTCTTGAAGAACCCCAAGCTTGATCCACAAAGAGCTGACTCTTACCGACCAATAGCCAGCATCCCCCTCTTGGCCAAAATAATTGAGAAAGAAGCACAACGGCAAATTCAAGATCACATCGATGCTGCTTCCCCATTAGATAGCTGCCAACACAGATTCAGAGAATATCATGGGGTAGAGACACTACTCACTGGCCTTTTCAATGAAATCATCACTGGAATTGACAACATCCGTCAAGGTTTTGTGCTCATATTTCTAGACATTGCCGCGGCATTCGACTCCGTGAGTCACGAAATTCTCCTTGGAAGACTGAAGGAGAAGGGAGTCTGCAACAGTGCACTAGAATGGTGCAAATCTTACCTTGACGACAGATGGCAATATGTGAAATCAGGATCAGAAGAGTCAACACATTTCCATCAAAAGCAAGGAGTACCCCAGGGCTCGTCGTTATCCTCATTACTTTTCAATATCTACATGCAGCCCATCTGCAATATCATAAGATCATTCAACGTGAATTGTTTGATATATGCAGATGATATCCTATTATACATGCCCTTCTCCACAACTCACATGGACCTGACCCCCCTCACAGACTGCTTCAACGCAGTGTCAACTTGGCTCCAAACACAGAACCTTCGCATACAACATAAAAAAACGGAGGTGCTATTCATCACCAGAGATATACCTACTTTACCCCCCCATCCCATGTCAGTGTCAATGAAGCTGACTTGCAAACCAAAGATGCAATAAAATATTTGGGAATTACTCTGGATCAACATCTTAACATGAAAAGCCACATAAGCAACATAGTCAAAGCCGTCTACTTCAAAATATGCTCTCTCAAGCACCTACGCTCCCTTTTGGACCCAGATGACTTCCGAACCATATATCAAGCGCTGATCCTGCCGCACTTTGATTTTGCAAATGCCATCTTACAAGGTCTCCCCCAATCCACATTAACCCCCTTACAGTTGGCCATGAACGCCGCAGCTAGGATCCTTTACGGAGCATCCAGATACGACCACGTGACCCCCATTCTCAAACAGCTGCACTGGCTACCAATCAATGGGAGAATCACCTTCAAAACCCTTCTATTAACTTTCAAGGCAATCAAAGGTATTTCAGCCTCCTCACTCACTCATCTTATCCATTCTGTCCCTCCCAACAGATCCAGAAGATCAACAGCTGTAAACTTGCTTGCAATACCAAAGGCTTCGACAAAGTACAACATGACAACCACAAACAGGGCTTTCAGCTTTTACGTACCCAAATGCTGGAATGCTCTACCCCCTGACATTAGGGCCATAGCCAACCAATATCAGTTCAGGAAGGCCCTCAAAACCCACCTGTTCCTCCAACACTTACCTGACAGCAATTGATCCTAGATATACCTTTCAGGAATTGACCCAATTTAGTTAAAAGACCTACATGCATTATCTGACTTTTATCTATCCTTCCAATATAAATAGATTATGTATATAGTTAACCCTGTTTTCCAAGTTTATACTCCTGTTCGATGTAAACCTGACAGCTTGTTGTTATGGTCGTTAAGTTATAATGTAAACCGCACTGATGCTAAATAGCGCGGTATATAAGAAATTGTAATAAATAAATAAATAAATACTTTAAGATCATCAGACACAACCACGCCTAGGTCCCGCTCTTCTTTAGTGGACAAAAGTACTTCACCTCCTATACTGTATTGCTCCCTTGGATTGCTGCAGCCCAAATGCATGACCTTACATTTTTTAACATTAAATCCCAGCTGCCAAATTCTAGACCATTCTTCAAGCTTAGCTAGATCCCTCCTCATGTTATCTACACCTTCCTGGGTGTCTACTCTATTGCAGATTTTGGCATCATCCGCAAAGAGGCAAACCTTACCCGACAGCCCTTCCGCTATATCACTAACAAAGATGTTAAAAAGAATCGGACTAAGGACAGATCCCTGGGGCACACCACTGGTAACATCCTTCTCCTCAAAGTGAGCTCCATTTACTTGTACTCTTTGTCGCCTCCCACCCAACCAATTTCTAACCCAAGCAGTAACTTTAGGGTCCATCCCTAGGGTGCTCAGTTTGTTTATAAGTCGCCTGTGAGGAACAGTGTCATAGGCTTTACTGAAATCTAAATACACCACATCTAGAGCTCTCCCTCGGTCCAACTCCCTGGTCACCCAGTCAAAGAAATCAATCAGATTTGTCTGACAAGACCTGCCTCTGGTGAATCCATGCTGCCTCGGATCCTGTAATCCGCTGGACTCCAAAAACCTCACTATTTTCTCTTTCAGCAGCGTTTCCAATAATTTACTCACCACCGAAGTTAAACTAACCGGCCTTAACCCTCCATTGTCCATGTTCCCTGTAAGTATTAGTGTATGTGTCTCATATCCCCTTCTGTTAAATGTATCCCCCAACTGCTTTGACCTGTTGAAAAGCAGGATATAAATGCAGCAAAATAAATTGTATGCATACTTTGGTGGTCTCTATTCTGTGGCATGTATGTAAGTCCTATCTCACATACTTTCAATTTTGGTGTGCACAGGGGTGGAGTTTAAATTTACATATGTAAGTTATAATATTTTATTTCAAGCTAAGTGGTGCTATTTTTACTTTTATTGCTTATTTTAAATGGATTAAAAAGGAAAAGTTTGTTTCATGAGGGATTTTACCCCCTTTTTGCAAACTGTCCAACCAAAAATTTCATTTTGTGATTCAGCTCTATTGACTTGGCTTGTTTTTCTTTGGATTTACTGGTTGGTGTTGGTTTTGTAGGGTTGATTATATTAGACCAAAGCTAATCGGGCATTGGCTGAATATCGCTGCTGTCCAGTTAGCTCCCATGCTATCTAGCTGTCCCAGATATTCAAAGCTGGTGGCCGGATATGGCTCGGGCATTGAATATCCGGGTTTTAGACTCAGGGCCGATGGCTAGTCATTTTATAAGAGCTAGCCGCTACCGTGGAATATTGAGCCCCATGTCTTTAAATAATTACAACAAATAAATGTGGTTGTTGAAATAATATGCAAATACATTTTAAATGGTTTGATTAGATAGATAATTTTAATCCACTTTCAAATGGTAGTGAAAGTATTGGTTAATCTTTATTAACAAAGGCAGAATGAGGCAAGTAAAACCAATTCTAAGTTGGTTGGCCTGATGGTCCCTGCATATATGAAGAAATACATTTAAAACATCATAGTTCTAAAGCAACTTAAAGCATTTATGATCCCAGGCTCATTTCCTTACCATTCCTACAGTACATATTGACAATTCAAGTTAGAATGGATCCGGCATTCAACTTTCTCATGTAATGTTCCAGCCCTCTGGAATTCTTTAAAGTACGACATTTGGACAGAAACTTCCCACAAGAGGTATAAAAAGCAGGTTAAAACCTGGCTGTTCACTAGGTAGCAAGACTATATATAGATAATTTACTCTTGATCTACAGTTTCCCCTCCCTTATGTGGCTGCTTTAATGTTCCTATAAATATAACTGGAAAACTCTGCTGTCCAATGCTTTTCGTGCCTAATACAATGGATTTGATTGGCCTGTAGCCTAATTGTGTGCTCACTGTGTTACTTTGCGTCTTTCTTGTTTTCTTTCTTGTTACAGTCTACATTGGATTGTAAACCACATAGATGTAAACTTGTCTTTGTCACTAAGGACCCGATTCAAAACCCGATGTACATCTCCTTTATGCGTCCGGGCTGACCTGGATGTACAAAGGAGATCGTGATTCTGATCCCGTGGGGCATGTCTAGACCCGCGGGTTCAGAATCGCAAACAAGCCTGTACATGCAGGCTGGAACTGCGATTCAGTCCCAGCCTGCACATACAGGCACTGCCCGGCTAACTCAGCCAGGGCTTTTAAATGGAGCCACAGTGCCATGGCGTCATGTTGCCATGGACTGCGGCTCCATTTAAAATCTGCCATGCCGACCGCCTGCCCAAAATATTAATTCCCCGCAGCCAGACCCCTGATCCGGCCTCCTCATTAGAATCGGCCTTGGAAGTCCAGGGCCGGCAACTGCCCACTGCCCGCCCACTCTCCGCCCCCGTGCCGCCCCTTCCCCGCCCCCATATAACTTCCCCACACAACTGGCAGGGACAGGGGCAGGGGCAGGGGCAGGAGCAGGGGCAGGGGCAGGGGCAGGAGCCGGCACGAATAGCGGGGATGGACGTCTGGTGGGGACATCCATCCCTCTTATTCGTGCCTCAGAATGATCCCTAATGGTATAACAAATGGTCTAAATAAATAAAATAAATAAATAAATCCTGAGCAAATATGGTCTGATTTTGTACGGTATATGAACTGAGGCAAATATAGCAATATATAGTTTACTGTACAGAAGAGTTTCAGTCTATATGGGTTAGAAAATCAAAGGAATTTTAAAATGAGGATATTAGAAAACAACTTTATATATTCTCCCTTTTAATTTTTGTAAAAAATAAGATGTATGGCACAATGCCAATAATTCAATATAAGTTGAATGAGAACCAAGCTAAAAGTCTTCGAGTTGCTATGCAGCAGATTGACAGAGAATAAAATAATATGTTCCAGTTTCTTATTCAGTACTTGTTTCCCAAACGTCCACAGAAGTGTAGAACAGTTAGGCATGAACAAAATGTCAGCTGCTATTAGCAAATTCTTTATTCCCTCTAACGAACAGCAGAGATATTCAACATTGCTGGTAGCATTTTAGGGTGTGTCCCTTTCCACATTTTAGGGTGTAGCTTTTGCATTTTGGGAGAACGCCGCCGCTTGCTTGAGAGAACAAGTGGAAGACATTTGATGAAGTAATTTTTGTCCTGTGAGGCATAAATCATATGGGTGGAGATACAACTTAAATTTCAATCAGCAATGATAAATAGTTCTGTTTGCAACTGAGAAAACAGGGACTTCCTTGCCTCTATTCCTATTTTAAACTGAATGAACAGACACTCAGACTGACTTATATTTGCTTACAGTTACGAAGCTGCTTTAATTAATCTTATTGTTTTCTGAGTAGAGTCTATGTTTTGACTTCTCTGTCTCTGCAAGACAGAATAGTTTTTTATTTTCAGATATAGCATATATTAAATACTTTTTGGAAGTAGTTTCTGTTTGCCAAAGTGCTTTAGTTTCAATGGGCAGGACATTTAAAGGGGTTTATCTGTTTAGTGGCAGCCACCAAACTTAGAAACTGCTTATCAGTGAATGTTCACTAATGCTATACAGGAGTAGGCATATAGCACCAGGGTGGAACAGAGGTGGAACAAGGGCATTCTGCCTATTATTGACAAAAAGACTGTCCTAACTTAAACTGCTCAGCTATACAGATAGTGGCTGAATATCGCTGCTGTGCACATGATAAGAAGGAACGCCCTCGTTTCACCTTTGTCCTGGTTCAGCACTTTATACTGCCAGGGCAATGAAAGTGAATTTTCAGTGGCATTATATCCTGCCTATAGTAAGACAGTTAAAGCATAGCGGTGACAGGTGGCCCCGTCTATGTAGATTCAGCATTACCATTTCTACAGATAGCGATGCTGATGAAACATGGACTATTTAACGGCTGTGGCTGGCATTTAACACAAACGCTGGTAGTGAGGTTTAAATATTGTACTGAATATTTTTGACTTTTCACCTTGTGAAAAACACTTAAACTATGCCAATTGTAAGTTTCCTCTCCGTTGAATCATGATGTCTTTCAAATCCATTGGAGGAAGGTGTGCTAACATGAGAAAACGTCGCAAATGCTGCTTTGCATGCGGAAATATCAAGGGGACTATTTGCTAAGCCATGCTAGTTGTTAACCCAACAGTTAGTGCATGACAACTGTGTGGCCGCCATGTTTACTGCACGTGCTGTTAAAGGTTAAAGAGGAAGGAACATGGAATGGCTGGAGAATGGGCAGGGACTGTGCTTATAGTTAATGTGGAGGTTATTAACCCATGTTAACTGTTAACAGGGCAAATAATAGCAGCACAGTTAACATAATCAGAATAGATGTAGCCGACTGCATCACTTTATTCGTAATGGCGTTATCACGTATTAATGACATTTGCTCTGTATTAATATAATGGAAACTACTGGGATCCCCTCAAGAGTGAACTCCAAGGTTTTGCAGTTACTGTGTATTCATTTTGGAGTTACTGCATGGTAATTGCAAATTTTATTATACGTTATAACCATCTTAACCAACATGTTGTGTATTCAATGCAATTGCTGTGGTGCCTTCATTCTGAGAAGAATCATTTGGAGCCTTAGAGCATGCTCTATATGTCTCAAGTTATCTGCTATGCTTAAATAATTGGTTCTATTAAGGGAAGAATTAGTTGCAATGAATCACACCTCCCCTAGGGTACAAATTGAAAGCAATCCACTACCACTCCCACAAAGTATCAAACATCCCAGGATTCTGGTAGGTTGCAACCTGTAACACGGAGACATCCTCTCCATCAAGAAATATCCCTGCATAATGCCTTCTCTGCCTTTGAAAATTAGTGGAAACTGAAGAGGCCTTAAATGAGAAGGTTAATGCCCAATATTCTGATAATGCACCAAACATCAAGAAAAAATGGCAAAACACGAAACTTACTGCTCGGCGATATCATCATCAGAGGGAGTAACTTGGGAACACAGTCCAAAGGATAGAGGATGGTCACATGCCTCCCAGGCTCTTCAGCCAGCAGGAATACAAAGCAAATTGTTAGCATAGTCAGTGTGGAAAGTGAGCACTCCAAAACTGATGTTGTTATCGACTTGGGTACAAATGACCTGGCTAGAAACAATATCTCTACAGAACAAAGGGACTTTCAGCTTTTGGGAGGGAAACCTAAACCCATTGTCAACACTATAGCTTTCTCAGAAGTTCTACCTGTTCATGATAAGGGGGAAGAGAGGCTGCATCACATAACCAACTTTAATATGTGGCTCCAAACTTGTTGTAAACGAGAAGGATTTAGATATATAGGCAACTAGGGCAATATATTGAACAACAAGAAGCTGTACTGTGGTGATGGACTGCATCTCTCTGTGGCAGGAAAAGGGATCCTAGGCAAAAAATTTAGGCAATATGTGGTCACGCATTTAAACTAGGGAAAGGGGGTGATGGATGGGAAAAAACAAGTTCAGGACATCACTCCCAGCAAGAACATAATACTAATATTAATTATATTAATCCACACATCAATGAAAAGAGGGAAGAGCAGTCTAGCACAAAATTTCTCCAAAACACAAGCAAGCCAACCAACAATAGCTGGAAGGCAATGAGCACAAATTCTTGAAGTCTAGCTAACAAAGTTCCTGACCTGGAAGTATTGATGGTGTAAATTTATTTAACAGGCTTTTTATACCACTTTATCATTTCAGTTAAAGTTGTTTAAATTGTAACTTAAACTTGGTAGTGTAAAACAGAGATATTGATTTCTGCAAGGCAATGGAGGGTTAAGTGATTTGCCCAAGACCACAAGAAGTACCAATGAGAATCAAACACTCATCTTTTGAGTCCCAAACCAGCACTCTAACCATTAGGCTACTCCGTCATTCAGATAGATTTGGACATTGTTGCCATCACAGATATATGGTTTTTTTTTTGGGGGGGGGTTGTTGATATTTTTTAGATTTTACAACTATAACACAAAAACAGAAGTCATTATAAAACCGACAACAGAAACTACAAGTCCAAACCTAGCTTTCTATTCATCTTCCCTCCCTCTGGGGCCTTGCAAGCCCAGCCAGGCAGCCATCTAATTTTACATTGGCATACTGTGCTGTCTATATAAGACGGCATCCACTCCCAATTTTATCATAAGTTAGAAACATGAAAGAAAAGAAAAGAGGAAAGAAAAGAAAGCAGAAAAGAGAGAAGAGAAAAGAGAGAAAGGTACCTATCAACCAGAGACAGTATTCGCATACAGATCCAAAGCAGACTACTTGTATTGTTTTGGAGAACTACCATTAAGGCTAGAAAATTTGTCCTGCGCTTTTTCATATTTGCTATAGAGGCACACTTGATTCCACCATATTTGCCAGTTGAGCTTCGTAGGGTCTTTCCAGTTGGATAAGATAGCTTTTATGGCTATCGTGATCATGAGGTTTAAAATGAAAAAGTGCCTTTCCTCTAGCATGGGAATCTCCGCTAGGGATCTCAAAACAATTATGCGCCAAGACAGGGGGAAAGAGAAGCATAATACTTTTTGAATTCTAGCCCAAACAGGAGCCCAAAAGACTTGCATGTAGGGGCAATCCAAAAACATGTGTCGCAAGGTACCCAATTCCTTCTGGCAGGTCCAGCATCTAGAAGTCCCCTCTTTATTCCATTTAGCCAGCTTGATCGGGGTGATGAACGCCCGGTGTGCAAAGAAGTACATCGATTGAGTTAGAGCAGCAGATCTTGATGTTCGGATGAGCGAACCCCAAAAGGAGTTCCATGTTTGTTGTGATAGTTTTACTCTGATTTCTTCTTCCCATATCCTCAGCAGACCCTTTCCTAGGGACAAGGAATGAACTCTAAAGTAAGTGTATAGGCTTGAGATATCTCCTTTTTTGGAGCTGATCTCCATCATATCTTTGTCCAACTCCCATGAATGGGAAAACTCGCAGGGCTTCCTCTTCGGGCCGCCAATACAGTGCCTAAGTTGAAGCCACTGAAAATATCATGAGGAAGGTAGACTGAACTCTTTTTGTAAGGAATTAAATGACTTCCAAGAAGCTCCTACTATCAGTTGCCCCACTGTCCAGATACCACATCTTTGCCAATTTGCCCAAGCAAAGGAGGCTTTATTTATTTTAAATAGAGGATTATTCCATATAGGCAGCTGGAGCGAAAGGGGGTTATCCTTTTTAATAATAGGAAGGAGACATTGAAAAGCCTTTTGTGTGGATACAATTATGCGGCCTACTCTGACGGGATCAGGACATCTCATCCCGATGAGTATTTTGGCTGGACAAGGGTAGACCAGGTGCCCTTCTAATTCCAACCATGTGGGCTTCTGCGTAAGTGTCTCTCCCGTTGACCACAAAGCACCTTGCTTTAAGAGAGTGGCAAGGTGATACCAATAGAAGTCCGGAAAATGTACCCCCCTTCGTTTTTGCAGGCTTTTAACTTCGTCATTGCATCCTAGGTGTTTTCCCATTCCAAAGAAAGGAGCTTATGATGCGTTCCAAAGTTTTATAGACAGACATTGGAAGTAAAATGGGCAACATTCCTAGTATGTAATTCAGTTTCGGCATCAGAGCCATCTTTATGGTTTCCAGACGCCCCCACCAGGTAAGGTGCAAAGGGGACCATTTCAAGGTGAAGGACCGTGCTATATCTTGCAACTTTTCCATATTTATTTGTAATGTTTCGTCTAAAGGGGCACAATATTGGACACTCAAATATTTTACTGCTGTAGACTCCCATTGAAAAGAAAAACCTTCTACCATTATAGCGTTGGCTTGCTGATTAATAGGAAAAGCTACTGATTTCATCCAGTTAACTTTATATCCTGAAAGCTTAGAGTATTGCTCGATTAGCTGTAAGAGAGGAGAAATTGAGGATGGACAGAGAAAAAGTAGAAGATCATCCGCATAAGCTGACAGTTTGACTTGAAGGTCCACCAATGTAATACCTTTGATCTCATTTGATTGTCTAATGAGCAATGCCAGAGGTTCCAGTGCTAAGTTGAATAGCAAAGGTGACATCGGACACCCCTGGCGAGTACCTCTATGCAAGGAGCAGGGTAGTGAGAGCTCTCCATTAGCAAAACTCCTTGCCTTGGGGTTGGCATACAGCACCTGTATCATATCTACAAAACACCTTGGGAAGCCAAACTACTCCAGAACTTGAAACAGGAAAGACCATTCTAGCCTGTCGAAAGCTTTTTCAGCATCCAAAGACAAGCCAACATATGGAGTGTACAGGTGTTCTGCTACTTCTAACAGATTACATAATAACCGAGAATTGTCCACCATGGATCTATCAGCAATGAAACCGCATTGATCTGGGTGTATTAGCGACTGCAGCACCTTAGTAAGACGGCTGGTCAGGACATTAGAGTACAGTTTATAATCTGCATTCAAGAGCGAAATAGGTCTATAGTTGCTTACCAATTCCAGATCCTTTCCTGGCTTTTCCAATACCACTATCATTGCATTGGCGAAAGATCCAATATTACTGCCCTGTTCCTGCAACTGTTGATAGTAGATTAACATATAAGGGAGAAGGTCCTTTGCAAAGGTTTGGTAGAATTCTGATGGTATTCCATCCGGACCCGCAGCTTTCCCACTTTTCATTCTTGTTAGGGCTTCCTTCAACTCCACTAGCGCGATACTTTTGGAGAGAGAGGTTACCTGCTTGGCCTCCAATTTAGGGTGAGCAATTTGACTCAAAAAGTTTTTAATATCAGTCATCACAGGATACCTCAGTATTATATAATTGCATCCTTAGGGACTCTTGATCTTCGATAAACTGCAACACTGCTGTGGGGTCCTCGAAGGATTTAGAGTGATTGTCTAATGTTACCTTAAGACGAGTGGGATAGAAGAGTCCATAGCATGCCTGCAATTTCTGTAGACGTGGTCTCAACTCCAAAAATTGTTTCCTTTTTACTACCGTTGCTTTGCAAGAATCAGGAAAAAATGAAATTTTATGTCCTTCAAATGTCAACGAGGATTGTGCCCTAGCAGCTGCCATTATTTGCATTGCTTGCTGATACCTCAATAGACAGAAAATTATCGGCCTTGGCCTCTGGTTGTGTGGGTCTACTTGTGCCGGGATTCCATGGGCTCTTTCAATTTCCAACGAGCCAGAAATGTTTAACCACAGCAACTTAGGAAGAATTTTCCCCAGAAATGCACTTACATCGGGGCCTTCAGCACCCCCCAGTATACCAACTAGCCTTATGTTGTTGCATCTGGATCTATTGCAAAGAGCCTCCAGGTTCAGTTTGAGTCGCTCTATCTTTTTAAATGCCTTATTGAGCTGCTTTAACTGCTCTTCATGAGCTACCAGGGTTATGTCCATTTTATCCATTTGGCCCGTGAGCCCCTCCATTTGTGTCGTCATGTCTTGTATGTCCGATTGCATCCGGACCAGGGTTTCTCCATTTGTGATTACAAGAGCTCTAACCGCCCGAATTTCCTCTAATATCTCTCTAGTTGTTTCCTCCAGTTCACATACAGCGGCCATCTTAAGTGGGGAGAGGGGGTCCGATTTCGCATGTTTAGATCCTGTATTTGCATCAGCTGTGAAGTCCAACTTCGTAGGTTTGCCACTCGACATGCCTTATTTTATCAGGGTGAGGGCTCAGAAGTACAAGGGAATCGAATATTACTGCATGTAGCGCGGGATTCTTGTTGGGTCCAGCAGAGCTCTGCTCCTACGCAGCCATCTTGCCTCAGCGCTGGCTCCGCCCCACAGATACATGGTTTAACGAGTCACATGAATGGGATATAGACATAGCTGGCTATAATTTATTTAGAAAATATGGAGAAAGCAGAAAAAGAGGAGAAATATCCCTATATGTCAAAAGCAATATTAAAGCCGCTGAAATGCTGGGGATGTAGGGAAAAGAAGAAGTGCTATGGATTGTGTTAGAAAGAGGAGATGGCACTATCATCCAAATTGGTGTAGTCTACAGGCCTCCAACTCAAATTGAGGAAATGGATAGAGACTTGATCATTGATATTGCAAAGATAGCTATGAAGGTACAAGTGATCATACTGAGAGACTTTAATCTACCAGATGTGGATTGGAGTATTCCTTCTGCAAATCTGGAAAGAAGTAAAAAGACTGTAGTTTCCTTCCAAGAAGCATTGCTCAGACAACTGGTGATGGAACCGATCAGGGAAAGTTTGATGATGGACTTAGTACTCACCAATGGAGATAGCATGTTGAATGTCTGGGTGGGTGCCCATTTGAGCAGCAGTGATCATCACATGGGGGTATGTTTACTAAACCGCGATAACGGTACTGTCAGCTTCAATATGTATTGTCCGTTTAATGCGCGATACCTGGCAAGGCGCCCTTTACCGCGCGTTACACAGCCATTGCTACCTCATCGCCAATACGCCCACTTCCTTATATGGCATTGCTCACGTTAGCACTGCACTTTTCGCCGGTAATGTTACCGTGCTTTAGTAAACATACCCCATGGTGTAGTTTGAGGTAAAAGCCAAGGTAGAGTCCAATCACAGGAAACGGAAAGTCCTGGACTTCAAAAATGCTGACTTCATTAAAATGGGAAAGTACCTGAAGGAGAAGTTGGTAGGGTGGGAGGAGATAAGGGACATGGAATTGCAGTGGGCTAAACTAAAACAGGCAATAAAAAGGGCCTCGGATATATATATCTGTAAGGAAAGTAAATAAAAACAAGAGGAAAGGGAAACCTATGTGGTTCTCCAAAGAAGTAGCTGCACAAATAAAGGCAAAAACCGCAGCTTTCACAAAATTCAGAAGATTTCAAAAGCAGGAACACAGAAAAGAATACAGGATAAAGCTAAAAGAGACAAAGAGAGAAATAAGGATAGCAAAAGCAAAGGCAGAAGAAGAGATGGCTAAAGATGCGAGGCGTGGAGACAAAACATTTTCCAGACATATTCAGGAGAAGAGGAAGATCAGAGGTGGAATTGCAAGACTCAGAAGTGCTGAGCACGGATTTGCAGAAAGTGACATTGAAAAAGCGAAAATGCTAAACAAATGCTTCTATGTTCACAAAAGAAAATCCTGGAGAAGGACCACATATGAGTGACAAATATACAAATGGGAATGGAGTAAATGCCAAACCATTAACAGAAGATGATGTGTTTGAACAGCTTGCAAAACTGAAAGTGCACAAGGCCATGGGACCAGATGGGATACATCCCAGGATACTGAAAGAGCTCAGAGAGGTTCTGGCAGGGCCTTTGAAGGATGTTTTTAATAGCTCCTTGGAGACGGGAGAGGTTCCACAGGACTGGAGAAGGGCTGATTTGGTACCTCTTCACAGAAGTGGTAATAGGGAAGAAGTGACAAATGATAGGCTGGTAAGCCTTACCTCTGTGGTGGGAAAAGTAATGGAGGTGCTCTTGAAAAAAAGAAAAGTGGATTTTCTGGAAACCAATGAATTGCATAATCCAAAGCAACATGGTTTTACCAGGGGAAGATAATGGCAAACAAATTTGATTGAATTCTTTCACTGGGTGACCAGAGAACTAGATCAAGGGTATGCAATGGATGTGATATACCTAAAGATAGCTTGCAACATTTTTCAACAGAAATCACATCTTTTTGTAAAATGTGGTCCCCAAGACCATATTCCTGTGCAGTTTACCTGTATGCTAATAGCTGATGATCTACAATACTTTTAATTATTTTGTATCATAAGTAGCTACCAGGTTTATTTGCTTATAAGACCAATTAGAAAAATATCTTGTGATGTTTCACAAATGTTGTGTAAGTTTTTCTTGCTTTTAAAAAATTCAAAGGGGTTGACATTCAAAACCACTTACATGGTTGGCAGTTGGTGGCAACCATTAAAGTAGTTTCTTCTTTATTTTGTGGCCCTCAAAGGGGTATGTTTACTAAATGGTGCTAACGTCGCAGCTGCGACTTGTCAGATGGCTGCCTGGGTGAGAATGTTCACAGTCTTGGCAAGTGCATATATCTATATGATTTGCAAGGGATTGTGGGCAATGCAGTTCATTCACACCAGACACAGCTGCTCACAATAATTAGTTGTGCTTTTGGGTAAAGCCAATAAGATATTTATTTATGGGGTTATTTCTCCCAACACAGATATGCTTGGTAGCACATAAATCAGGTTACTTGCTTTCAGTGTTAAACTTGGAAAAACAAAATCAGGAAAACAACATTTTAACTTATCAGGCAATCAAAGCAAAAGAAATAAGACCTGGTTGGCAACAAACTGGTCTTTTCTGTAGGCTTTAGCTAATATTCTCTTAGCAATGTATCAAACAACAAACCAAGAGCCACAAAGAAAGGAAAAACTGTTCTTTTCAGGTTAACTTCTTATATCTTCCCACATAGATTCAGAAGCAATTAGGTAAGGTTCAATTGCTAGCAGTTATCCAGCTGAAACCCCTTAGCTGGCTTGCTTTCTACTGTGTGGCTAAAAATCCTACTCAGGAGCTTTTCTGAGTAGATTAAAGAACAAGTTTGTATTTCTTTGTGATGGTTGCTGTACTTTATAACAGAAAATCACCAAAGGAGTTTAGACAGAGAGCAGTCCATGTAAACAGATTCTTCATCTGCTATCACCCCCTCTTCTTCAACAAGCATGGGTTCAATATCATGGATTGGCACAGATGAATCTCCCAATGGAGCACTTTCAGGAGAATACTTGTTTCCCTGCTGTCTTTCAAGGTTATAGCTAGGGCATAGATCAGTGTTCATATCTGAGCTTCCATTGCTGTTAGAGTTCCTCTCTATATAGCCTGGCCAGTATGTAGTCCAGTTCTTATGTCCAGCCTTCCAATCCAGATCCCTGGACACTGGATCTCTCTTCACATACCTTCTGGCACGGGTCTTAGGGTCCCTTCCACGTGCAGCCGTCTCCCTCACAGGTACCGTCTGGAGATTCCTAGCTCTGCAGCACCATTCCTCTGGCTTTCCCCAGTCCAATGGTGTATGCTGGCCCTTGGAATGCCTCCCAGTATACGTACTGCTCTGGACTCTTCTAGACCTCTCAGAGGCTTTTCTCCTCTTTCTTCCAAAGGGTTTCTTTCCCTCTCTGTCCGTCCGGTTTGGCTTCTGCTTCTGATGATCCTCTAGATGATGAAGATGATCAAGCTCAAGCTGATTCTCTGTAGAATAAACTCTACCTTTATTCTGCTTAGATGAGTGCTCCCCCCTAATACAGCACAGCTGTGCTGAATCAGGCCCTGCCCTTTGAGATGAGTGCTTAGGGATTACCTCATAGCCCTCCTGATTGAACACACGTCTCCCCACTTCAGCTCCTCTAATGGCTGTTGGAAACCTGGTGCATTCTGGGACTGGTAGTCTTTTATGGGAAAATTCTGTTTTCTTATTTCTACCAGAACTGACAGGTTGCTTGTTCAGAGTCACTTCACCTTTCCTATAGCTCCTTCCTGAGCTATGATAAGCTTCCTTATCACAGACTTTATCGCGAGATACGTGACATTATCACGTGATAATGGTGCATTACCATGCGAGAACATCACATATCGTGCGATAACATCTCCGGCGGCGTTAAGGTGCACAGAAGGTGGAGTAAGGCTCCCCAGAGGGCGGAGTAAGGCTCCCCAGGGGCGGAGATAAGGGGGTCAATGGGCGGAGAGTGGGCGGGGAGAGGCCCCATGCACACTAACGCTGTGAAATGAAGGTCTGAAAATTAGCGCCTGTCAAAACCTCGCGCTAGAGGCACATTGGCAGGGGAGAGAGACTATTTCAGTCAGCAATGTGCAGCAAAGGCAGGGAAACCAAGAAAAGTGATAGTAGTGATACATGTGCAGCAACATCATAGTGTCCAAGTACGAAAGGGCACTATGGAGAGGCTGAAAATGGTGTACAGGGAGCTGCAGGCGGGACATGCCGTGTGGCAGCTGGGGCACAGGGTGGGCTAGGCAGATGCCTAGGTGACACATAGGAATGTAGAAGCAGAAAACCAGCAAGACAGCAACTGACCAAGTGCAAACATGGCCAAGAGTGTGTGTCCCAGGGGACAGTACCCAGCAAGTACCCCAAAGGGCACATATCATTGGCAGGCGGTACTGGGGTGAAGCATGGATGTCTATGCATGCACCCCTACCCCATATCACGCACCATAGGCAGCCGCCTAGCGACACACTGGATGGCCTGAGACTGCGCACAACCAGCACCACCGGCCAAAGGGCATGTCAGTATGGTGGCGGAGGGGTGCTGGTGGTGGAGGGGGCAGTGGCATCTTCCCACAGCAGACCACGGCGAAGCCCCGTTTAGGTGGGTGCCGTGCACTGCAACAGACAAGGTCTGTCTTACGAACAGTCATGGTATCCCCAGGGAATGATCCACCCTTGTGGCAACAGTTTGGTGCAGTACACACAGCCATTGTGTTCAGGGGCAGAAGGTCACAAGTTCATGTCCCAGCTGTGGCTCCTGCAAGCGATGTCCCTATATTTTACCCAGTACTAAACCATGGTAATAAAGACGGAACCTTTATTGCAGATAAAATAAACATGCCATAAACACCTATATTTTACCCTACAGAGCACAGACACCATAAACATGTGCAATCCCTAAAGCAGAGTTCCCCAACTGCAGTCCTGGAGGGCCAAACACCATTCAGGTTTCATGCTGTCCCAAATAAATATGCCTGTGCTGCATTTGTATGCCCCTCCCCCTTTGTATGAAAGGGTATCTCATGCATATTCATTAGGGACAGCATGAAAACCTGAACCGTGTTTGGCCCACCAGGACTGGAGTTAGGAACCTCTGCCCTAGAGCAGCGGCCAACAGGGGCACAAACACCCACACTCACAGGCTCCACTATCCAAAGCCTCCTGGAGAGTCAGGCTGTTGGGCCCTGTGCGGAGCAGCATCTCCCAATAGTAGCACCTGCATACCTTAGCAATGCCATCCTAAACTTGGGAACACATTCCACATATATCAAAAGGTTGCTATGATTAATGTCAGATAACAAATCCTAAGCTAAACGCAATTTATTGACAGAGATTCATCATAGCAACCTTTCTGATATCTGTGGAGTGTGTTTCAGTTTTTGCTTCTGACAGTGTTTACCACCCTGGGGAGTGACCCCAACAGTATTGAGTATCATAGCAATGCCCGCACTGTGCCCAGGACTGGTGTGGCGGCCAGGGCTGCCAAAAACCTCTATATTTGCACAATGATGGCATAGGTGTGGGAGTGTGTGTATGTCTATCCAGTGTTTTGTGGCTGCCTACACCTTACTGAGTCCACACTGCTTGCACTGTTTCCAGTGTTAGCCTGCCAATGTGCATAATGAGGAGCAAGGTACTGTTGGTATGGCCTGGACAGGGTGGCTTTGGCAGGATGCATCTGCACAGAGCATAGGACAATGGCTGGGACATTGTAGTGCCCGACCACCACCTGCATGGACAGGGTGGCCACAGCATGTCATGCTGGGGGGGGGGGGGGTCACTCTCACCCTAACTGCTCAGTGACCATGGCATGGCTAGGTTCCCCCATAGTGCTATACAGTATTTCTCTCAAGTGATATCTATGGGTTCTCTTTTCTGGGGCCCAATCACTGACATGCCAGCTTGGTGTGTATGCTCAGTCCCATTTTTGGGTGCACACAGTTCCTCCAGG
Source organism: Ichthyophis bannanicus (assembly GCA_033557465.1). Taxonomy (NCBI): domain Eukaryota; kingdom Metazoa; phylum Chordata; class Amphibia; order Gymnophiona; family Ichthyophiidae; genus Ichthyophis; species Ichthyophis bannanicus. The sequence continues at coordinate 716,213,535 of CM066036.1, read as the reverse complement.
GACATGTATTATGTACTAGCTAGCAGACTATCTGCAGTTAGCATGCATATGGCTGGAACACCTTGCAGGGTGCAGCGGGTGGAGACTGACTATGCTCTCTGCTGGTGAATGTCAGATAGTGGTGGGGGGCAGCTGAGCTTTTCTAGGCCTACTGCCAGTGCCCTATGTGATGTGTACAGATCTGCATTGAATGCCCTGTAGGGTGCCTATTCCCCAGCAGGACTGGGGTTGATGGTCCCCTCTACTGCCACCATTGCAGAGATGTAGAATGTGGATCTGTTGGTGGGAGATCCTGACCCACAGAGGGCGGGTTGGGTGGTGCTACATAATCCACTTTTGGGTCCAATCTCTGTCCTTTTCTTATATCATGTGATCATGGCAACCACACAGGATATGCACTATTCTGGGTGCATTGTAGTCCACAAGGACTAGACGTGACTGGGAAATACAGATGGACACAGGTGCATCCTAGGTGTGTCTGCAAGGACAACCTATCACACACTGGCACTGATGGGAACTCCTTGGGGCCGCTCCGGACGCGGAGGACTTCCCATGTTTTTAACGTGGCTAAGTGTTTTATCTGCCGTGTATTTTCCTCCTCGGTTATTTGGACTTGTTCCTGTCCCCGCCCTGTCGCGTCTCTCACCAGCACCTGCTCTGGGTCTATGTCCAGTGAGTATATCGTCTCTCCACATTGCTCCTCCTCTTTCTTACCCTCGTGTCACCATGGCCTCTATTCCCGTCTTCTGGGGCAGGAGACCATTGAGACCTCTTTATGACCGTTCTCGCTGCATCGCTAATCTCCGTCCCTGTTCTCCTTCTGTCTCTGTATTTTCTCCGCCTCCTCAATCCTGCCTCCCTCCCGGATCCTCCCAAATCCATCTCTCTATTGGCCTTGTCAACTGTCGATCTTTACGCAATAAGACTCTTCTCATCCAAGATCTTGTCCTTCAATTCTCCTTTGACCTTACCCTTGTTACAGAAACTTGGCTTAAGGACGGTGAGGATGCTTTGCTTGCTCGCTGTCTGCCCCCTGGATTCTCCACGGTCTCCGTTCCCCGCATCGGGCGTTCCAGTGGTGGGGTTGCTGCTTTACTTCATCCGTCCCTCAAGTTTGCTCAGGTTTCCTCTGCACTACTGCACTACCCGGAATCTCTTCTGCTTCGTCTTCATACGTCTCCTCCCATCCATATACTTCTCATTTACTCCCCCCTGCTCTTCGCTTAGATCTGTGGGATGCCCTCCTGCTGACAATCACCGATGTATCTCTAGCTTTTTCTCAAATTCTCATCGCAGGAGATTTCAATCTCCACGTTGATGCTCCCTCCTCTTCTAGGGAACATGCTTTCCTCACTCTTCTCCACGATCTCTCCCTCATACAGCATGTTACCCTTCCTACTCATCAGGCAGGTCATATGCTCGACTTATTTCTGACCCCTTCCTCCTCCACTCTTTCACTTTCAAACGTTAGCACCACACCCCTTCCCTGGTCGGACCATGTCTGCCTTTCAGTCACCTGCTCAGGTCCGGTTGATCCTCCTTCCTCCTTCTCCCTCTCTTCGTCCCCACCGGAGCAGCTGCGCCGTGTCCTTACCCCTCTCACACTTCAACAGTTTCCTGCAGCAGCAGATCTTCTGCCTTCAGACTTTTCCTTGCTATCCCCTAACTCCCAGGTAGCTCTTTGGTCCTCTTCTCTTTCCGCCGCCTTTGATCGTGTTGCCCCTCTTCGTCCTTGCCCTGCCCGACATCGTCCCTCGCACCCATGGTATCACAGTGGTCTCCGGCTCCTCCGGACTCAACTTTGTAGAGCAGAACGGTTGTGGCGTAAGTCCCCCTCTCCGACCACTCTATCAATTTTTCATTCCCACCATTCCTTTTATCGTTCTCAGGTACACTCTGCTAAGCGCTCTTACTTTTCGACTGCAATCTCCAATGCCCCAAATCAGACCAGGCATCTTTATTCTGTCCTCAGATCTCTCACTTCTATACAGGCTCCTCTTTCCACTTCTGCCACTCCCTCTCTTCCCCCCCCCCCCCCCCCGTCGCAACTTGCCTCTTTTTTCAGTAACAAGGTTTCCTCCCTGAGGGCATCCCTACCCTCCTGTCCTGCCCCCATTGCTTCTCCGCCCCCTGCTCCCTCCCCTCCTCCTATCTCCCGACTTTCTCACTTCTGGGCCTCATTTGATCTGATCACTGCTCCTGAACTTCTTCATCTCATATCCTCCTCTAAGAAAACTTCTTGTCCCCTTGACCCCATTCCTTCTTCCTGGCTGTTGACCCCATCCTTAGGTTTTCTTCCCTTCATCCTCACCATGTTTACCTCTAGTCTTTCTACTGGGACCTTCCCGAAATCCTGGAAACATGCTTTGATACGTCCTATCCTTAAAAACACTTCACTTGATCCTCTGGTCCCCGCTCACTATCGCCCTGTCTCTAATCTTCCTTTCCTATCTAAACTCTTGGAGAAATTTGTCTTTGCACAGCTTTCCCATCACCTTGATTCTACTAACTTCCTTCACCCCCGTCAGTCTGGGTTGTCAGGGTCACAGCATTGAAACTGTTCTCTTGGCCTTCACAAATGCACTGCATGTAGCACGTGATCGTGGTGACGTTTCGGTGGCGGTTGCTTTAGATCTCTCAGCTGCTTTTGACTTGGTTGATCACTCTCTTCTTCTTCACCGCCTGCGGGATGCAGGTCTTTGTAGCACTGTGCTTCACTGGTTCCACTCTTTTCTCTCTTCTCGATCTTGTGCGGTTCTTTCATCTTCTCCTTCCTCTACCCCTTCTGACCCCCACGTTCTTCCCTGTGGGGTTCCTCAGGGTTCTGTTCTTGCCCCCCCCTTTAACCTTTTCTTTGCTCCCCTTGCGTCCCTGATTCAGCAGTTTGGTGTATCTACTTTTTTCTATGCGGATGATATTCTCTTGCTCCATCATACTTCTCCTTCCTGCCCCAATCTTTCTGTACTAGATTCCTGCCTTGCAGCTGTAGCAGACTGGCTGACACTCAACTGTCTCCACCTGAATCTTGCCAAAACTGTTGCTATCTGGTTTCCTCACGGTGGCTCTCCCCCCTCACTGGCCCCTTCTTTCTCCGGCTCTCCTGTACCCCTGGTCTCCACTTTCCGGTACCTTGGTGTGCACTTTGATTCTGATTTGTCTTTTCACTCCCACATTTCTCACGTCACCAAAACATCCTTCTTTTTTCTCCGCCAGATTCGTTCTCTTCGTCATTTTCTCTCCCCTTCAGCCCTTGTTACCTTGGTCCTGTCCTTAATTATGTCTCGAGTAGACTTTGCCAACTATCTATTTATCGGTCTCCCAAAATATCAACTTACCCGCCTTCAACGGATTCAGAATACTGCTGCACGCCTGGTCACATGCTCTTCCCCTCGGGATCACATAACTCCTCTGCTCTTTCATCTCCACTGGTTGCCTATCCCTTTCAGGGCCACTTTTAAACTACTGATCCTGACTCATAAAGCCTTCCATACAAGCACTCCCCAATACCTAACGGATCTCCTCTTCTTTCACTCTCCTAGACACACTCCCCGCTCTTTTCACCTCAACCGCCTCACCCTTCCTTCCCCTTCTCGCGCTCACCTGCAGTCTACCTGCTCCTCTGCCTTTTTCTTTGCTGTTCCCGCCCTCTGGAATGCCCTTCCCCCCTCCCTCCGTCTAGACCCTCAGTTTACTACTTTTAAACAACAGTTAAAAACCCATTTGTTTTCCCTAGCTTTCAATCTTCCCTCCCCTTTTGTGTGATTAATTCTCTTCCCTACCTCTTGTTCTTTCCTAGGCCTACCTCCTGTCTACGTTTTGTCCTTTTCTCCTGATTCTTCTGCTGTCCTGTCAAATATTGTATATTTCTTTTCCTTTTCGCTGGCCTCGGCCTGCTTTTATTGAATTTTTAATTGTACACCGCTTTGGTTCTTGTGAAAGGCGGTTTTTATCAAATACAATAAACATAAACATAACAGCACAGCCTATCTCAGCTAAGCCAGGTGCTGTGGACCTGGTGCTGGGCGTCCCACCTCACCCTCAGGGTGAGCACAGGAACCGCACAATGTCACGGTCTGTAGCTACTCTGTGCCTGTAACACACACGGTCATTTCCCCCTACCAGGCTGTGGTGCTATAGAGGTCCATACCCCATCTTTTGAGCAGCTATAGGCTGCTTATCTGCATGTGCAGTGCATCATGGGTACGGGTGGGTTTACCCTATCCTGGTAACCACAGCAGACAGTTTGTGTGGTGACCTGCAGTCTTTCTGTAGCCAGCCAGCAGTGTTTTAGACGTTATAGAGATGTATCCCACTGGTTACTTCAATGACTACAGAGGTGCCTTGGCGGACAGGGCATTTTATAATGTGCCCTATGGAGTGCCTTATAGGGCGCCTTATGCGGCACCTTAGGTTACGGCACTGTGAGGGTGTTTTTGCTGGCAGCACTGATTTAAATTAAAAGGATATGCCTCAGACAGCCTTCTTACATACCACCACTACGGAATCAAACCCATGACCTTTGCCTCTGCAGTCATTGAAGTAACCAGTGGGCTACATCTCTATAACATCTAACACACCGCTGGCTGGCTACAGTGCTTGGACACATTTATTTATTTTATTTATTTATTTAGTATACATTTGTATACCGCTACTTCCAGCAATCAGCAGCGGTTTGATTACAGATTGGAAATTGTCAAATCATGACAGGAAATTTTTTTTTTTTTTTGAGGTATAAACACATTTGGAGGCAAACTACTATGTAGCCCGAGCAGAGTGTGCTTGATCTTCATTGCATGCTGCATGCTGTACAATCTAGATTTGAGGAGGTGACAAACCATGCTACCTGAAGACTTACCCATGGAGATAGATACCGAGGAGGGCCCAGGCCCAAGCCAGTAGGAGATGGGGCAGTCATATAGACAAGGTCAGAGGCCCAAAATGAACTAATTGAGAGACATTTCATGTGGAGGTGGTTTTGTGCCAGAGAGTCTGTGAGGCTATGTTGACTGAACTCTTGGAGAAATATCCTAAGCCTAATCCATACCCTGATTGGTCATCACTAACTGGCCAAATCTGATCTGCATTAGGCTTGATAGCTGTTTTTGAGAGTTTGATTGAGATGGTTGCACAGGATTTCTGACACAAGACCATGCAAAGGAAATATAATTAGAGTACAACTTTATAGCAGGTGTCTACAGATTTGCATTGCATGCAGTCCAATTAGCATTTTCCACAGAGTTCCAGACCTGCCACACTCTGGGGTTGTCAGGAAATAGGAAGGTAGATCACTTGTTCACCGTTCCCACACCATTGTACATTGTTTTGTCCATTTTGTATATTGCCTTTCTCTTCTATTGTATGTACTTTTGCCTTTTCTATCTCTACTGATTCTTTTCTTCTCTGCCCTTTTTTAAAAGATTTTATGGCATTCCTTTCCTTTCTTTTTCACAGCTTTTTTAACCTTTGTCTGTAAACTGCCGAGATGCTACTGTTTATGGTTGGTATATAAAGTTTTAAATAAACATAAACATAAACCTAAACATGCAATAGCACAGGTAACAGCAGCTTGACTAGACCCAGCAGCTATGGAGACATGATGACCCTTCTGCTAGATACCTACTTTCTACCCCAAAGGTTGTCGGTTTGAGCGAAACCTGTGACACAATTTGGAGGATAAACCACATTTTGGATTTTCAGTGGCTTGTTGGGATTCAAGACAATAGAACATGAAATTTGAAATGTTGCTGGAATCTCCCATGTGGCTTCTAAGGGATGCACACCCCTAGTGACTACTGCAGATGTGCCCCTATATGATAATTAGAAACATAGAAACATAGAAACATAGAAACATGATGATTAGGTGTTAGCAGTTCCTGAACCTGGAGGGGGTTACAGAGTTCAGCAATACTACTATGCTCAAGTACAGATTCCCCTAAAACAGCAAAAATGAATTTAACCTTGCTTTAAAAAAATATACACAAAACCCTTTTAAGAGCTCCCAGTCAGAGAGCTAGCAATGTAACAAAAAACACCAAACAAAGAAACCCTCAAAACCTCACTTACTGTTTGATGTGTGGAGCCCTGGTTAAGAAAGCCTCAAAAGGGCAGGGCCAAGCAGCCTTTTTATGCAGGCTTCAATTGCACTCAGGAAACAGGCCCACTAACCCCTGAATAGGTGTTAGCAGTTCCTGAACCTGGAGGGGGTTACAGAGTTCAGCAATACTACTGTGCTCAAGTACAGATTCCCCTAAAACAGCAAAAATGAATTTAACCTTGCTTTAAAAAAATATACACAAAACCCTTTTAAGAGCTCCCAGTCAGAGAGCTAGCAATGTAACAAAAAACACCAAACAAAGAAACCCTCAAAACCTCACTTACTGTTTGATGTGTGGAGCCCTGGTTAAGAAAGCCTCAAAAGGGCAGGGCCAAGCAGCCTTTTTATGCAGGCTTCAATTGCACTCAGGAAACAGGCCCACTAACCCCTGATTAGGTGTTAGCAGTTCCTGAACCTGGAGGGGGTTACAGAGTTCAGCAATATTACTGTGCTCAAGTACAGATTCCCCTAAAACAGCAAAAATGAATTTAACCTTGCTTTAAAAAAATATACACAAAACCCTTTTAAGAGCTCCCAGTCAGAGAGCTAGCAATGTAACAAAAAACACCAAACAAAGAAACCCTCAAAACCTCACTTACTGTTTGATGTGTGGAGCCCTGGTTAAGAAAGCCTCAAAAGGGCAGGGCCAAGCAGCCTTTTTATGCAGGCTTCAATTGCACTCAGGAAACAGGCCCACTAACCCCTGATTAGGTGTTAGCAGTTCCTGAACCTGGAGGGGGTTACAGAGTTCAGCAATATTACTGTGCTCAAGTACAGATTCCCCTAAAACAGCAAAAATGAATTTAACCTTGCTTTAAAAAAATTTACACAAAAACCCTTTTAAGAGCTCCCAGTCAGAGAGCTAGCAATCTAACAAAAAACACCAAACAAAGAAACCCTCAAAACCTCACTTACTGTTTGATGTGTGGAGCCCTGGTTAAGAAAGCCTCAAAAGGGCAGGGCCAAGCAGCCTTTTTATGCAGGCTTCAATTGCACTCAGGAAACAGGCCCACTAACCCCTGATTAGGTGTTAGCAGTTCCTGAACCTGGAGGGGGTTACAGAGTTCAGCAATATTACTGTGCTCAAGTACAGATTCCCCTAAAACAGCAAAGCAAGCTTCAGAGGCAGTGTCGTGTCTACCATATGGTGTATAAATAATATAACGCAAAGGCTGTCACATCCCTAACATATATTGAGCTTTTCTTGACAAACAACAACATTTTCATATGTAACCATCCCCTCCCAGCCAGAGCCATTCCCTCCTGTGTGCAGAGGGAATAAGGGCAGAGATGCATGCCAGGAGCTACTGTACAGACTGTGACAGGGCATGCATCTCTACCCTTATTCCCTCCAGGTGGCCCAACATGAGATCCTTGGCCCAAGGTGATGGCATCAAAGCCCTGTTGCATCTCCACTATCCTCTTCTACCCCAGATGGGTGGTGTGGAGCCTCAGCATGCAGGCTTCCACATCCCTTGGCTAGTTCTGGGGTGTCCACATGATGTAGTGGGTAGAGGAGTCTCACTATCAAATGCTCTCCCATGTCCATGGCCATGACCTCTTTCTCCTTCAGCTCTTCCTCATCCTCTGCCTCCACCAATGTAACAATGATGAACCAGTGGCTGTTCACTCTGGAGAAGCTTGGGCTTGCTGGTGGTCTCCTGATGGCTTCTCCATTACTCTCTGCAGGCCGTTCCTCTGCCTCCTCATTGCCCTTTTCTATCTCCTCACATTCTTCCTCCTCACCATCTTCCATCTCCACCTCTTCATTGCCCTCTCCTCTACCTCTGTTGCTGCTGCAGCTGATGCTACTGTGGGTGACAGAGGTCAAATATGGGATTTGTCAGAATCACACCAGTGACTCTCTCTATTGACCCCTGTACACTATCAGGTCCATGCAACCCACCCCTCTGACTGTAGGCACTGGCAGACGGATATGTGCTATGCTATATATTACATTCTGAGGTCCATGACAACTGATACCTCTGACTTGGTGCAGTTGTCCTAGTCAAGTTCCCAGATTACTAATGTGCTGCATGTGTATGGTACCAATTGTACCACTACCACATCCTATAATTGTATCAACTTATTATCTCTAGCTGCCATCCATTGCACATGCACAAGCTTTCCTGCTTGAACTTCCATGGTGTCATCTTAGTGCTGCTATCACTTCCCTCTGCCTCTCACATCTGTGTCCCTGCCATTCTCTCCAACAGGGGTCCCACATTCTGCAACAGCTTTTGCCCTGAGACATATGTTATTCACTTGTGGAAAGATCACACTCCTGTAGTTCATGCCTCTCACATGCTGAATCCAACCCCCTCCCCACCCCCCGACTGACTTGTCTTTGAATGCCTTTTCCTGCTGACCTGTGCAGTAGCTGCCTGGTTCTGGGTTCCTGCATGTGCTGTCCTCATTGTGTCTGTGCAAGTCTTGGACACTCTTTCTCCTGCAGTGCTGTGCATGCCACCTGCTCCTAGCTTTGTACAGCCCCCCTGCCCCAGTACCTCTCTCAGAAAAGGCTCCTGCACATGATACCACAGCTGTGGGCACAGATATGCCACATACCTTCACACTCCTGAAGCTTCTTCTGGAGTTGCTGGAGGTACCATGCCATCTGCCATCTTATGACCCTGAAGCATGTCTTCAGAGCCTTGATTTCATGTCTTATCCAGTATCTCCTGTGGGAAAGGGATATAAAAGACCTGCTAAGTGGAGTGTCCAGAACCTCTAGCATGCCCTGCCATCCTTTTCTTACATGTGTCACCCACTGCCTATTACAGCTCTGGGAATGCATGGCCTGGAATGCTGTTGGTGGTTCATGGATAACACTCTGGCTTGAGTGAGGAGGAGCCAAGGCCACATTCCCCTCCACTCCTGTTCCTTTGGAGCTCTCCCTGCACTGCTGCCTGACCACCTCTGTGGGGTGCCTTTACAGGTCTTTCAGTGGGTGCATGTGATTTCTTTCTGTGTCAGGTTCATCTGCAGGTTCCCTCCTGATGCACAGTGCAGACTCCAAGTGCCCACACCTACAGCTGTGACCTGATCTCTCCCTGGACCAACTCACTTCCCAGTTTCTGACCTTAGCTTCCACCTTGATGCCTCTATCTCTCTCACTGGGGCCAGCACACATTGCTCCTATGTTCAGGAGCTGCTGTCACCTTTTCTTTCCCCTTACCCCTAAGCTACCATGCTGTGTGCTCTCATTTTGTGTAATGTGTGCCCGCTGCACCTACAACTTTAGTTCTCACTTGTCTGTTCATGGGGCCCTATCTATTTGTGTCCCCTGACCTCTCCCTGTCCTCATTCCTCTGCACACATCATAGACCTAGAGCGAGTGCTACTCCTGTGTTCTTTTCAGTTTTGCTACTTACTGGGCAAGGGTCTGGTGATCCTTTGCAAGAACATGCAGGCCTGGCAATAGCCAGTCCTGTGTCCAAGCACTGGATGCAGTATATCCTCATGCTCCATGACCAGGAGGCAGAGCCTCCTGGACTCATCGTGAGAGAAGTGCAGCTGCCACATAGCCATCTCCCTCTCATTTGGCTCGCCTCATGCCCAGGGTTCTGAGTGGTAGTGTGTAAATATGCATTATGCATGCATGTCCATGTGTCAGCCAATGAGTCCTTGCATGTGTCCATCACCATATTTTCCGTGGGCTGCATGAGCCATTGCCATCCCAGCATCCTACTTGCAAATTCCAGGATGTTCACATAGTGATTTCAGATGATGCCTGTTACATTCACAAGCCCAGTTCTGAAATCACCTTCATTGGGGCATATTTTATTTATTCACATTCTCTTATATACACCATGCTATTCTGCATCAGTGCGGTTTACATTGAACAGGGCATTATAACTTGGAGATAACTATTTTACAGGGAACATGGGCTATGGAGGGTTAAGTGGCTTGCCCAAGACCATAAGGAGCACCTGTGGGACTAGAAACCCCAGTCCTTCCGGCCCAAGGTTGCTGTCCTCTAGTGGGATTTGAACCCCCGACCTTCCAGTCTGAAGTACCTTGCCCCAACCACTAGGCCACTCCATATCCTTATTTACATGTTTTCCCCAATGCTGGGACATCCTTCAAGTTTAATAATAAGAATTACAAGCAATGCCAGAACAAGCTATTTCAGTAGCCAGGATGCAAACTCTGACCACTGCTTCAATCGCTTCTTTCCACTACAGAACAGTGCCAGGAGCACAATTTAAATTATGGCCCCCAAGAAAAAAGCCCCAGTTATCCTGCTCTAGTTCCAATACTGATTACAATTTCTAACAATGATATACTAGTTTAAATATAACAAGTCTTGTCTTTTGCAATAAAAAAGAGAATAAATTAATCTATTCGGTGTTTCTTGAGACACAATAATATACAAAGAAGGGACAATATGACATAAGGGTTTTTTTTTTACTAAATCTTGATAAGGTCGTATACTTAATGTGTATTTGTAACACACATTAAGTACAAAGCTTTCACATTAGTTGTCAGGGGTGTTCCCAGCATTTAATGTGTGGTGCAACTAACGTGGATGCACCTAATGGTATCTATAGTGATATTGTTAGTTGCACTTGTGTTAATGGTGATTGTGTGCTAATGGTATCTATAGTGATATTGTTAGTTGCACTTGTGTTAATGGTGATTGTGTGCTAATGTGCTCTCCATGCCCACACCGTGGCCCTAACCCACCCACTCTCCACATTAGTATGCAGATGTCAGCTGATGTGCAGTTGGTAACGGGCATGCCCACATACTATTTATTTATTTAACACATATTTTATACCACTTTACAATATAAAGTGCTTTGACTGAAATGATAACTTAAACTTGGTAATGTACATTAAACAGGACATTGATAACTTGGATTTTTCTGAGGCAATGGAGGGTGAAGTAACTTGCCCAAGGTGTACTAGGGAGAATCAAATGCTGGTTTCTTGGTTCCCAAAGCAGTGCTCCAACCACTAGGCTAGTCCTCCACTCTGTGGAATTAGTGTTTACCGTGGTCATTTACTAGACACTATAGCGCACGTTAATTGGTTCGTGGCACTTAGTGAAAGGGCCCATTATTCAGAATCAGTGTGTGAAATAATAAGTGAATCCATAGTTCCACAGCTAATTAGAATCAGGTGCTTATATAAATGGGTATCATGTAAACCATCCTATAGAGTAAATCTGTCTGAATTTGGGCATCCTGTCCTAGACAGTATAGAAGTCCATGAAAGTTTGAGTTTGGTCTTCACCATAATAATGAGAACTCATCATGCAAAAGAAATTTCAGAGGACCTATGAAAAAGAGTAGTGGACATTTATTTGTCTTTATATGATTGTAACACTATTTCTAAACATTTGGGGTCCTTCCACCCACTGTCTGAAAAGAATTGACAATGACAGTGGCTGCAACCATGCAGTGTACCTTGCAAAGTGCATTCCTCCATAGGGGGCGCTGCATCAATTATCACAGTTTCAATGATGAAAGGCAGGTGGGTCCCAGCAGCAATCTTCTGTCAAGGTCATCTCAAAAGCAAACCAGAAATTAAGGATATGCACAGGCAAAATGTTTTTGGTTCGTGTGGAAAATTTGACTTTTCCCTTGATTTTTGTTAGTTTTTTCAGTTTCTTTCACACATTTGTGTTAATAAAAATTGGTTAACCTGCATTAGAACTCTGTGATGTGTGGAAATCAATTGTATGTGCATTAATTTATAGGCTGACGTCAATTACATTGATTTTGTGCATGCTGAAAATTTTAAGGCACCTTAACCAACTGAATGCAAACTAACAAATGAATATTCCTACCAGAAAATCATCCAAAGACAAAGTCATAAAAACCCCCCTAACATCTAAAGATCTGCAGGCCTCAAATTACAGCTGATTTGAGGTTTCATGCATCAACTATCAGGAAAGAATTGAATGGGAATGGTATTCATAGAAGAATAACCAGAAAGAAATCATTGATCTCTGAAATCATTGCTGACTCCCTTTGATTCCAGAGCTTCTGGATACGCCACAAGATTTCTGCAGTAATGTTCTCTGAACAGATAAATATAAAATTGAACTTTTCAGTTACAATAACCAAAAACCAAAGACTCTTTTCCAAACTAAAAGCCTTTTACCTCTTGTCAAGCATAGTGGTAGAGGTATCATTATGTTGTATCAGTATCTGAATGGCTTGTAATCATTGATGGACTCATGAATTCTGCTTTATATCAAAAGAAGCTTCAGAGGATAATGTCAGGCCATCTGTCTGTGATCTGAAACTGAACCAATAGTTGGTCGTTTAGACAGAGAGTGACCCTAAACATTCAAACATTAAATCTGCTCCTGAGCAGGCATTAAAATCAGCACCCACCATCTAGGGGTTATTTCTGTAGAATTTGTGCTAGCATTTCACAAATTCACCTAGGTCCCTATATGCCTTTCTAAAATAGGAACTTTATCCACTTCCAAACCCAGGCACTCTTCAGGGGCAATTTTGGAAATTATCAGCGCATGTATAAGTGGTAGATTTTGCAAGAGTGCATGTCAAAGAGAAGCCAGCTAAGGAACCAAGCCCTGAAATAAATGCTTTTGACATTTTAGATGCTTTTTAACCCTAGAGAGGTAAGAACAATTCCCTCTGCAAGCTATCCTCTGATGTCCAAGTCCAAATGAGAAGTTATGCATGACTCAAAGCAGATGGAAATACTGGCAGCAAAATTTTCCCAAGCATATGTGAATTCCCAGTCTAAAACATGAATTACATGTTTGAAGGCCACCCAAACCACACCTTGAAATCTGTCCATGCTGCTGTATATACATATAATTAGTGCCTGTTCTAAAATTTACTACTTATATGTATAGCTCGATTTGCACGTGCAAAATCCAGTGGTGTCTGGTCACATTTACAGCAGGGGATTCAGTATATGTGCCAAACAATAAGAGGAGCCAAACAGCACCAAAGTAGTACCTCTCACCTCCATAAAAATACCCCAAATGGGGGGGATTCCTCTGAGCCTCAGCCAAGGAGCAGGGGGTCCCATCATTCAGAACACCATTCAGGTGGCTTCCACAATAAAAAAGAAAGCAACATATTCCAAGACTATATAATAATAATAATAAATCTTTACAATGCTCTTTAGATGAAGCAAAAATTTTAGCAGTTTCAATGTTTCAATGAGAATCAATATAAAACACACCAGATCCTGACACTACACTCTGGACCAGCACCGGGTTAATGGAAATTTATATATTCTGCAAAAGACAAAGAAGATGCATGATGCTCACACACGAAGGGGAAAAAAATAAAAAAGCAAGAACCACAGTACAGTTTATAATACCAAATATATTTATAACACATTTTATTTTGGTGTTATAAACTGTACAGTGTCTCTCGCTTTTTCTCTTAGAGCATGCATTATGCATCCACAGAAATCCCTCCCCTGACAATGGGTGCAGAGCAGAGCTAGGACATTTCCACACAAAACTCAATGTACAAAAGAAATCTGATTCTCGTGTCATCTCAGTAACAGCAACATAAACACTTACCAGTACCTAACATATTGTGAATGAATGCAAACCACTGCAAAAGTAATTCAGGATCTATAGAGCAAAGTTACCATACCATAACATCACCAAATTCCAAAACTCACACAACAAGGATCCAGAGAAAGGCAGCACTGCAAATATTGCTATGGACTCTAGAGCATCCACAAACCTATTCAGAAAACTGAACGAGTCTGATTACTATATTACAGATCCCTAGACAGAAACTCCATGATAATAGAACACCTGACCTCAGTCACAAACTCACAACACTGATTGATCTTGAGCAAATACAGAATAATCAGGGGGTGCAGCCAAGGATGAGCTGGAGTGGGTCATGGCCCCTCCACTTTGGCATTAAGCTCACCTAGGCAGCAGCAGAAAAGCTGAATAACAGCAGACCTGGAGGCAGTGTCAACATTGACACTGCCTTGTGCTCACCCATGTTTATCACAGGCAACACCAAAAAATCCCTGGCTTCATCATTAAGAATACATGCCCACAAACTAAAAATAAAATTATGTAGAAAAAATTAAAAATGAAACTGAAATCCCAAGAAGTCAGACTCTCCAAGCAGTGCATCACCAGAGAAACAATGGGGTATGTTTACTAAATGGCGATAACGTAGCAGCAGCTACGTTATCGTGCGTTAAGTGATGTTAACGTGCGTTAATGTCACCCGATGCAATGTTAGTGCGTGTTAACGTCGCAGGTGGTGGTAAGTCCTGCAGAGGGTGGACAGAGGGCGGAGAGAAGGGGTCCATGGGCGTCATGGCTGTTTGGCATAAAAAAAAGAACAAAAAATAAAAGAGCAAAAAGGAATCATACCCATGACCCTTGGCTTGGGCGGTATCAGTACAAACCAGTAGGCTATACCTCCACAGCTCTCTGAGTTGCAATGGCTGGATACAGAAGGATGATGTGTTGGGATAGCAGCTTAGAGGGGCTTTCCCATGGCTGATGTGCAGTCCTATATTAATCTGAGACCTATTCTTCCTCTCAGATTCTGTTTCTGCTTTGTGCTCCAGTATTTTCTACCATATGCATGTTGATGTTAGGATGGAGTGATCGTTTCTTATCTCCGGATATAGAAAGACTGCAGGTCACCGCACGGCATGTCTGCTGTGGTTACCAGGATAGGGTTAACCCACCAGTACCCATGATGCAATGCACATGCAGATTAGCTGTATACAGCAGGTTAGCAGATGTGGTATGCACCTCTACAGCACCGCCCTGTGGTAGGGGGTACTGACCATGTGTGTTACTGCAATGGAGTAGTGTGTGTTACTGGCACAGAGTAGCTACAGACCATGCCATTGTGTGGGTTCTGCGCTCACCCTGAGGGAGATATGGTGCACCCAGCACCAAGTCCGCAGTACCCGGGTTGGATGAGATAGACAATACTGTGTGTTAGGTATTGCTTGCAGACATGCGTAGGATATTCTTGGGTCCCCAGTCATATCTGGCCCTTGTGGGCCATGATGTACCCAGACTGGTGCCTATCCAGTATGGGAGAGGGAGAGGGAGAGGGAGAGGGGGTGAGGGGGTGAGGGAGGCTTGGGTCCACATGCAGATTGTGTAGCACCACCTACTACAATAGACTCATGCTCTACATCTTTGCAAAGGAGGCACATGATGATGAGCTGTGGGACCAGCAACCAGGGCTGTTAATGTAGATCTGTACTAGTCACAAGGGCACTGGCCTGGAAAGGCTCAGCTGCCTCACACCACAAACTAACATCCACCCTGCAAGGCATTCCAGACATACACATGCAAAATGCAGACAGTCTGCTAGCAAGTCCAGCATGCATTTTCCCAGGGGAACTCTGTGCATCCAGACGTAGGATGTACCCACAGACACCAAGCATATATCTCAGTGACTGGGCCCCAGAGCAGAGACCAGTACAGATATCACTTGAGAGAAGCACTGTATAGCACTATGTGGGAACCTAGACATGCCATGGTCACTGCTCAGTCAGAGTGAGAGTGACCTCCCAGCATGACATGCTGTGGCCACTCTGTCTATGCAGGTGGTGGTCGGGCACTACAGTCTCCTAGCCATTGCCCCACACTGTGTGCAGATGCCCAGTCCGCCCTGTCCACGCCATACCCACAATACGTTGCTCCTCATTATGCACTTTGGATAGTGGAGCCTGTGGGTGTGGGTGTTTGTGCTCCTGTTGGCCGATGCTTTGGGGAGTGCACATGCTGATGTTGTATCTGCAACGTAGGGTAAAATGTAAGGGCCAGAAGCATAGCAGTCCCTGGAGCTACCTTTGCTGTTCATCCAACAGACCTTTGCTGCACTGCACACCATGCACTGGTACAGGGCACGGCTTTGGTCAGCTGTGGGCAGGTGTCACGGCCTCCTCCACCACCAACGCCCCCTCCCCCACCATGCTGATGTGCCCATATGCTTTTGGTGCTGTTGGTACGCAGTCCCACGCATCCACTGTGCAGGTAGGCGGGTGCCTAGGGTGTGTGTCCCCCCCATCACCGCCTGCCACTATTATGGCCCTTCCACATGGGGGGGAGATGGTTGGGGTGGCAGGTCGGTGATCTAGCAACTATTGGCTAGGGTGGGCCTGGTAGATAGATTGTGTTCTGCCAGCAGACTCTGGACAGGCTAGGGTATGCAATGCGGGTACAGTGTATCCACTTTATTTATTTTATTTATTTAAAAGGATTTATATACCGCCTTCTCCTGTAATCAAGGTGGTTACTTTGGACTGCTGGGTGTATACATGTGTCAGGCAGCGCATGGCTGTTCCCTGTACTGTCCTTCCCAGGGGCTGGTGTGACGGGTGTTTGTATAGCTGGATGTTCGGACAGTTTGGGATGTATCCTGGGGTGAGTACATGGAACCCTATTAGAGTGGTTCCCAGATGTGCACTGCTTGCCCCATTACAGGCATTGTGTTTCCTGTGTGACATTTGGGGTACCTGCAGAGTACGTCTCCCCTGGGTTAGACACTGTGGAGCACAGACTACTGGGTAAGTTTGACCTTGGTCAGCCGCTGTCTTTCTGTTTCCATTTTCTGTGTTCCTCTGTGCCACCTAGGTGGCTGCCTGGTCTGCCCTGTACCCCACCTGCCCCCCCTACATGTCCCACCTGCAGCCCCCTTTGTAGCATCGCCACTTGTGCACTATGCTGTTACTGCACATGTAGCACTACTATCACTATTTTTGGGCTCTCTGCCTGTAATTATACATTGTTTACTTATTATTTATTACAATTTCTTATATACCGCGCTTTTTAGTATCAGTGCGGTTTACATAATAACAACATTTTGCATCAGAAACAGGATCCTTTGCTTACATTGTAACAGGAATTGTAACTTGGAAATAACAGGGTAACTATATACAGTTCAAAACAAAGGAGCTTATAAATCATTTACAGTTATATTATACATTATGGTCATATTGTAATCATACTCATTGTGAATGTGCTGATGGTGAGTTTGCTTTGTAAAACATTGAGAATTATGTTGTTGGCACGTCAGACGCTGTGTGGGTAAGAAGAGGTGTTGGGTGTGGATGTGTTAGGTTAGGGTGGGTAAAGTAAAGGCAGAATAAGTGATGTTTAAGAGCTTTTCTGAATTGAGAGAGGTCAGCGATTGATCGTATATGAGGTGGGAGATTGTTCCAGCACTTAGGAGCATAGAATGTAAATGCTCTGTTTCTAGTTGTTTGGGTACATTTAGTGGACTCAGGTGGTATAGATAGCATATTGCTAGTTGCTGACCTTCTTAGTCTGTTAGTAGGGGTAATGGTCAGAAGTGAAGAGATGGATGTGGGAGATATCCGGTTAATTGCTTTAAATAATAGGAGAAGAGCCTTGTAGGTGATCCTGCATTGTAACGGTAGCCAGTGTAGTTCCATAAGTACGGGCGTGATGTGATCTTTTCTGGAAAAGCCGCAGAGGTTGCGGGCTGCTGTATTGCTGACAAGAAATGGTTTCTCTCTCCTACAAATGTGCATTTACCGACAGGTTTTCACTCGCGGTACTGTTCCAGCGTTAGTGCAGCAGGGGCCTCTCCCCACCCACTCCCTACCCATTGACCCTCTCTCTCCGCCTTCTCTCCGCCCTCTGGTACAGTTACAGCCGAGAGGCATACTCCATCTGGTGACCTGCTATAGACTGCTAATCTGCATGTGCATTGCATCATGGGTACTGGTGGGTTAACCCTATCCTGGTAACCACAGCAGACATGTTGTGCGGTGACCTGCAGTCTTTCTATATCCGGAGATAAGAAACAATCACTCTATCCTAACATCAACATGCATATGGTATATAATACTGGAGCACAAAACAGAAACAGAATCTGAGAGGAAGAATGGGTCTCAGATTAATATAGGACTGCATATCAGCCATGGGGAAGCCCGTCTAAGCTGCTGTCCCAACACATCATCCTTCTGTATCCAGCAGATAGCAGATCAAAGAGCTGTGGGGGTGTAGTCTACTGGTTAGTACTGGTACCTCCCAAGTCAAGGGTCATGGGTTTGATTCGCTTTTGTTCTTTTTTTTATGCCAAACAGCCATGACGCCCATTGCTCTCTTTTCGACGGAACGCCCCCTACCTGCCCATTGCCTTTTATGGCTTCAGGTACCTTAACGCTGCACTTAACGCTGGTGACATTACCGCAGTTTAGTAAACATACCCCAATGAGAGATTCATTTATTTGTACTGTGCAAAATATAAAGATAGCACATATTATTTCCAATCACTAAACTGAAAATAAAATTATTTTTCTACATTTGTTCTCTGCCAATTTTAATCTTGCTGATCCCAGTTTCTGGTTTCTGCTTTCCTCTGACTTCTCTTAGCTCTTTCTAGGGTCTCTTGTCTATCTGCCATTTCTTCTCTCTCTTCCTGTCTTCTTTACTTCCTTCCATCTCTGACACTGATCTTTTCCTTTCATATTTCTTCCATTTATTTTTCTACCTGTCATTTCACTTAGATTTCACTCCTTCTTACTATCCAGTCCTCAATTCACCTCTTGTTACTCCATGAATCTACTACTTTTCAACCTTCACCCCAGCCCTCCCATTCCCCACCCCACTATTCGCCAGTCTTTCACTATTTCTCCTCTTTCTCTCTCCTCAAATCCAACATCTGCTCCCTTCTCTTTCACTACTCCATCCAATATCTCCCCCTCTCTCACTCTCTCCTTCCCTTCATTCAGCATCCCCTCTCTCCTCCCACATGTCCTGCATCTTCTCTCTCTCTTCATCTCTCTATGCCCAAACCTTATGCCCAGCATTTCTTCCATCTTCCTATGTCCCTGTGTCCAGCATCTCCCCTCCATGTCAGAAATATCCCCCCTATCTCCCTATGCACCTCCACATCCAGTATCCCCCTCTGTTCTCCTATGAACTCCCCAGTGTCCAGCATTTCCCCCTCCACCTCCTATAACTTCCATGTCCAGCATCTCCCCTCCAACATTTCCCAGTCATCTCCCAGTGCCTCCTGTGTCCAGCATCTCCCCTTATCTTCATCTTATTCATGTCCAATCTCTTTCCTCTGTCTCCCTAGCTCTCTACCTCCACAGAGTGGCAACCACAGCTGCCATAAAAATTACAATAAATACTGGGACTCTGCAGTTCAGGCACTTGTCAAAGTCCCTGCCACTCCGGCCTCCCTTAGATATAAAACGCATGCATTAGAGGGTTGGGACCAGTAGGATCTTCCAGGAGCATCTGAATTGCAGAAGCCCTGTGTTTATCGTTATTTCCTATTGCCGCTGTGGCTGCTACTTGATGGAGATGCTGCAGCTGTGGCAGCAGGGGAGGGAAAGCTAGTGGAAATGCTACTCCCTGCAGAAAAAAACAAAGAGATGGCATCAACGGCAAGGCAGGGGATTCATTGAATCCCTTGCAGGCCCTGACTGTACACACTGTGTAAATGGAATCTAAGACTTCCAAAATGCCCTCCTTTGTGTTCAGGATTGGCCAAACCAAAGTCCTGACCTAAAGCCTACTAAAAATGGCAAAATCAGAAGCAAATTATTCCTTCAAGGAGACCCTGAAATATCACAGAGCTTAAACTGTTTTGTATGGAAGAATGGACCAAAACTTCTCAAAGGGGGGCGGGAGGGGGGGGGGGGAGATGTAGAAAAGACTGATCGACACTTACAGGGAATATTTACTTGAACTTATTGCTGCTCAAAGAGCTGTCGCTAGTTACTGAATGAAGGGTTCACATACTTTTCCATACAAGGATACTTAGGGGTCCCTTTTACTAATGATAGCTAAGTAGGTTAACCTGCATTTTTATGCATGGTAACTGTATGCATGAGCCTGCAGTAACTGTTACTGTGCGGACATGACAGTTAATAATGCTGATTCATGTGCTAGCTGCCACTTGCACGTTGGGGTGCTGAATGGGTGGGGTAGGGCAGAGTGAGCAAGGAGAGCACATTGCAGTTGGTGCAGGAGGACCTATCACATACTCTCTCAGATTTCCATGGTTCTCAGCTCACTGTGGTTACTCTTCAACATGATTTTTTACTTCCTAAACACACTTTGTGAAATGTTAAGTTTTGTAACGTGAGGGGGTTTTTTTTTGCACTTTGACGTGCTAAAGAGAAATTAGCACAATAGAACTTCCAAAACCACCTTTCATTTTGAATATATCATGTAATTGGAATAAATGAATTATGATTTTGGCCACAAATAATGAACTGCTAATATATAAATCAAACAACTGCAACTACAAACTTAAATAGCATGTATAATGTTGATGACTAATTTTCCTAACACCACTGCAAATGGGTGGAGTTAGATTCATGTATAGTACATGCACCATGTGTTAGGGTATGCAACTGTACGTTCAGTGATGGATACATGCTGGTCATGCCCCTGACTTAACGCACCTTACTTTCTGTGCTAAATATGCTTTAAGTTCAAAAACCTAATGTACTTTAGAAGAGGCCCCCTTATGCTTTAGTGTTTTTTGTTGAATAAATAAAATTTATTTATTCAGTGTAGTTTAGGATCTCAGGATTTTTTCAGTATAAATTGTGCTAAAATACAAACTATTCTAGGGGACAAACAACATTTTTTCAGCACATATTTATGACTTTATGGGGATAATTTTATAACACGGTGCTTAGGGCATTGAGTCATACAGGATTAAAGTTTTTCAGGGAACAAATTACACTGTAGACTCTCTATGAAAAAGGGGAAGGTGATGATAGTGGGGGTGTACTACTGACCGCCTGGCCAGAATGAACAGATGAATGATGAAATGCTAAAAGAAATCAGGGAAGCTAACAAAAGTTAAAACAGAGTAATAATGGGTGATTTCAATTATTCTGGTATCGACTAGGTCAGTGTCACAGCAGGACATGCTAGGGAAATAAAGTTTCTAAATGAAATAAAAGACTGTTTCTTGGAGCAGCTGGTTCATGAATTGACAAGAGGGAAAGCTATTTTCGACTTAGTCCTTATTGGATAACAGGATTTGCTGCAAGAGATAAGGGTGTTGGGGCCACTTGGCAACAGTGATCATAGCATGATCGTATTTGATTTAATAAATGGAAGAAGTACAGCAAGGAAATCCACAGTACTACCTTTTAACTTTCAAAAGGGAGACTATGGTAAAATGAGGAAAATAGTTAAGAAAAAACTAAAAGAAGCAGCTGCAATGTTTAAAGATATATTCCACGCTTTAAGAAAAGTGGAAGAAAGGCCAAAAAGCTGCCAGTATGGTTTAAAGGTGAGGGCAGAGAGGCTGTTGTAGCTGAAAAAGCATCTTTCAGGAAATGAATAAAGGAGGAAATGACAGAAATGGGAAACAACATAAGCACTGACAAGTTAGATGCAAGACATTGATAAGGCAGGCAAAGAGATAATTTGGAAGAAACCTTGCCATGGAAGCAAAAATGCATAACAAAAACCTTTTCAAGTACATTCATAGCAAAAAACCTGTGAGAGAATCAGTTGGACCATTAGATGATAGAGGGGTAAAAGGGGTGCTAAGGAATCACTAGGCAATAGCAAAGAGACTGAATGAATTCTTTTCTTTAGTCTTTACTGAAGAAGATGTAGGGAACTTACCCATGCCTGAAATGGTATTTAAAGCTGATATATCGGCAGAATTGAAAGAAATGTTGATAAACTGCGAAGATTGCAACTATTTGATAAACTGAAGAGTAGCAGATCACCTGGACTGGATGGTATATGTACCATGGTGTTGAAAGAACTGAAATATGAGCTTGCAGACCTACTATTAGTAATCTGTGAAATATTATTAAAATCATCTGTAGTACCTGAAGACTGGAGAATGGCCAATGTAATGCTAGTGGTGATCCGAGAAACTACAGACTGGTGAGCCTGATGTCAGTAGTGGACAAACAGGCGGTGTCCTTGTTAAGTGCTGTCGAGTCAGTGTTGACTCATGGCGACCCTCTTGATAGTTGTTCTAAAATGGGCAAAATGGTAGAAACCATTATGAAGAATAAAATTACTGAACAGGTAGATATCATGGTTTAATGGGAGAAGGCCAACATGGTTTTAGCCAAGGAAGGTCTTGTCTTACTAATCTTATATTTTTTTGATGGTGTGAATAAACAGGGAGACAAAGATGAGCCAGATTATACAGTGTATGTGGATTTCCAGAAAGCCTTTGACAAAGTCCCTCATGATTGATTCTTGGCGAAATGAAAATGTCATGGGATAGGAGGCAGTGTACTATTGTGGATCAGGAACTGCTTAAATGATTGAAAGCAGAGAGAAGGGCTAAATGGTTGATTTTCTCAATGGAGAAAAGTGAATAGTAGAGTACCCAGGGATCTGTGCTGGGTCCGCTGTTTTTAACATATTCATAAATGAACTGGAAATAGAAATAACGAGTGAGGTGATCAAATTTGCAGATGACACAAAATTCTTCAAAGTTGTTAAAACACAAGAGGATTGTGAAAAATTGCAAGAGGACCTTGATAAACTAAAAGGCTGGATGTCCAAATGACAGATGAAATTTAATGTGGACAAGTTCAAAGTTATGCACCTAAGAATGAACAACCCAAACTATGGTTACACGATGCAAGGTTCCACATTAGGAACTAAAACCCAGGAAAAAGATTAGGCGTCAAGAGGGCTGTACCAAACCCTAATTACACCCTATGCTACTTGCACACCTGGCATGCCCCCTCCCCCTTATCTCGATGTTCCTCTTTTCTCAGAGAAGGTGGCAGCAGCAGTAAGGCAGACCCGACATCAAATTAAAAAGCAAAACAAAAACACATGGGTCTTTCCAACTCCACACTTGTAGGCAATTCGGGTCCCTCCCTCCTCTGACACGACCTACATCAGAGAAGGGAAGGAGGGACCTTACCTGCCTACAAGTGTGGCGCTGGAAAGGCCCTAACGTTTTGTTTTCTTTCTTTTTTAATTTGAACTCAGGTCAGCTTTGCTGTTGCTAGTGCCGTCATCATTCAGGAAACAAAAAAGTGTCAGCAGCAGGGCAACAGGGGACAGCATGGCGGGGCGAGGCCCACAGCCTGAATTGTGCCCCTAATCCTTTTGCGTCCTGTGCAGATGCACCGCTTGCACAGGGCTAGGTACGATGCTGGGCGTCAACATGGATAATATATTGAAGCCCTTCACCCAGTGTACAGCGGAGGCCAAGAAAGCAAATAGAATGCTAGGAATCATAAGGAAAGGAATGGAGAATAAAAACAAGGATATTATAATGCCTCTGTATTGTTCCATAATGCGACCGCACCTTTAATATTGTATGTTATTCTGGTCGCCATATCTTAAAAAGGATATAGCAGAATAAGGTACAGAGAAGAGCCACCAAAATGATAAAGGGGAAGGAAAGATACTCCTATGAGGAAAGGCTTAAAAGGTTAGGGCTTTTCAACTTGGAAAAGAGTTGGCTGAAGGGAGGGATGATAGTGGTCTATAAATTAATGAATGGAGTAGAACGGGTAAACGTAGATCGGTTGTTTTACTCCATCGAGAAAGACTAGAAGACAAACAGTGAAGCTACAATGTAACCCATTTAAGAGTAATATGAGAAAATATTTTTTCACTCAATGCGTAATCAAACTCTGGAATTCGTTACCGGAGGATATAGTAAAAACTGTTAGTGTAGCTGGGTTTAAAAAAGGGTTGGACAAGTTCCTGGAGGAAAGGTCCATAAACCATTGTTAAAGAGGATCTGGGAAATCCACTGCCTACCCCAGGAGAAGCATTGTGGAACCTATGTACCCTTTTGGGAACTTGCCAGGTTCTTGTGACCTGGATTGGCCACTTGGAAACAGGATACTGGGCTTGATGGACCTTGTTCTGACTCAGTACGGCATTTCTTATGTTCTTATGCTAAAAAAGGAGGAAGGTACCTATTTTTAGCCTATTTTGTACATATACATAGGCACCCATGTGCCTTTATAAAATACTAGCACAAATTGAACAGCAATTGTGGCTAGATTGAAGGAGCAGATGTTATATCTGCTCAAGAGTAGGCATAAATGTTGTCGCACAAAATGGCTTGTTTATTAAATTGCACAAATCACTAGCACACATTTTAGTGCATAGTAAGTGCACCACGCTAAAAGTTAGTGCAGGGACTCGTGCTAAAAATCCTGTGCAAACAGTTTAGCATGCTAATGGGTGGAGAGAGGGCAGATTGGGGATGGAACGTGGGTGTTGGCAACACACCACAGTTATTGTGGGCGTGGCAGATGTGGCCTAACTGTGATTGTTGCTGTTAGCATGAGTGCAATTAATGCTACCTCAGTGGCTGGGGTTAGGTGCACATGCGTGCTGGGTTCCATGATACCACATCTTAGCAATGTGCCAACGAGAGGGGGATGAACGTACATGTCCCCTGAAGTTGGCACAGGATTCTATGCTGGTTTTGCAACCCAACCAGGTGCTACCAGGGTGCTTTTTAGTATACACGGATATACGCTACCAGAGCCCCAAAGTAAACATGGATACACATATTTTATATAATAAAGATATAAATTGCAATTCCTCCCACCCTTACCCATACTATGCACCTTAGTATGTCTACTGTAGAAATCCTGACTTGCACTGTGCATAGTTTTAGAAAGGAGCTAACTTTATAAGAGCCCATTTATGTGTATAAGATGGTTTATAAAATTACCATCCAAATGGATATCTTATCCACGTGGAGCCCAATTCCCGTAGGGGCACATCCAGGCCATCCAGATGGCACCAGGCAAGATGGACCCGTTTGGACACGATTCTGGCCAGCGTGCCCCTGCCTGCCTACGGGAACATCTTGGCCACCGCGGTTCAGCCCCTCCTCTTCCCCATGGGCCCAGCAGCGCATACAGGGCTGTGACCTAAATCAACCCTGTACATGCTGCCAGGCTGGCCCACCCCCGCTCTGCCCCAATCCCACCACCTCTCGCCCCCCGCCAGCTCTCCCCGTCCTGATGCACAAGATGTACAGTGGAAGCCGGTGGAGGAATTGGGTCCTGACGGCTTGCGGGCTGACATCCCACTGGAATGTGCAGCCTTACAACCTGCATTCTGGAATGGGGCCCATAATTTATATGGAAAGTACCATGCTGAAATTTACCTCAAAGGGTTTTAAAAAAATAAACTGTTAGGTCAGCTTGATGATATATTTATTTTCTGTAATAGAAAATACTTCAAAGTAATGCAGAATCTTATACATTTTGGAGTGATTATTTTGTACCTGAAAATCAAAAAATAAGAAAGAAATATAGGGGTATGTTTACTAAACCGTCCTAATGTGCGCGGTGCGCAGTAGTGTGCGCTAAGGTACCTTAGCGCATGCTACTGATGCTTTATGGGGCACAAATGCACATTAGTGTGTGCTCATGTGCGCCGAGGGTGGAAATGTGCGCCGAGGGCGGAGAAAGGCATCGGGAGGGCGGAGGAAGGTCCGTACAAGGCTCCCCAGGGGCGGAGAGAAGAGTTCAAGGGGAGGATAGTGGGAGGGGAGAGGCTCCCCGCACATGAGCGCAGTGAAATATCTGGCTAAAAAAACCGCGAGTGAAAACCTCGCGCAAGAGAGCATTTAAAGGGAAAAGAAACCATTTCCGTCAGCAATGTACCTGAAAACCAGGGAAACCTACAAAACGTGATAAGTGTGATACATGTGCACAGAACAAAAGGGCAAATAAACATTGAAAATGACCCCAAAAAATTAGAAAAGAAACATAACCAAGCTGGGCAAAAATGATATTAATGGGAAACATCAAAAAACACTCCTGAGAAAGCTCCAAAAAAAGATATGAAGTTTGTAAAGGTCTACGCTCCGTCTCCATACAAGGTGAATGATCCCACAGAAATAGCACTGATCAGGGTGGGCATATCGGAACGGGCAACTGGACAGATTCCGGAAAAGGGGACACAGAGGGCTGCAGGTGGCACATGCTGTGGTGCAGCTGAGCCACAGTGTGGACTAGGGTGATGCCTAGGTGGCCCATAGGAATGCTGAAACTTTACAGCAGCCAGACAGCAACTGATGAGGGTCCAACATGGGCACGAGTGTATTTCCCACAGTGTCACTGGGGATAGTACCCAGCATGTACCCCCAAGGGCACAGAACATTGGCAGACGGTGCTTGGGGGACGCGTGGACAGATATGCAGGCACCCCTACCCCAGAACCCGCACCATAGGCAGCCGCCTACCCGCACACTGCATGGCCTGAGACTGCGCACCACCAGCACCACCAGCAGAAGGGCATGTCAGCATAGTGGCAGAGGGGTACTGGTGGTGGAGGGGGCAGTGGCAGCTGCCCACAGCAGTCCAGGCACAGTCCTGTGTAGGTGGGTGCCGCCCACTGCAACAGACAGGCCCTGTCGAATGTACAGTCATGGACTCCCCAGGGAATACATCATATCTGTGGCAACACAGTGGCACAGTGCACACAGACAGTGTGCTCAAGAGCAGAAGGTCACAGGTTCAAGTCCCAGCTGTGGCTCCTGCCAACCCAGTCCCCATATTTGACCCATGAAGAAAACATGGTAGTAAAGACTGAAACCTTTATTGCTGAGAACATAAGCATGGGTCAAGCACCTATATTTTACCCTACACAGCACACACTCCATAAAAATGCGCATTACCTACGGCAGAATCCCCCAAATGCAGTCCTGGAGGGCCACAAATCCTTCAGGGTTTATGCTGTCTCCAATCTAAGGATGGAGCGGTACTGGTGGTGGAGGTGGCAGCGGCTGGTGCCCACAGCAGACCATGGCCTAGCCTTGTGTAGGTGGGTGCCATGCACTGCAACAGACAGGCTGTGTCTGACAAACAACCATGGTATCTCCAGGGACTGCACTGTCTCTGTGAGCACAGTGTGGTGCGGTGAGCACAGCCAGTGTGTTCAGGAGCAGAAAGTCACAAGTTCAAGTCCCAGCTGGGGCTACTGCCAATCCAGTCCCCATATTTTACCCGCTACCAAACCATGATAATAAGGACAAACCTTTATTGCAGAGAACATACGCATGGTTCAAACGCCTATATTTTACCCCACCGAGCACAGACACCAGAAACATGCGCATTACCTAGAGCAGAGTCCCCCAAATTCGGTCCTGGAGGCCCACAAATCATTCAGGTTTTATGCTGTCTCCAATATAAGGCCATGTCAGCATGGTGGCGGAGGGGTACTGTTGGTGGAGGGGGCAGTGGCAGCTGCCCAGAGCAGACCATGGCCTAGCCCTGTGTAGGTGGGTGCCATGCACTGCAACAGACAGGCCCTGCCGGACAAACAGTCATGGCAACACGGTGGTGCAGTGCACACAACCAATGTGTTTGGAGGCAGAAGGTCACAGGTTCAAGTCCCAGCTATGGTGCCTGCCAACCCAGTCCCCATATTTTACCCACAACTGAAACGTACTAATACAGACAGAACCTTTATTGCAGATGACATAAACATGCCAAAAACACCTACATTTTACCCTACAGAGCAAAGACACCATAAACAGGCACATTACCTAGAGCAGAGTCTCCCAAATGCAGTCCTGGAGGGCCAAACACCATTCAGGTTCCATGCTGCCTCTAATACAGATGCCTGTGCTGCATTTCTATGCACCACCCCCATGGTATGCAGATGTATCTCATGCATATTCATGAGGGACAGCATGAAAACCCGAACAGTGTTTGGCACACCAGGACTGGAACCTCTGCCGTAAAGCAGCAGCCAACAGGGGCAGACACACCCACACCCACACCCACAGGCTCCATTAGCCAATGCCTCCTGGAGAGGCAGAACATTGGGCCCTGCATGCATCTCCCAATACTAGCCCTTGCATACCTTAGCAATGCCACCCTACACCTGTGAATATGGTACACAGTTATCAAACGTTTGCTATGATTACTGGCAGATAGCAATTCCTACGTTAAGCACAGTTTGCTGATTGAGCTCCATCATAGCAACCTTTCTGCTGTCTGTGGAGTGTGCTTCAGGTCTGGTCTCTGACAGTGTTTACCACCCTGGGGAGTGACCCCCAACAGTATTGCGTACCATATCCATGCCTGCACTGTGCCCAGGACTGGTGTGG
The DNA here is from genome assembly GCA_033557465.1 of Ichthyophis bannanicus. Lineage (NCBI taxonomy): Eukaryota > Metazoa > Chordata > Amphibia > Gymnophiona > Ichthyophiidae > Ichthyophis > Ichthyophis bannanicus. The sequence goes on along the minus strand of CM066036.1, from coordinate 716,185,406 downwards.
TGGCCAGGGCTGCTAAACTCCTCTAGAGTAGCACAATGCTGGCATAGGTGTGGGAGTGTGTGTCTGTCTATCCAGTGTGTGGTGGCTGCAAACACCCTCCACAGCCCACACTGCCAGCACTGTTGCCAGTATTGGCCTGCCAATGTGCATAATGAGGAGCAAGGTACCATGGATATAGCCCGGACAGGGTGGCCTGGCCAGGATGCATCTGCACAGGGCATAGGGCACTGGCTGGGACATTGTAGTGCCCGGCCACCACCTGCACAGACAGGGTGGCCACAGCATGTCCTGCTGGGAGATCACTCTCACCCTGACTGTGCAGTGACCACAGCATGGCTAAGCACCCCATAGTGCTATATAGTATTTCTCTCATGTGATATTTATGGGTTTCTTTTTGGGGCCCTGTCATTGACTTATCTGCTTGGTGTGTATGCTGACATCCCAGTTCTGGGTGCATGCATTTCCACCTGGAACATGCACTATGGACTAGCTAGCAGACTGTCTGAAGCTGGTATGTGTCCTGATGGAGCGTCTTGCAGGGTGCGGTGGCTGAAGGCTTGCTGCAGGAGAATATCAGATAGTGGTGGGGTGCAGCTTAGCATATCCAGGCCTAATGTCTGTCTGCTATTGCGTTATGGATGTGTACAGAGCTGCATTGACTGCCCTATAGGGTGTCTGTTCCCCAGCAGGATTGGGGTTGATGGTCCCCTCTACTGCCACCATTGCAGGGAGGTAGAATGTGGATCTGTTGGTGGGAGACCCTGTTTACCACCCTCAGCCCTGGAGGAGGAGGAGGAGGAGTCGTCAGGTGATGGTACATAATCCTCCTAGGGGTCCATAGGAGCTACACGTGACTGAGACATACAGATACATCCAAGGTGTGTCTGCAGAAACTACCTATCTCACACATTAGCACTGCTGGGGACCTGCAGCATGGCCTATCTCTGCTGTGGACCTGGTGCTGGGCGCCCCACCTCACCCTCAGGGTGAGTGCAGTACCTGCACAATGTGACAGTGTGTAGCTACTCTGTGCCAGTACCACACACGGTCAGTTCTCCCTACCAGTCCGAGGTGCTGTGGGGGTGCATACCCCATCTTTTGATCATCTGTAGACTGCTGATTTGCATGTGCAGTGCATCATGGGTATGGGTGGGTTAACCCTATCCTGGTGACCACAGCAGACTGTTTGTGTGGTGACTTGCAGTTCTTCTGCAGCCAGCCAGGAGCTTGCTAGCAGCTATAGAACTGTAGCCCACTGGTTACTTCACTGCCAGAGGTCAAGGGTTCAA